>JACEFZ010013767.1:235000-418808 GCA_014155875.1 Cepaea nemoralis
ACGCATCATTGGAAATGATGTTGGATTAAATGAAGAACCGACATGACTGCACTTGGGACATTCCCATACATTCTCCATCCTCATGTGAGTCCGTTACCATCACGGCATGCATGTGCTGTTTATCCTCCAGCCAGCAGAACGCCGTTGTGACTGCCTCCACGTCCATTTTCAGACTAGATGTTACAGTATCATATGCCAGGCTCTCCTGCATCAAACTTCGCCACAAACACCCCCCCCCCCCCCCTGGAACTTTTTTCCACCTCTTAGCACAGCACCACCAATGGGAAGAAAGAAATGTTGTGACAGATATCATTATGGATAATAATGTTGGGACATTTATTGGCAATACTGTAATGTTGGGACAGATATCATTGTGGATAATAATGTTGGGACATTTATTGGCAATACCATAATGTTGGGACAGATATCATTGTGGATAGTAATTTTGGGACATTTATTGGCAATACTGTAATGTTGGGACAGATATCATTGTGGATAATAATGTTGGGACATTTATTGGCAATACCGTAATGTTGGGACAGATATCATTGTGGATAATAATGTTGGGACATTTATTGACAATACCATAATGTTGTGACAGATATCATTGTGGATAATAATGTTGGGACATTTATTGGCAATACCGTAATGTTGGGACAGATATCATTGTGGATAATAATGTTGGGACATTTATTGGCAATACCGTAATGTTGGGACAGATATCATTATGGATAATAATGTTGGGACATTTATTGGCAATACCGTAATGTTGAGACAGATATCAGTTGAAGACAGTTATTGGGGACAAGGCAATGGCGGGACAGGTATCATTGGGGGAAAAGAAATGTGGGGGCAAGCGCACCATTAAAGCTGGTACTTGTGTACCCGACTGAGATGTGACAATCGACATAGAAAGGGGAAACTAGACTACGTCATGTTTACTTAGCCCCTCTTTCTCGGCATGTCTCTCTCTCTCTCTCTCTCTCTCTCTCTCTCTCTCTCTCTCTCTCTCTCTCTCTCTCTCTCTCTCTCTCTCTCTCTCTCTCTCTTTTCCTTCCTCCCTCGGCCTGCCTGCCTCTCTGTCTATCTCGCTCCGGCGTGTGTCTTCCTCTCTCTCTCTCTCTCTCTCTCTCTCTCTCTCTCTCTCTCTCTCTCTCTCTCTCTCTCTCTCTCTTGTGCGTGTGTCTGCCTCTCTTAACTCGCCTTCTGTCCTCTTATTGTGCCTATTTCGCGCTGGCTTCCGACTGTATGTGGGAAACTTAAAACATCTGGACCGCAAATAATAATATAATGGACATCAACTTTTTAAAGATCAGATGATAGAGCCATTCATTATCATCAACGTCTGCAGGCCAGGCTCGGATGAGAAAATGGAGATGTACAGTGATGATGTATTTTATACAGTATCCTATGTCTGTGTCTTGTCTCTGGGCGGAAACAAGATCCCCACGCTAACTAGACATTTGGGTTTCCGTACCTCTACACTGCACGTTCGTGTTTTGGTGATCTCAGCGTTTTCCCGTGGGTAACCGGAGAAGTGGACGATAAGTGCTCCGTGATAACCCATTGTGTCGCTGTTGTGGACGCGTTCGCTGGTATATATGTAAGTGTTTCATGTCTTTCGTTGAACTTTCGTTATATTTTGTGTCCTTTTGTTGAACTTCCCTTATATTTTGTGTCCATTTTTTTTTTTACATTTTTAAAAAAAATAGCAAGATGTGTTGAGTGGAAATGACAAGAGCGGAATTTCGGTCGGATGCTACACCACCTCCACCCCTTCCTTAAATACATACACGAACAAACAGCTGTTTGTACTGGCATGTCCCGGCCTGGGGTATCACATGACCTTGTCTTGTGTAGCATTGCCTTGCCACGTCATTGCTTTCTGGCATCGGCATGTGGCCGGTAATCTGGACTATTTGTGAGTGGCACGCGTGAGCGCCTGTTGTTCTGTTCTCCGTCGGCATTTTGTATTCACTGGCTATGTGTATTCACAGTTTATGACAGGAGTGTATGTTCAGCCCGTCTGTTGTTGAGTCTCATATAGTTGATATCAGTACGGCATCATAATAATATATTGCACAATTTATTTCCTAGTTTGTATGTATCTCGTCACGTGCATACTCCAGAAAACCAGTTCAGCATATAGGCAGTAGCATCGTCAGTCCTGGTCGGTGGAACACACAAAACATATGTTTCACTGTCACTACGGTAGTTTTAGAGAGACTTGTGTCTTCTTTATTTTGCATGATTGCGGTTCAGTGTGCGGTGAGCTTTATTTTCTGTAATGTGCACCCGAGGAACTACAGCGACATATGCCAGGCAATAAATTAAGCAATATATTGTTGCCCTTCGTTATTCTAATTCGCTGCGTGAAAATATTGTTTTGACATAGTTTAGTTAAAAGGTGTGACTATTTGAAATGTGTTCATTATGTCGCGTGAGTGTAGTGAACACTCGTTGCAGGTTGCAAGCATTGTGGAGCTGATGTGATAGGATTGTAGTTCAGGGTTTGAGCAACGTGTATACAGTCTGCCCCTTGGAGGTAAATTCAACCACCAAGATGGGGGTTTCCACAGTGGCTTCAACCTGTGTTCTTATAAGTACGGGTTCCAACTGATGTGGATACATATGTCCAGCAACGTCCGCTACCCCATGTGGACAACAATCACCTTCGGATTGGTAAGACTGTGAGGGTAAAACCATATTCAGCTGCTTTGGTGGCTGTCTAGTCACAGGACTATCCTTCTGAACCGGTGATGGGCCCTACTATAACTTCTCCACGTCTCGGTGCTCCACGGCGTAAACGAGCTGTCTGATTTGACACCGAGTTGTGGGTCGATGTACAAGAGGAAGGGAACTGGCCTAGTAACAGACAGTGCTGTACATAAATCTCTAGAAAGCTGCTTCTGTGTGGCGCCTGCTTTTATGCAATAATCTAGGTTATTATTTCCCAACCTTTATTTACGTGTCCAACACAACATTCCCTTCAACACCCCCCCCCCCCCCCCGGGCATCTGCATTTAATAGAGTGATGGTTAGTATGTACATTCAGTTTTACTTCATAGTGAATATTTATCCAATGACCGTTTGCGGTATAAAACGAACACGTATCTGTGTGTTAACTTAGGGACGTGAATAGAGGTGATATCTCGCTGTGGACATTTGAATTTATATATTCGGCAATCTGACTGCGGGTTAAGGGATTCATTCCCTGCATCGGTCTGCGTGACAGACATGACAGATGTTTGTTTGACTTACACACACGTGTTCAAGTACCGAAGTAACAACTAATGTTAAATATATATATTGACGCGGAAGGTTTTTAGTATTTATTAAAATAGTTGCCGCGATTGACCTGAAGTCTTGCTATGAACAGCATGTGTTATAACCACCGGTGGTATACTCAGTGTGGCCGTGCACTTGTGAAAACCTACTTGTGAAATTGATGGTAAAACTGATGGAACTTAAAGATAACCTCGGCGACCCACCAGCCAAAACGGTGGCTTTCTGTGGGATCGCGACTCACAGGTTGGGAACCATCCTGTAGATATGTTATCCAGGGATGTGTGCTAATGGAGACTGGTCAGGCTTGCTGTGTCGTCTCTGTGGGATCGCGACTCACAGGTTGGGAACCATCCTGTAGATATGTTATCCAGGGATGTGTGCTAATGGAGACTGGTCAGGCTTGCTGTGTCGTCTCTGTGGGATCGCGACTCACAGGTTGGGAACCATCCTGTAGATATGTTATCCTGGGATATGTGCTAATGGAAACTGATCAGGCTTACTGTGTCGTCTCTGGGATCGCGACTCGCAGGTTGGGAACCATCCTGTAGATATGTTATCCTGGGATATGTGCTAATGGAGACTGATCAGGCTTACTGTGTCGTCTCTGGGATCGCGACTCGCAGGTTGGGAACCATCCTGTAGATATGTTATCCTGGGATATGTGCTAATGGAGACTGATCAGGCTTACTGTGTCGTCTCTGGGATCGCGACTCGCAGGTTGGGAACCATCCTGTAGATATGTTATCCTGGGATATGTGCTAATGGAGACTGATCAGGCTTGCTGTGTCGTCGTTGTTTCACAAGTAATGTGCTTAGGTCTCAAGTCTCCATTGATCCGATTAGCATGTGGGCGTTCTGATTGGTTTCCATTGATTTCACTGGCTGATGGAAATTGAGAGAGGAAGTCCTATAGCTGTGGCTATGTGATGTGTTACGACCACATTTTGTGCAATAATTGTGCGGCCTTTCCCTCACGCAGCCAACGGCGAGAGCTGACCTGGAACCCTCGTCCGACCACATTCGTATTGACCTCCAAAAATGTGCCACTCCGATCAGCGTGGGCGGTCATGGTTGGCCACATCACGTGATCACCACTCTCTGGGATCTGGTCTGTCTGCCGGTTGTGTCGTGTGACCAGGTCATCCAGATATTGACCTCCAAACATGTTGATTGTCTCCGTCTACGTTGTCTAGTCATTGTGCGGTTGCCATCTGTTTCTGGCAGGGCTGCCTCGCTCGTTTTTCTTTCTTTCCGGGGTGTTCCTTGCATGTTGCTCGGAAATCATATTTCCGCCGCTGTTATATGTCTCTCAGATTGTATGCCTGCTTATTGTCCATGTTTGATATGCATACAATAGTATAGGTTCTACATAGCACTTTAACATTTGTTTCTTACTGCATGCAACTGGCATCTTTTTATTGTTTTGTTTTTTCCATATTTCAAAAGGCTACTTTTTTAATAGCATTTCTTGTTCTAATTTTGTCAAGACGTCTTCCATTAGAAGTTATGACTTCCAATAACGCTGTACTGATTGGCCCATTCAACAATTGTTCCATTTGCTTGGATGTGACATTGTGGTATTTCTTTCTTGTTGGAGACGACCATGAAGTCTTATTTTATTACAAGTTAACGATAACCCTATTTGCTCACGCTGTACCCACTAAATGCTGCAGATCCTGCAATCAATGCTGTATCACCTGCATATCTTATTTGTTGATGTCTTCGATGGCAATTCCTCTCAAGTCGTCTAAATTGCTCATCTTTACCATATAAGGACAAGCAGATCTGTAATCATTACGCGCCCTGTCGCTCACGCCTCTAGGATCATCATTGCCAAGTGTTATGGCAGCGCGTTGTTTCGAATATATGTTCTTTATAAGTCTACTGTGTTCCCGTCAATGTGTAGATCTGCGGGAATCTGTATCATGACGACATATCTTAGTCTGTTGGAGCCTTTGTCATCTGTGCAGCAGACGTGGAGCTTTGTTTATTTCTAGACAACGCCCTGTTAATGTTCTCAGCAAGTACACAGCATGTGTTGTATCCAAATTCTACGTTGTTCTTACCCTATTTCGCAGTTTGACACTTTCTTCCTAGCGTGCTCCAGGCGTGTGTTTGGAATAAGTGTATAAAACAACAAAGATGTCTCAAAACTGAAAAGCCGGATGCGAATGTACAACACTCCCGGGGTCAGTTCCAACATGGTTTCTCTTGAATATTTAACGTGCAGCCAATAAATCTTGAAGAGCCTTCTTCTTCTTCTTCTTTCGTTCGCTTGAAATATGTCTATATCTGCAATGTCGTCTCTTGCATGAATTGAACTGTTTTTTTCAGTTCACACAGTGGTCCATAGAGTTTATCTTCCACTGTCGTCTCTCTAGGCCAGAAGGTTTGCCTAGATATGTTATATTTTGGGCAGTCTTGGAGTATGTGCTCTGCTGTCTGCGACGCCAATCCACATGTGCACATGGCTGTTTCACCAATCTTGAATTTTGTATACATGTGGTTGCGTAATCTATTGTGTCCTGTTCTGAGGCGCAGAATAATGACTTGTTCTGGTCTGTCCATAATGTGGTAGTCATCTTGGGCAGGTTTTGGTGGCTTTCTGACTGATTTGATCATTCTTTTCTTTTGGTGGTATGTAACGGGCACAAGTGGCCCGCGGGCAGTGGTTTGGGAACCTCTGGCATAGGGTGTCTTAGTCACAGTTGTGCTTCGCCAGGCCGTGAAACGTGTAGTTATGTAACATAATTGTGGGAGCTGTCACATCAAGGGAAGAGGTCACCGGCGCAAAGCTGTTAGACAGATTCTCTATCTGGTTCTCCTCCTGTTTTGTTAGACCAGGTTCCGGTTTGGTTAATCAGGCACCTTAAGCCAGGTGGTGATGTTAGTGTTGTGTCAGCGCCTTTGTTTCTCTATAAGATCTGTCTGAGATCATATAGGATCTTTCTGAGAATAAAATATTTCTGAGATAATATAAGATCTGTCTGAGATCGTATAAGATCTTTCTGAGAATAAAATATTTCTGAGATAATATAAGATCTGTCTGAGATAATATAGTTGTAGTTTCAAGCGCCAGGGAAAGCTACTACACCCGTCTCCGTCTTTGAACTCAAACTGTGACTCCCTGGATCAGCATTAGAGGATGTACACCTTTATAAGAATGTCTTTGGGCTGCCAAGAGCCAACTGAAACTTTGGGAGCCACGACTATAACAGCATACCTACGGCAGTGTCTGTTTGGGATCATCACTTTCTTCGTTCGCAGCATTGCCGACCGCATCTGAGGACATTCCATCACTTGACTATAATCTTATTTCTTACGCTGGCGTTGACCTGAGTTCTCGATTGATGGTCTTGTGTTGCTGGCTTGGTCGGGTTGTTACCTGGATGTTGACCTGTATGTCACCAGGGCCCACCGAGGAAGCCAGCCATATTCACGCTTAACTTACCGTGCATGATAGGATGCGAGTACGGACAGTTGGTGCGAGACGTAGGCTGCACAATCCAACCAATCAGCGCATGGTGTGAGCTAGTCGAGGGCATATGCTCCACTGGAAAGTGAAAGACAGAAGAAGGAGCTAGGTTTAGCGCCGTGCAACATCAAGCAGGCCGTCTCTTGAAGCCCATCTCTGGCGTCCAAGTGTTAGCACAAAACCTAATCAACGTGCAGCTGCCTACCTGCTGTTGTCCTGGTGGCAACCACAAAACTGCCTTAATGAACGATCTCACAACAGGTGTGACAGTTTGACACGCACCAATCAGAATCGCACACCTGAATGTGTGAAGCCACTGGGTAATATAGTTTTCTGGACATGATTGCATTGGATGCTGATGAATTTGTGGTGTAACATGCGTGTTTATGTGATAGCTTGTTCGCTAATTTACAAAGCAGCTCCGGTCTTTTTATTAGCCGAGTTTCTGTTATTCTTGAGATAGTTTGTTTATTGATTTGTAACTTCTGGGCATGTTTTCCTGTGGTGTAATAGGTGACACGATTGTAGTGTAACAGGTAATAAACTCGTGGTGTGAGGTCCATGGTTGCCGGCAAAATGGCACTTGATATATGGTGTGGTCAGTATCACTGCAGTCGTCTTAACTCACATAACACCATCCTCTACGATGTGTTGAGGGTGTGTCGACTCTTGAGTCATAAGATCACGAGAAAGCCACTCGGGGTGTATAATCCGCTAGTCACTACCTTGGTACGAGGATTGTTTCGATACGACACGGTTTGCCTTGGTTGGATCAGAATTGCCTTGCCCATCGGAGGTAATTTACACTAGACTCAATATTATATGACACTGTAACAGTGAGGGAGATAGTTAGAACAAACGAACAAACGGCATTCTTCCGAATAAGGGTCCCAAATTATTTATTGTAAAAATTATCCCTTACAGGGCCTCATTAGGTGATTATGCTCGTTCCGGGGCAATGTGTTTTCGATCAATTCCGGTTGAGTGTGTGGTGGACTGCTAGACGGATGGATTTGTGGGGGATGTGTGGGTGAGGGATATGTGTGTGGTGCGTGGGTTGGGAATATTGTGTGATGTGCGGGTGGGGGATGTGTGTTAGGGCATGTGTGGGTGGGTGGAGGATGTATGTGTGGGTGGTGGGGTGTGTGTGAGTGGATTGGGGATGTATAGGAGGTTAGGGAGGTGAGTGTGTGGGTAGGGAGATGTCAGTTGGTGGGGATGTGTGTGTATGGTTTGGGGATGTGGATGTGAGATGTGTGGGTTGGTGGTGGATGTGTGTGCGTGGGTGGGTTGGGGATGAGTGGTTGGAGGTGTGGGTGGGGACAGGATGTGTGTGTGGGTTAAGATGTGTATGTGGGTGGGCACGGGATGTGTGGGTTGGTGGAGGATGTTTGTGTGGATGGCGGGTGTGTTTGGGTTGGGGGAACAGATGAGGGCAGTGTGTGGGTGAGGGATGGGTCGGTTGGTGGGATATGTGTGTGGGTAGGTGGGGAGTGTGTGTGGGTGGGCGTGGGATGTTGTGGGAGGTGGGCCTCATAATATGGTAATTTGTCTTGTTTATGTTTACAACATTCATTTCACAATGTTGCTTTTTTCTTCCTATGTGAATGTATAATGCTCTTGATGAACAAAAGATGAGTGATTGGAAGGGCCGAATGTAAGACGGGCCTGCGTGCCCAATTTGTGACCCTTTTAAAATAAAGTTGATTTGATTTGATGGATGCAATAAATGTTTCTGCCCCAGAAAAATTTAATGCATCCATCGATCGGCCTAGCAGTCCACCACACACTCAACCGGAAGTGATCGACAACTCATTCAATTTATATGCTTTTTTAAAAATAAATTACACAGTCGCACTGGCTTGCCTTCTACTTGTGAAAGCAATTAATATTATATGTCTGTATCTTTAATTAATAAATGCAGTGGCACTCCAACATAACCCAGTTAGCAATCCTCGACTGCACAGTCGATCACCTAATGAGGCCCTGTAAGGGATACTTTTTACAATAAATATAATTTGAGACCGTTATTCTAAAGAGTGCCCGTTATTCGAAAGAGTGCCCGTTATTCGAAAGAGTGCCAGAACAAACTTTAAGGATTGGCCATGCAGGCCTGTCTGACATTCTGCCCTTGTGTAGGTGGTTACATGGGTGGGTGTGTGAGTAGGTTGACTGATTGAGAAGCGTATTGCTGACAGTTATACCTCATCGTGTCTTCCTCCGCATGCCGATGTATTTCATAGTACACGCCGCGAGAGTGTGATTGACTTTTCTGTATTCGATCTGATGAGGGCTCAATCGTGTGTGCAATTCTGTATCTCAACCATATAAATGTCATGTTTATTGCCATATGCCATACTCATTATAGCTGCCACGTCTGTCTCAACAAAACTGACTTGAAATCACGCAGAATGGGAATTTAACCAGGTCGCTTGTGCAAATACCTAGTCATTATTGACGTAATATTGGTAACGCCGGGTTCAAATGCTAGCTCACAGACGCCGCTTGTACAAATAACACTTCGTGTATTGACATAGGCCAGCTGTGATTTCTGGGCCTTCTTTTTGATACATGGCGTGTCACGGCCGTCCACCATACTACTAGCAGACATGGAGCAATCTTTTAGGACTTTAGGACGTTCTAATTAGTGTACCCTAGTTTCTTCAGTGAGGATCTGTCGTCGTTTGGATGCGGCAATTTTGAATACTAGTGTGGCTACTGTAAGCTTTCAGTGCGATGTCTGCTTCTTCAATGCATGCCAATCGATACTTGTGATTTATTTCGCACTGTGGCTTGGTTGTTGGTTGAAATTCCTGAAATGGAATGCTGAGTTTTAACTCAGTTAAGTTCACCTTGGTCTAAAACGGCTTGCATCTATGGGAACAAGGTAACATACCTTCCCGCCCACCAAGTACCGATGATTTATCGCCACGCTGGCTGTGTTGCAGTCCATCATTAAGCTCAGAAACCAGCGGTGTGTGCCAGACCGGCACTGGAACTTCACATCTGCGGAGTGGCATGGCGATCCTTGAAACGTTGGCCGGACTGGGGGGGGGGGGGGGACCCAGGGTCTTGCCCAGTGTGAGACCCAGTCGTGATCTTGTGACCTCCGCGATCCCGCCGGGTTAGTTACAATGAGGTCAATGATAGGAAAGTTATTGCACTGATAACTCAAGGATGGACAGGCTAGAGCAGTGTTTCCCAACGTGGGGCCCACGCCCCACAGGGGGGCAATTCGATTGTTAAGGGGGGCAATTCGAAAAATGGAAGAAATCGGCTGGATATAACAAAACGAGGAGACTTAAGACTGAAGTTAACTAAATTGGAACCTGACATAAAATCTCTTTGCAGCAAGCATCAAGCGCAAGGATCTCACTAAATTTAAATAATTACTAATAACTAAAATAATATAGAAAAAATCTTTCATTAAAATTATTTTGTACTTGAACTTCAGTTCTCCATTATATGTTTTGAAAATGTACGTACTGTGCTTGCTCAATAATTTCCTAGTGATTTCTTCCTAAAACCTATCAGTCCTTTGGCTAGGATCGGGTGCATTTGCTGCTCGCCCCCCCCCCCAGTAGTGCTGCTGGTCTGGTCGGGGGGCCGGGAATGATCAAATAAAACCCAATCACATATCTTCACCTTAGATGTGGGCCTGGTGGACCACTGTGGGCAATAGCTCACAGTAAGACTAAGGGTCCACACAAAAAAAGGGGGAGGCGGGAGAACCAGCTTACTTGTGTAACCGCCAGACCCCCCCCCCCCCAAAAAAAAAAATTCACCCGACACACAGGTACGCGGACCTGTGGTGGGGGGGGGAGCTCTGACCCCTCTGGAACCGTATGCCCTTCTAAAAAACATTCAGTTTCTTTAGTGACCTTTCACATTTTTTGAATATTAAAAATATATGCATACGGGACACGGACCGTTGGGGGGGGGGGGCTGCTACCTTAGAGCCTTTTAAAAATGCGTTGTTGTCGTGTCAATTTTTGCAATAAGATGTGTTTAGAAAGGGGGTGGCATTTTTGGGCGTAGTGCATAGCACAAAAAAGGTTGGGAAACACTGGGCTAGAGCAATGTTAACCACAGAGACGTTGTCCTAGTTGTCGTCGTACGGTTCCAGCTTCATAGCAACGGGTCGCCCCATAATTTCTCCGACCCGTGCTAGTGAAAAAACAGAAATGCATATCGTTCCTAGTGAATTCGTGAAGGAAACAAGGCGTCTTTCACATGAAAATGTAGTTCGTTGTCGAAGGGGACAGCCATCCGAGCAAAACCCCAGCAACTTGCATACGCATTGTCGCATAAGGCAGTTTCTGAAATGGCGACAGACGATAGTCATCCGCCATTTTCTGAAATTTACACTTCACGGCATAGCAAACGTGAGTCATCCGCCATTTTCTGAAATTTACACTTCACGGCATAGCAAACGTGATCACAAACAAATTACATTCTGAAATTACCAAGCAGTAAGCTCAGTAGATGGGCGACGAAACCGAGTCCTATAACTCCAGACATGGGGGAATATGCGCAAGAAACCGTGTCAGGAGACAATCAGCTCTCCAGGTCTTAACTTCTGCCAAGTGGCCATCTTGGCCATGTAGACACAGGCGTACTGTTGGAGTCCTTGCGCGGTGGAACAACTGGACTAAGAAGGCATCCATGTTCTGGCAGCTCAACTTGCCGCACACGGGGTTGTGGAATTGTTGTTTTGACTGTTGATCCAAGTATTGACTGAGTTGTCTACTCCTAGCAGCCACGGGTTTATGGAGTCGAAGATTATGACGTCCGCCTCTGGCTCAAGCAGACCAAGGTTGTCTCGCGGTGTTGGCCGTGTTTGGATTTTCACAAAATAATAAGTATGTTGTACGGCCCCTGGTCCAGGGTAGTGGATCAAACATCCAGATTTGTCGGACAAGGACGAAACAATCCCGTGTGCTCGCGCGTGTTTAAAATAAATAACATCGGCAGATGGGAAATGGAACAGAGCAGGCCGAAAGTGTCGCTGCCGAGTCAACATTTTGAAATTTATAAAAAAGCTGCACAGAACATTTTCATCATGTGTGATTGTGCTACACACAGACGCTACAGAGATGGTGCACTGTGCTGAAACTCTCCTTCCTTGATCTGTGGGAAGAGACTGGACAACTTATGGGGCTGTCTGTGTGCAGTGATAGTGATCCTTTATAGACCACACCAGCCAGGACAGGGGGACTCGACATGTGTGGCGGGGGGGGGGGGGGGGGGGGTAAGCTGGGTAATGTAGAGAGGGGCCGATGTGGATGCCCGTGTGTATGAGTGAAGTGGTTTTGTTGGGGCCCTCTGGCGCCTAAGCTTAAAGCATAAAGGATAGAAATATATTTGTCATCACTCAAGCGTAAACAGGTCAGAGGTAATTCTGGTAGACTCGAGTGTTACAAGCACACACCTGCGGCTCGGCAGCATGTCGAGTTACGTTAACGCGGTCTCGTCGCTGTTATGTTTGTTTATGGCCAGCTAGAGCTAAAGAGGATTTTAGGTGTCTGCTTTTTGTGATGTTCTAAGGCGATAGCTTTGTTTAAAGAAGCAGGGTTTGAATCTCCTATATGGGAATAGTTTAACCGTATTTATGGTACCCGTGTGGCGAGATGTTAGGTGTCTGGCTGCCGTGGTTCTCTTTTTCGATAGCTTTGTTTACAGAGGCAGGGTTCGGATCTCCTGTTTTGAGATGGTTTGACCGCGTTTATGGTACCTACCGAGATGTCGGGCGTCTCACTGAGGTGATGTTCTCATGCGATAGCTTTGTTGAAAGGGACAGTGTTCGAATCTCCTGATGGAGATACTTAATAATGCTTATTGGTACCCTTGTTTTGAGGGTGTCAACTGAACAGTCGAGGGTGGTCCAAAAAAAACGATACCTTTTCCACTGAGAGGTGAGCTGGGGCCGGTCTTTTGACACTACTTACTATGCCCCAACGGCAGTACACTTTATAGGCCTCATCTTTAAACAGTAGTTTACATCGTGGGTAAATTCGGCTGTGTCTAATTCCCACCTGGTGGCCTCCCACGACTACTGGTGCTAGGATGTGTGTGAGTGCATGAAGCACCAGGTGCACAAGGCTCTCCTCCCCGAGGAGACACCAGAGAAGGTGCCCACACATGTCCACCAGGAATTGACAATGCAACTGTTAGGTCTATCCTGCTGGTCGCTTAGTGTCGGGGTTTGTCCATTCTGCGGTACATATTTGCTGATTTGAACGCCGAAGATTAATAGCCGGTCAGAGTTGGACACAAGTTAGAAGACGTGTCTAAAGATTTACCGTCCTTAATTAAATACTGGAATGTCTTGTTCCAATGATAGGTATTTTTTTCCTTGCGGTTGATCGCTGCAATTTTGCTAGTCAGTCAAAATTTGATACACGCTAGCAAGTGTATCTAAGCTGTGCAGTGCTTCAATGCGAGGCTGTTTCGATCATAAATATTCGTTAATTAGCGATTGTGGCGGTCGGTCTCCGGTTGTTCATTTTGAGAATTTATCGTTTTGGGGATACACATTTGTTATTATTGATTACAGTTTGTTAGCAGTCTACAAATGATCACAGAAAGTGGTGTTTAAGGTAAAATCTGTAGAACTGGGAAGTGCGAAAGATTGCCGTTTCGTTGATATAAGCATTTACTGTGTGTGATTTGGAGACTGCAACGGTTAGTGCTGAGTTCAGGAGTAAAGTGTTTGGTGAATTAAAGGCGGGTTTCCACTGACATGATGATGACCAGGAAAGGATATAAGAAACTGAAGGTAAGTCTACTGGAACATTCTCATCTTGACGTGGTGTGTGTGTGTGTGTGTGTGTTCTTTTACGTGGTGTCTTTTGTTACATGTATGTGTGTTTGTATTCGCTTGTTGCTTTCCCTACCGCTAATGTTCCCTAACCACTGCTGTGTTCCCTCCCCCATGTTGTGTTCCCTGTCTCTTATTGTGTTCCCTCTCCCTCGTTGTGTTCCCAGTTCCTCGATGTCTTCCCAGTCTGTTGTGTTCCCTCTCCCTCGTTGTGTTCCCAGTTCCTCGATGTCTTCCCAGTCTTTTGTGTTCCCAGTTCCTCGATGTGTTCCCAGTCTTTTGTGTTCCCTCCCCCTTGTTGTGTTCCCTGTCCCTTGTTGTGATCCCTGCCCCTTGTGTTCCCTCTCCCTTGTGTTCCCTCTCCCTTGTGTTCCCTGTCCCTTGTGTTCCCTGTCCCTTGTTGTGATCCCTGCCCCTTGTTGTGATCCCTGCCCCTTGTGTTCCATGTCCCTTGTTGTTGTGTCCCCTCTTCCTTGTTGTGTTCCCTCTCCCTTGTTGTGTTCCCTCTCCCTTGTGATCCCTTCCCCTTGTGTTCCCTGTCCCTTGTTATGATCCCTGCCCCTTGTTGTGATCCCTGCCCCTTGTGTTCCCTCTCCCTTGTGATCCCTGCCCCTTGTGTTCCCTGTCCCTTGTGTTCCCTGTCCCTTGTTGTGATCCCTGCCCCTTGTTGTGATCCCTGCCCCTTGTGTTCCCTCTCCCTTGTGTTCCATGCCCCTTGTTGTTGTGTCCCCTCTTCCTTGTTGTGTTCCCTCTCCCTTGTTGTGTTCCCTCTCCTTTGTTGTTGTGTTCCCTGTCCCTTGTGTTCCCTGTCCCTTGTTGTGATCCCTGCCCCTTGTGTTCCCTCTCCCTTGTGATCCCTGCCCCTTGTGTTCCCTCTCCCTTGTGATCCCTGCCCCTTGTGTTCCCTGTCCCTTGTGTTCCCTGTCCCTTGTTGTGATCCCTGCCCCTTGTTGTGATCCCTGCCCCTTGTGTTCCCTCTCCCTTGTGTTCCATGTCCCTTGTTGTTGTGTCCCCTCTCCTTGTTGTGTTCCCTCTCCTTTGTTGTTGTGTTCCCTCTCCCTTGTTGTTGTGTTCCCTGTCCCTTGTTGTGATCCCTGCCCCTTGTTGTGATCCCTGCCCCTTGTGTTCCCTCTCCCTTGTGTTCCATGTCCCTTGTTGTTGTGTCCCCTCTTCCTTGTTGTGTTCCCTCTCCCTTGTTGTGTTCCCTCTCCTTTGTTGTTGTGTTCCCTGTCCCTTGTGTTCCCTGTCCCTTGTTGTGATCCCTGCCCCTTGTGTTCCCTCTCCCTTGTGATCCCTGCCCCTTGTTGTGATCCCTGCCCCTTGTGTTCCCTGTCCCTTGTGTTCCCTGTCCCTTGTTGTGATCCCTGCCCCTTGTTGTGATCCCTGTCCCTTGTTGTGATCCCTGCCCCTTGTGTTCCATGTCCCTTGTTGTTGTGTCCCCTCTTCCTTGTTGTGTTCCCTCTCCCTTGTGTTCCATGTCCCTTGTTGTTGTGTCCCCTCTTCCTTGTTGTGTCCCCTCTTCCTTGTTGTGTCCCCTCTTCCTTGTTGTGTTCCCTCTCCTTTGTTGTTGTGTTCCCTCTCCCTTGTGTTCCATGTCCCTTGTTGTTGTGTCCCCTCTTCCTTGTTGTGTCCCCTCTTCCTTGTTGTGTTCCCTCTCCCTTGTGTTCCATGTCCCTTGTTGTTGTGTCCCTCTTCCTTGTTGTGTCCCCTCTTCCTTGTTGTGTCCCCTCTTCCTTGTTGTGTCCCCTCTTCCTTGTTGTGTCCCCTCTTCCTTGTTGTGTCCCCTCTTCCTTGTTGTGTTCCCTCTCCTTTGTTGTTGTGTTCCCTCTCCCTTGTTGTTGTGTTCCATGTCCCTTGTTGTTGTGTCCCCTCTTCCTTGTTGTGTCCCCTCTTCCTTGTTGTGTCCCCTCTCCTTTGTTGTTGTGTTCCCTCTCCCTTGTGTTCCATGTCCCTTGTTGTTGTGTCCCCTCTTCCTTGTTGTGTCCCCTCTTCCTTGTTGTGTTCCCTCTCCCTTGTGTTCCATGTCCCTTGTTGTTGTGTCCCCTCTTCCTTGTTGTGTCCCCTCTTCCTTGTTGTGTCCCCTCTTCCTTGTTGTGTCCCCTCTTCCTTGTTGTGTCCCCTCTTCCTTGTTGTGTTCCCTCTCCTTTGTTGTTGTGTTCCCTCTCCCTTGTTGTTGTGTTCCCTGTCCCTTGTTGTTGTGTTCCCTCCCCCTTGTTGTATTCCCTCTCTCCCTTGTGTTTCCTCCCCCTTGTTGTGTTCCCTCGACATGAGCTTGTGTGTGGGTATCTGTGAAAGAAGCAGTTTTCCCAGATAAAATGAGCTGCATGGCCATAGATTATGGGAAGCCTACATTTCTGCCGCTGTCTTGTAAGCTTGCTTCTATGACCACACACCACTCGTCTGACCTGGGGGGATCGCCTTGTTCACGGGATGGGCTTTCTGCGCCCAACAGACATTCATAGCCAACATTTTGTCATGTAACGGATGTTCCTTTACCATCCTTTCAACTTGATATATGTATCTGAGTATGTATTCATGTATATGTAAAGCTATATCTGTTTGTGGATATCGATGTGCAAATGTTGCACGCATATGGCTGTGCAGGAGTACCTTTATGTGCACATAGATAATTACAGTGTGTGTGTGTGTGCGCGCGCTTGAGAGAGAGAGAGAGAGAGAAGTAAGTGAGTGAGTGAGTGATTCACTGCTATCAATGTTCTGCCTTCCAGTATCAGCATCATTCCTTCCTTCTTTCTTGGCTGCTTCGTTTCCCGGCTTTACTGCTTGGTTTACTCTCCTGACTTGCTGCTTTACTGTCATTGTTATCTCCATTTGGTGTTGGGATTCCTGTTTGTGGGTTGTGATATTTGTCACTGCTCGCCATTCTCCAACCCTGTGTTTGTTGTTTACAGATGGGTGGAAACTGTTGTCGTTGTTTGAACACGTTCTGATGGACGTACGACAGACGCGGGTGGAACTTTATGAGAGTGTCTTAGAAAGACCGGTGGCTAATTCCATTATGTACAACAAAAGTGATGCATGTTCTTTGCAGGGCGGTCGGTCGACCCCAAACCCATGTTGATTTTATAGGCAAGTGACGTACGCACCTGCGCATTAAGATCCGCGACAGTCATTATTTGTAGACAGTCGTTGATTGAAGATTCTGCTTTATTGCTGGTCGGTGGTTTATTGTAAACAATCGTTGATTATAGACAGGCTTTGTTATAGGCAGTTGGTAATTATAGACAGTCCTTATTTGCTGTTAGGTTGCTGACTGTATTTGATACTCGACAGTTGCTGATTGCAGTCATTGTCAATCAGTGTTTTGTCTTGTGACCTACTCGTCGAGTCATTCACCTTCTCTTACAAATAAGCATAGCTCGGTTGTCACGGTTCATAGGTCAGGCACTGTCACCAGTGACCAGCGAATCATCTTTGCCCGGGCTACGTACAGCCGTGCGACCGCGCTGTTCTGGTGGGAGACTGCCCGCGTGCGCCGTGCCGACCTCGGGGATTCTCAAACAGTAGGCACATTGTCTGTGGCTCGGGGCTAGGGCACGCTCACTCACAATACTAGCATGCCGGGTTCGAAGTCACATTCCGGCGATTTGCGAACACACATGTGTGCACAATGGTAAGAGCGTCGGCATTTTAGATAGCAGTGGCAAACTACTGAACATAACATTGCATATAACATCACAAAAGGCCAAACATGCTGGGGTTGATTGCGACATCCTGAAAATGCGTCAACTACCTGAAGTGCATTTGGTTCTTTGCGGTGGCATTGTGAGAGGTGAAGGTAGTCGTGAGGTGTTAGGTTGCGCATATTCTAGGCCACGACATACCAGATGTGGTGATCAGTTCCCTTGCTTGACGCGTTTCCTCGTCCAGACACTTCTCAGAACATTATGAGAGTTTTCTGCTACTCGTTGTCTTGTGGTTGGGTCTCCCCCACAGCCGTACTGGTCCTGTCTGTGTTGGGGATTGAACCCGGCCACCCCGTGGCGGGCACGCACACTTACCGCTAGTCTAGCTCAGCCCCAGCCACAGTATTAGTGAGTGCTCATACATGCGGCGATAGCACAGCTGTTGGTCTGCCTCATACATTTCATATGTCTGCTTTATTAGTTTTGGTTGGTTGAACTAAGGCCGCCCCCGGCTGCTCACATGTGAGAAATGTTTGCGGTAAATAAGCTTTCTTGTGTCGGTTTTAGGATGAGACCAGGCCAGCGGACAGTTGCCACAGTGTCGTGCACGGAAGCTGCTGTTTTGTCGGCTTTATCTGAGTTAGATAGACCTCGATCTACAACATGGGATTCTTGCGCGGAAATGTAAATCTCGGTTTATTATGTTGTGGAAAATACCGTCCACAGTTCGATTCAGGCTCCGCAATGTTTGAGTTATAGGTGGACAAGTGGAAGTCATTACACCCTGAAATAGGTGTACATCAGTGGCGTTGTCATTAGTTACCTTAGACTTCTTCCACACCTACACACACACACACAGTTGTGGTGCCTCAGTATAGATTACCGTATCCCTTCCACACCTACACTCACACAATTGTAGTGCCTCAATATAGATTACTGGATCCCTTCCACACCTCTATCTATGAATCCGTACCTTTTCACACCTCAGCGGTGGTATTGTGTTACCGCCACCTCCTTTCAAAATATACAGGTGGACAGTTGAAATAGTCCACCAGTGAACTTGAGAAGCGGATAACTTCGAACATTGTCTTCTAATAGCGTATATATTGTGTATAGTTGACGTGACTCGAGGCGACCCGGCTAATTCCCACCACTTGACTTCTGCTGGCCTCGTGACTACCGTACGCCGCTGAACCTCACGGCTGGGGTCAATCATTGACCTCAGATGGCGTTAGTCCACTGAGGATGTCGCAGGCATTACTGGTATCTCTGTGTGTTTACTGAATACCCACTGCTGCCGCTTCTTCTGGAGTTGTCGCTGGCGGTAAGCATGCGTTGATAGTCTGTTGTCTCCGGTGTTGTGCACGATTCTGTCTCGTCACTGTATGTATATTGGGAGCACTGCTGTTGTTTCTTTGGGAGTTATGACTGGTGGCAAGGGTTGTAGTTGTTGACCTCTGCTGAGTTGTCTACTCTTTTGGGGCATTGATTTCGTGTTTAGTTGTCTCGACCGAGAACTTGACATATCTGTCAGCCAGTCCGTCATCGCTGGCTTCTCTTCTCTTTCTCTTCTCTTTTATTTTTTTCTCGTTTCATTTGTCTATCTATCTGTTTTAAGGTCGGTCAGTTTGTCTGTATGTGTATACCAGAAACAGGCTGTTGTTTTGTTTTTGAAAGTTATACTTCTTGGCATTAATTTTGTGCTCAGTTGTTGCATATTCTGTTTTGTGTGTCGGTCGGTCTCTCTCTCTCTCTCTCTCTCTCTCTCTCTCTCTCTCTCTCTCTCTCTCTCTCTCTCTCTCTCTCTCTCTCTCTCTCTCTCTCTCTCTCTCTCTCTCTCTCTCTCAGTGAAAGCTATACCTCATGATAAAGAATTAGGTTTCAGCTGTCGACTGAGTTTTAAATATTCAATCTGTCAGTCGGCCTCTCTCTCTCTCTCTCTCTCTCTCTCTCTCTCTCTCTCTCTCTCTCTCTCTCTCTCTCTCTCTCTCTCTCTCTCTCTCTCTTGCCCTCTCTCTGTCTGCGCGCGCCCGCGCGTGTGTGTATGTCAGTTTACTAGAAACACTTTTCTTCCTGTTAAAGTTACCCCTTGTGGTAAGGATGCATTGATTTTGAGATAAGCTGTCTCCTTAGTAATGCATTATTCTAAACCCGCCAGCTCTCTTGTGTGACAAACACAACTGGCAACAGACTGCTCTTGTTTGGGATTATCCCTGGTTTGTTTTTGCATTTTTGTTGCATGTTATTGCATTTTTGTTGCATGTTATTGCATTAAGTTGTCACGTGGGTGCAGCATATTCTATCTCAGTTTGTGCATACATTTGACCCGTCGTATTTGCATGCTGGAAGTGGAAATCCACCATCTGTCAAACGAGTGTATGTATATTTAACAAGCAAAACTATCGTGCACAATTGTAGTTTGATTTGGTGCTTCCTCCATCTGGAGTTGTATCTATAATGTTGATACATCATCAGCGTTGTCATGAAGGATGTCGAAAGGTGTTGGCGATTATGATTCGGCATCTCACGTGATCACCCGAGTTTCTGATCAGACCTGTGTTCTTGTCCCGACTGTGCCATTAACAAGCCATCCATCTGTTTATGTCTGTGTCTGCCAGTGCTCCCCATTGACCACACCACACATTAGCCCTGTAGGGAAAACATGATCAGTCTGTACCTAGCTTGCACACCCCGGTGGTTTCGGAGCTAGGAGAGGGAAAGGGGAGCACTGCAGCACAGCCTCACGGAGATGGCACTGTGGTAGCGGGTGGCGAGGACAGTCTCTACACCCACCCCTCTTTGATAGAGGCAAGTCCTTGTTGTGGCCGAGGCGACATGAACGTCAGTGCCTTGTATACGAGAGTTCGACCCGACGGTCTTACAGAACATCCACACACCAACCACCTGCCCAAGGCTCCTTACGGAACATCCACACACCAACCACCTGCCCAAGGCTCCTTACGGAACATCCACACACCAACCACCTGCCCAAGGCTCCTTGGCCATGACGTTTGCCAGTTGTCAGCCATGACGCTGGTGTCTCCAAATCCAGGGAAGTTTGTTAGAAAACAGAAGCTGTGGGCGATGATGTTGTCAGCTAATCTTTCAGCTTTTAATATGTGTCAGGAGAGGATGGCCGCCGGGTCCAGACAACAGCCTCGGACATCAAGGGACACGGATTATGACCCCCATCATGGCCAAGGATATATATGTTTTTATCAGCCAGAGATGAAATAATAATCATGAACGTTAAAGCCACCCGAACTGACCAATGCACTTGCTAAAATGGCTCCAGACTGCAGAACTTCAAATATGTTTTCTCTCTCTCCCTCCCTAGCCCCTAACTCTCTCTCCCCTCCTTCCCTCTCTCTCTCACTCTCTCCCTCCCTCCTAGCCCCTCTCTCCTCTCTCTCCCTCCTAGCCCCCCTCTCTCTTTCTCTCTCTCTCTCTCTCTCTCTCTCTCTCTCTCACTCTCTCCATCCTTGATGGCTTGAGAGCTACAAACTGCCCCATAGAAGACACAAGTGGAAGAGAAACTGGCAACCGGCGGCGACCTCCTGCTGGTCACAGTTTAACCGAGGCCACTCGGCTCTGTGCTGAGGCTGGAACACAGGAGACATACAACCCACGATCTGTAGACAGTGTGGCGACTACTGCAGCACATGGCCAGGCTTTCTCCGGCCGGATCTGTCAGGCTGTACACGTGTAGCAACAGGCCACTTACATACGGGTCTAACAGCATTGCCCGCATTCACTGCATATAGATAGGCTTATTATACTGTCTGTCTCTTTCTTCTCTCCCGTCCCCCGATGTGTGTTTAAACGGAAGACACAAACAGCTGATACGCAGTAGGCCTGGCACATTGTCGTCTTCATAGACGATAGTTTGTAAAATGGAGTTATACCTCTCCACAACACAAAGCCTGGGCTGAATTTAGAGACCATGTGTTGCCCATGCAGCATGATCCGTCTCTCGGCCTGTCTAGTGTACTCCACATTACGCGTAGAACAAGACAAGCTGCAGAAGCAACTGGATCAGCAAAGTAATGTTCTAACGTTCGCCTGTTGGAGCTTCCATCCTAGACCAGTTGCCAACCAAGGCTTAGGGCCTGGTCTGCCCTGCCATGACATTTAGTCTTTAGGTTGCATTTCCTCGCACTAGTGTAAGGCTTGTACCTTCCCAGTTGCACTAGGCTCTTCAGGCCTAGCATATTTCTGTTTCTAATTCGCATCGAGGTGATTGTCTGGTGACACCGGCTGTTACATTTATTACACTTGTGTCTCTATGTGTTTTGTCTTCTCTGTGGTTTGTGTGTCTGCCAAAAGAATGTTGTATTTGTTGAATCCTTTATTTTTATTTTAAAAAACCATACTGGAAGGCAAGGTTGAGGGCAAGCGAGCAAGAGGTAGACAACGATATAAGTGGGAAGATAACATCGAGAGATGGTCGAACGGCAGCCTTGTAGAATGTACAGTCAGGGCGAGAGACAGACAGTGTTGGAGATCCGTTGCAGCCAACCTTTCATTGTGGAGATGGCACCTAAATGATTGATTGATTGATTGATTTTTTTTATTTTTTTTTTGGGGGGGGGGGGTGTGTACATGACGAGAGCCTGCAAAATATACCAGGCTCTGCATTGTGCAGTCTATTGTTTGTGTCTTCTTGGGTAAAACTGTCATAGGTGGTTTTCTTGCTCGTAGACCAGGATATAACTGTCTTCACATCACACGTGACTCCCTGTAGCATCTGGCCCAACTACCTATCAGGCTCGGCAACGTAAATACCCAAGCCCAACACGTGGTTGGGTGTGGCAAGGCCACCAGCCTGCCCTGCACGGCCAGGAGCATGAGGACCAGCTGAAACTGTCCATCTTCTGAATCCTTAGCTGTCGTGGTGACGTGCATCATCATCCTCCTCAGCCAGTGATGTGTCGTGTGCAGAACTATCGCCCCATGTCTGTCAGATGTCCTGTCCTGTATGGCTGTAGTGTGCAGATTATCTATCACATCGTGAATCTATCTATCTATCTATTTATCTACACTGTGGTCTTTCTCTTCCCCAGTACACTTCCCACCATTATCTTTCTGGACATTCTCGTCTTTTTCAGGCGCAGAATTGTTCATTTTCCAGCTTCATTTATCCTAATAAACATAATTCTTCCATATTGAGTTCTTATTGTCATATTTTTCATCCAAAGGATGTAAAATAGTCTTTTGCAGTACACGATTAAAGGTGCATATATGCTCTCCGTGTGACGTGTCAAGTGTCCAGGTTTCACACCCTTGTGTTGCCGCAGGAGATATGCCTGCTTGCAGTAGTCTAGCTGGTGTTGGCCTGTCTGTTGTAAGCCATAGAGGGTTAATTGCTGTAGTGCTTGCAGAGCCACGTTTGTTCTTCTTGTGTGTGTCATTATATGTCCATCGTCCGTCAGCAGCGAATGTAGCTATTCTTATTCTTTTTCTTCTTCTTCTTCTTCTTCTTCTTCTTCTTCTTATTATTATTATTATTATTATTATTATTATTCTGCTGCGTTCATCAGGAGTCATATTTTCGGGCGTGACTCCGTTGTGCCTGTTTACGGCAGAGCTGCGATACTTGCGCCTTTAAGCCGACACATCCGACTTCTGCAGGTATTTGTTGATCGAGTTAACCTTCCCGGGATGTAGCTATTCAAACCTGCTCACTTTCTGTCCGTTGATAAACTATCTGTGGGTCCTTGTTGTCATTGTGATCGTTGGTTTATGCGGGTCTTGGGAGATTAATCTTTCACGTACAGCTCCGTTAATATAAATTATAGTAGCGATCCATGCGGAAGTGATCACAGGCTGGCAGCCCGTGTGCATGTCATCCTGCCATGTTGCTGGACCTCATGTCCCTGATCAAACAGCACTGCCTGGGCGATGTGGTCAGCCAGTAGCACGCCCGCCGCCTCGTCTCCAGCAAACGTGGTTCCCCCGTCTCATTGTTGGTTCCACAAATCACTTCTACAGCCAGGGTGCTCAAGAAGTTGTAGAGACACTTCTCACGTCATAACAGCATTTTGTGGGTAACCGCGCGGATCGTATAAACGTGAGAAGTCAGTTGTTAATATTGATTAACACTCATTAAAGTCAGAGAATGAAGTGGAGATCAGAGGCGTGTCTATAGCTGTCGTTGTAATATTGTCTTGTGTCTTCCCCGTTCTCTACTTCTTTCTTCTGGTTCTGTATTTTCGGTCGATCCGCGTGAATGCATTTCTCACAGCTATTTTTGAGGCCAAGAGGAAGACCGAGAGAAAAATACCTGGATGGCTTGGCCACATGGCATGGACGAGACAGGAACACTGAGCTGATCCACGACTCTGGTGATCGAGGGAAATGGCGAGTCATGATCTCCCACGCTTTCCGCCATGACAAATGATTGATTGATTGATTTCTGAGGTCTCACGGATTCCCCAGCAATTGTTCTCATATAGACCTCTGATATGTTTCAGCAGCATCTCTGCTGTTTTAGCAGTATGCATGTTTGTCTGTGTTCTTCTGACAGCACGTTTGTGCTTATTTGGCAGCATGCGTGTGCTGGTTTCCCAGCATGTTTGTTCTTTCAGCAGTACGTTTTTGCTGTTCTGGTAGATTGTTAAGCTGCTTATGGTAGCTCGTTTATCTGTTGTAGCTGCTCATTTGTTGCTGTTTTTTTTTTTCATGTCCCCCCCCCCCCCCTGTTGTTTGTGTGTGTATTGATTTGGTATCATCTTTATGTTGTTTTAATAGCGTGCGTGTGTTGTTTTAGCGGCTCGTATGTATCCGCAAACTCTGACGCCATGCATATTCGGAGGTCAGTCACTTTAGATACGGGTTGTGTTAGGGCAATCCAGGGCTCGAGGGCTGACCTACTATCTGACGATGTGCATTGCTGTATGTAGACCTGTAGTCTGGTTGCCCTCACACCAGCTTGTGTGCCAACTGGAGGCGGTAGCCGTGTGTACACTGTCGTCGGTTACCGTTTGTCAGCAGGGGTTATACAGGGTCTTGGTCGTGTGACGTATTGTGTTCGATCATTTACCTATCTCTTTATTTGGTGTGTTTTCTCATCATGTGGATTATACCTTGAGATTTGCTTTCAAGAGTGTTCATTATGCTGCATGCTATCTGTTGCTGTTGTGTTTTTGTTTTGGTGTCTAGATCGATTTTGTGTGTGGCTGTTTTAGTCGTTATGTGACTTATTATTTGTCGAGTGGCTTACTTCTTCGCGTGATTTATTTATTTATTTATATTATTTGTGTGCACCCTCTGTGATTTGCGTATGCACTCTGTGATCTTGTGTACACACTCTGTGACTTGTGTGCGCACTATGTGACTTGTGTACACACTCTGTGATTTGTGTATGCACTCTGTGATTTGTGTATGCACTCTGTGATTTGTGTATGCACTCTGATTTGTGTACTGTTATATTTGCAGTTCTGTTATATTTGCAGTTCTGTTATATTTGCTGTGGTGTGATATTTGTTGTGCTGTGATATTTGCTGTACTGTTATATTCGCTGTACTGTGATATTTGATGTACTAATTTATATTCACTATACTGTCATATTTCTTGTAGTGTGATATTTGTTGTACTGTTATATTGTAGTGTATTTGTTGTACTCTGACATTTGTTGTACTGTGATATTTGGTGTACTGTGATATTTGTTGTACTGTGGTCCTTATTGCAAATTAACTGACTGCAATGATCTGTTGATTCCATCAGGTGAGCTTCGCCACTCAGGAAGCTGACATTTTCTACAGCGCACTCAAGACCAGCCCACCGGTTCTCGCCGAGGTCGCTACCGCCAACGGTTTCCCAGCCATGGTCGGAGACATCCAAGAAGCCGTGTCTCTTATGGCGGATCAGGAGGTGGAGGTGACGGTATCTGTCGACGGGATGACCTGTATGTCATGTGTCCGCAACATTGAAGGCACCATCTCCAAGAAACCTGGGGTGAAAAGCATCTCGGTGTCCTTGGAGAAGAAGATGGCAACGTTGGTCATTGATCCCAAACATATCAGTCCAGAGGATGCTGCAGAAGCTATTGATGACATGGGATTTACAGCTAAATTATTAAGCCCTTTTCCATCATCGTCTTCGCCGCCTTCTGTACCTCAGGCCGTGGTACAAATTCGTGTAGAAGGGATGACTTGTCAGTCATGTGTACGGAACATTGAGGGTACAGTATCTACAAAACCTGGGATTGTCAACATAAAGGTCAGCCTTTCTGACAAGTGTGCCACTGTAACCTTTAACCCTAAACTCACCAGCCCCACGTCCATTGCAGAGCACATAGATGACATGGGATTTGAAGCTTCCATAGACGAGAACGTTTTGGAGAATGCTGGGTTTACTTTAAGGAATTCTGCAAATCTAGAACAAGGGGACATCATGCTACAGATTGTAATCAGCATTGGAGGAATGACCTGCCAATCTTGTGTGAAAACCATAGAGGAGAATTTATCCAAGAACCCAGCTGTCAAAAGCATCAAAGTGTCTCTGGCTGATCAGAATGGAACTATTGATTATTTCCCAAGCCAGATAACACCAGAGAAGCTATGTCTACTTATTGAGGACATGGGATTTCTTGCTTCATTGCCAGGTATGTTGACAAGTTATGTGATGACAATGGTGTGTCTTCCTCATCCTCCCCCTTCTTCCTCTTATCTTCTTTAATCTCTTGATTATAAGAAGCATGTCTATTTCTTAATCCGTTTTACTTTGAAGTCATTTTTTATGACTCACGTCAACTTCCTGTGATGTTGGACCACATTAGTGACCGGTGTGGTGCAACCACTTGCCAACTCAGGGATCTTGGGGTCAGATTCAGCTCAGGTTGGATGGACTTGACCCAGCCTCATAAAAAAAGCCTCCCAGATACAGTTCTGGGGGTAAGCCAGTCAGTGTCATACTGACCACATCAGCCAGTGCAGCTTTTGGTCAAGCAAAGAAAGACCTAGCACCCTGTCCCCATCTACCTCAATGTAATGGACACCAGGTCTTTCATGTTATATTGCTCTATCTCCATTGCTACTTCCTTGCCAGGTCTATCTGCCTTCTGATACATTGTTGGGGCAGGAACCCACGGGGCTGGCACCACGTTCACTATATGAATGATTTCTTGTGTAGTGTTTCTCTACCAGACTGCCTAGTGTATTGTTGACAAACACACATAGTATTGTTTAGCACTCATCGAAGGAGAAGAAGGAAGTAGAAGAAATTAGAGAATGCACTAGACAACATACTATTTGAAAGCTATAGTTACCCACCGAGGATCAAACCTGTCACCTCCAAATGATGATGGCACCTCGCTGCAGGAACAAGTGTACTTCGACGCATGACCAACTAGACACTAGACTTGGTCATGCGTTGAAGTACACTTGTTCCTGCAGCGGGGTGCCATCATCATTTGGAGGTGACAGTTCGATCCCGGTTGGTAACTATAGCTTTCAAATAGTATGTTGTCTAGTGTGTCTACTTACTTCTTCTCCTTCTATGAGTGCCAAACAATACTATGTGTGTTTATTTGTGAACTGTCTTACTGGCCTCAGATGGTTCTCAAATTGATTTTCTAGCGTATTGTTGCTACTGTATTGTAGCTACAGTCTATGCTGTCTGATATCGTGTGTGTATGAAGAACTTCAGTCTGTGTCCCTGGATGGCATTGACAGTTGTTTTGTGTATGTCTGCTTCTGCCTTCAACTAGATGTTATTTACTATAGTTTAGATTGTATCTACCTCTGCTTTAGAGTTATGGTAATATGGTGGGTACTGTGCTGGCCTGCCAGGACAGTGGTCCAAGTTCAATCCCCAGCAGAGGCAGGATTATTTGTTCAGACTAGTACAGTTCTGGTGGTCACCCTGCCTCCTAAACTTGGGTACTAGACAAATATTCTGTACATTCAGGGAAATGTCTTATAAGGAATGGTGATGGGGAAAGGAACTGGCCATCCCAACTCTTATGCCATGGCCTAGAAGATGTAAATGCCTAACATTTCACTCCTCACATCTTTGTGGCTATCTTTTGCCTCTACTGATCATGTTTGCTACTGTTTTGAGTATGTCTGTCTCTGCTTTGTCTTATTGTTAATGGTATTTACTGTTGCTTTAAATGTGTCTGCAATTATGGGCGTCATGAAATATTCTGGGAAGTAAAGTTTTGAATGAAGAGAGTTGTGCTGTTTGAGTGTTTCTACTTATGGTTTGAAGTTGGCCGAGGGTTGACCAACAGGGCATAATTAACTCTATATGTGGGTACCTTATCCAAGTGTTGATGATTTAGCCAGATTGAAATCTCAACCAGATACCATTACCAGTTGATAACATTGTGGATATAGTTTATCTGTTGGCTTTGAGTGCAGCATGGTTACTTGTTATCTCAACAACAGCAGTGGTTGCTGAAGCAAACATACATTGAGTCATTGTCATCTGTGGTGTAGATTTATGGTTTTGATATCAGTTGTTGTCGTCAAAGCATGTTGAGTGACGCTGTGTTGCTTTGAGAGTCTGTGATTGGTGGTGTCCTGGCCCCACTTTAGTAGGCAGAGAACACACACACTTCTCGCCTGCTCATGTTTCAAGGACTTGACCCCACCTTGGTAGGCAGAGAAAACACACACACACACCTCCTGTTCATGAATCAAGGACCTGGCCCCACCTTGGTAGGCAGAGAACACACACACACACACCTCCTGTTCATGAATCAAGGACCTGGCCCCATCTTGGTAGACAGAGAACACGCACACACCTCTCCTGTTCATGAATTAAGGACCTGGCCCTACCTTGGTAGGCAGATAAACACACACCTCTCCTGTTCATGAATCAAGGACTTGGCCCCACCTTGGTAGGCAGAGAACACACACACACACAACTCACCTGTTCATGAATAAAGGACTTGGCCCCACCTTGGTAGGCAGAGAACACACACACACCTCCTGTTCATGAATCAAGGACCTGGCCCCACCTTGGTAGGCAGAGAACACACACACACACACACCTCTCCTGTTCATGAATCAAGGACCTGGCCCCACCTTGGTAGCCAGAGAACACACACACACACACCTCTCCTGTTCATGAATCAAGGACCTGGACCCACCTTGGTAGGCAGCGAACACACACACACACATCTCCTGTTCATGGATCAAGGACCTGGCCCCACCTTGGTAGGCAGAGAACACACACACACACCTCTCCTGTTCATGAATCAAGGACCTGGTCCCACCTTGGTAGACAGAGAACAGACACACACACACACACACACCTCCTGCTCATGATTCAAGGACCTGGCTCCACCTTGGTAGGCAGAGAACACACACACACACACCTCTTCTGTTCATGAATCAAGGACCTGGCCCCACCTTGGTAGGCAGAGAACACACACACACACACACCTCTCCTGCTCATGAATCAAGGACCTGGCTCCACCTTGGTAGACAGAGAACAGACACACACACACACACACACACACACACACACACCTCCTGCTCATGATTCAAGGACCTGGCCCCACCTTGGTAGGCAGAGAACACACACACACACACACACACACACACACACACACACACACACACCTCCTGCTCATGATTCAAGGACCTGGCCCCACCTTGGTAGGCAGAGAACACACACACCTCTCCTGCTCATGATTCAAGGACCTGGCCCCACCTTGGTAGGCAGAGAACACACACACACACACACATCTCCTGTTCATGATTCAAGGACCTGGCCCCACCTTGGTAGGCAGAGAACACACACACATCTCCTGTTCATGGATCAAGGACCTGGCCCCACCTTGGTAGGCAGAGAACACACACACACACACACACACACCTCCTGTTCATGAATCAAGGACCTGGCCCCATCTTGGTAGGCAGAGAAAACACACACACACACCTCCTGTTCATGAATCAAGGACCTGGCCCCATCTTGGTAGGCAGAGAACACGCACACACCTCTCCTGTTCATGAATCAAGGACTTGGCCCCACCTTGGTAGACAGAGAACACGCACACACCTCTCCTGTTCATGAATTAAGGACCTGGCCCTACCTTGGTAGGCAGATAAACACACACCTCTCCTGTTCATGAATCAAGGACCTGGCCCCACCTTGGTAGGCAGAGAACACACACACACACACACCTCTCCTGTTCATGAATCAAGGACCTGGCCCCACCTTGGTAGCCAGAGAACACACACACACACACCTCTCCTGTTCATGAATCAAGGACCTGGACCCACCTTGGTAGGCAGCGAACACACACACACACATCTCCTGTTCATGGATCAAGGACCTGGCCCCACCTTGGTAGGCAGAGAACACACACACACACCTCTCCTGTTCATGAATCAAGGACCTGGTCCCACCTTGGTAGACAGAGAACAGACACACACACACACACACACACCTCCTGCTCATGATTCAAGGACCTGGCCCCACCTTGGTAGGCAGAGAACACACACACACACCTCTTCTGTTCATGAATCAAGGACCTGGCCCCACCTTGGTAGGCAGAGAACACACACACACACACACCTCTCCTGCTCATGAATCAAGGACCTGGCTCCACCTTGGTAGACAGAGAACAGACACACACACACACACACACACACACACACACACACACACCTCCTGCTCATGATTCAAGGACCTGGCCTCACCTTGGTAGGCAGAGAACACACACACACACACACACACACACACACACACACACACATCTCCTGTTCATGAATCAAGGACTTGGCCCCACCTTGGTAGGCAGAGAACACACACACCTCTCCTGCTCATGATTCAAGGACCTGGCCCCACCTTGGTAGGCAGAGAACACACACACACACACATCTCCTGTTCATGGATCAAGGACCTGGCCCCACCTTGGTAGGCAGAGAACACACACACACACACACCTCTCCTGCTCATGATTCAAGGACCTGGCCCCACCTTGGTAGGCAGAGAACACACACACACACATCTCCTGTTCATGGATCAAGGACCTGGCCCCACCTTGGTAGGCAGAGAACACACACACACACACACACACACACACACACACCTCTCCTGCTCATGATTCAAGGACCTGGCCCCACCTTGGTAGGCAGAGAACACACACACACACACATCTCCTGTTCATGGATCAAGGACCTGGCCCCACCTTGGTAGGCAGAGAACACACACACACACACACCTCTCCTGCTCATGATTCAAGGACCTGGCCCCACCTTGGTAGGCAGAGAACACACACACACACATCTCCTGTTCATGGATCAAGGACCTGGCCCCACCTTGGTAGGCAGAGAACACACACACACACACACACACACCTCTCCTGCTCATGATTCAAGGACCTGGCCCCACCTTGGGAGACAGAGAACACACACACACACACACACACACACACCTACCTCTCTCTCCTACTCATGATTCAAGGACCTGGCCCCACCTTGGTAGGCAGAGAACACAAACACAACTCACCTGCATTGGCTGGTACCATAGTTTTCTCTGCTGGGAAAAGAAAGGGTCACAGAGAAGAGAGGTGGGCACCCCATATCATATGACCAGTCTTATTTATATGTGATTCCCACTGTTTATCAATTCTGCATCTATATCTGCTGTGGAGTTGTGTCTACCTTTTCCCTTCATTGTCTGCCGAGAGACTGAGCCCTTTAGGTGAATCTGGTATGACTTTAATCAGATGTTGAAATTATGTCTTTCTTCTGTTGAAAGAGACTAAACACCTACAACATCATTTGGCATGCAAGTTGCATTTTAGCAACAGTTATATTGCTGTATTCTGTTGCTAAATTTAGCCAGTTATATTGCTCTGTTCTGTTGCTAGTTTTAGCAGCAGTTATATTGTTTTGTTGCTAATTTGCACAAGTAATCATTTTTCTATAGATATATATGGAGACAAGTTTTATCATTTGCTGTAACAGCTGGCAATATTCATTTTAGAAAGCAATAAAGCCAGATGAAGAGTGAAATTGACTGAGTATCTGATGGCATAGCATCATGTTGGCTATTATCCAAATGACATGGCATGAGATGCTATCTGCTTTCAGTTAAATTGTTTTAGCTGTAACGCAGTTCCACAGTCACTCAGAGATGACTGATGTCCGGATAAGCCTTCGTTGGTTGGACATAGAATATGTTAAAATTGTCATTTTTCATTGGTTGATGATATGGGAATATGTTCCATCCTCATCTGCGATTGGTTAATGAGACAGAAACCTTCACTTCTACCCTGCCACTTCTACTGTTGCCCTGTATGCCCCATTGAGGCATGGGCCCTCAACCAACGCATGCCACAGCACCATATTTTCTGCCATCTCTCTCTCTCCATGCTCACCCACAGGATGCTGTCACTTAAATACAGAATTGTCACTTAGACACACTAAATCTTATCACTTATACATTAAATCTTGATACATACACATATCTTGTCACTTACACATCATATCTTGTCACTTACACATCAAATCTGGTTACACATCAAATCTTGTTGTTTATGCACAAAATCTTGTTACTTACACATGAAGTCATATCTCTTACATGCCAGATCTCACCATGCACACATCAAATCTCACCATGTACACATCAAATCTCACCATGTACACATCAAATCTCACCATGTACACATCAAATCTCACCATGCACACATCAAATCTCACCAAGTACACATCAAATCTCTCCATGTACACACCAGATCTCACCATGTACACATCAAATCTTGTTGTTTATGCACAAAATCTTGTTACTTACACTTGAAGTCATATCTCTTACATGCCAGATCTCATCAAGTACACATCAAATCTCACCAAGTACATATCAAATCTCACCAAGTACACATCAAATCTCTCCATGTACACATCAAATCTTGTTGTTTATGCACAAAATCTTGTTACTTATATATGAAGTCATATCTCTTACATGCCAGATCTCACCATGTAACACTTCAAATCTCACCATGTAATGCCAAATCTCTCCATGTACACACCAGATCTCACCATGTACACATCAAATCTTTACATAGAAGACCCATGACTTAGATATCAATTAATTGAAATAGCAGCTTGATGTTTCTCTTAGCTAGGGTGAGGAAACTGGTAGACTTCTCACAATACCATGATCAAGTATTTGTGAACCACCACACTCTTAGAGTATCACTGTTGTAGGGATTGCCTTGTACTTGGTAGCTTGGGTAGACAGTGGCACAAACTTCTTTCTTCAGTCTCAGTAATATGTTCTCTTATTTGTTATCATATTATTTCTCATTGTCTAAACCACCAGGGAAACCCAAAATGGCCCGCTCAGTGAGTCAGACGATCATTGGTGGAACCAGGACCCCCAGCCACAATAACTCCAGCAAGGTGGAAGCCAACAACACAGAGGTGGAGAAATGTTACCTGCAGGTGACCGGCATGACCTGTGCTTCCTGTGTGGCCTCCATTGAGAAGAATGTCAAGAAGATGGAAGGTAACACAAGATTCTGTCTGTAGTTGTTTGCTGTGGGGTGATATAGATATCCAAGATGTGGTCATGGTGCACATCCGTTGTGCTAATGCCGAGGTGAGGGGTTCAAACCCTACACTGGGTTGGACCAAAATGTTTACCTCACTTTCTTGAATTGGGGATGTAAATTACAAGTACCTCTGAAGTCAGAGTGGGTTCACCTGATGATGAGAGACACTGTTAATAGGGAAAGCTAATCCATACACAAAATTCAGTCCATCACTACTAGAAGTAGTGTGCACGGACTACGCTTGAGTTCAAAGCGAGCGAGCGCACACAAAATAAAAGTATCCATGTGTGTGGTGTGTTGTCTTGGGGGGGGGGGGGGGGGGGGGGTAAAGGGGCGGGGGTGTGGACAGCACTGTTGGGGATGTCTGTGTGCAGTGACCACTTTTGACACAGTCAACCCAGCCATACATGCGTGCATTACACATTGAATCTATCAGTATTAACATGGCAGTCTGCTCCAAAGACTGAGTCTCTGCAACAATACCCAGAGTGTGTTATTTCATCTGTTCTGTGACATCAAATACCAGCTGAGTGAAATGTGTGGTAACTGTTTATGGTTGCAGGAGTTCACAACATCCTGGTGTCCTTGATGGCACAGAAGGCAGAGGTGGTCTATGATCCAGCTTACGTGCTGCCCAGCCAGATAGCCAACAAGATTGAGGACCTCGGCTTCAATGCCTCCGTCATGGAGGGAGATGTCTCAGGGCAGGGCAAAGTGGAGCTGACAGTGAGTCTTTCTTCCAACATTTATAATGATCATGTTTATACTTTTGTTAGTAATAACAAGAAGACCTGTACAGTGAGGCATCCTTCCAACAGCTTATAATGAAATAGTTCATATAGTGAGTAATTCTTCATACAGTTTATAAGAAGAAGACTCAAATAGGGAGTAATTCTTCCATTAGTTTATGATGAGAAAGCTCACATAGTAATTCTTCCATTAGTTTAATATGAGAAGAATCATATAGTGAGTAATTCTTCCATTAGTTTAATATGAGAAGAATCATATAGTGAGTAATTCTTCCATTAGTTTATGATGAGAAAGCTCACATAGTAATTCTTCCATTAGTTAAATATGAGAAGAATCATATAGGTAGTAATTCTTCCATTAGTTTCTAATGAGGAAAGTCATAAAGCAAGTCATTCCTCCATTGGTTTATAATACAAAGACTCATATAATGAGTATATCCTTCATCAGTTTAAAATGATAAAGCTGAGAGAGCAATTCTTTATTTTATAAATAGAAAACTCGTTTAGCAGTAATTCTTCCATCGATTGACAATGAGAACACTCATACAGTACAGGGCTCAGATGATTGATACAGGCATTGATAATGCACATTGGGAGCAAGACACCGCTGAACATGTTGCATGGAGGGCAAGCATCAGAAATGGAATAAAGACAAAGGAGAAAATTATTGCAGATAAGTCACACACCGAGTGTGTGAGAGGTAAGATGGTGCATGATGGTAGAAATGACCACGTGTTCACATGCACCCACTGAGAACGAACATTTACAGCAAGAATTGGCCTTATCAGTCACATTCGCTACCACCATAGGTAAAAGATATTATGCCTTTTTTTTATGACAAGACGGCAAGGTGCCAATGAATGACAGAGCCCAGGTGTGGAATTACGTATCACTTGTCTCGTAATCTGCAGATTACAGGGATGACATGCAGCTCGTGTGTGAACCAAATTGAGAGCAACATCAAGAAAAGAAAGGGTATTCTGTCCGCTTCTGTAGCCCTGGCTACCAACACGGGCAAGTTCACATTCAATTCTGAAATTACCGGGCCTAGGGATATTATTGAGGCTATCAAGGTGAGAGAATAATGATTGTCTTGTGATTAGGGATGATTGAGATATGTATGATTATCTTGTGGTGAGGGATGTTTGAGACAAGTATGATTGTCTTGTGATGATGGATGATTGAGACAAGTATGATTGTCTTGTGATGATGGATGATTGAGACAAGTATGATTGTCTTGTGGTGAGGGATGATTGAGATATGTATGATTGTCTTGTGGTGAGGGATGTTTGAGACAAGTATGATTGTCTTGTGATGATGGATGATTGAGACAAGTATGATTGTCTTGTGGTGAGGGATGTTTGAGACAAGTATGATTGTCTTGTGATGATGGATGATTGAGACAAGTATGATTGTCTTGTGATGATGGATGATTGAGACAAGTATGATTATCTTGTGGTGAGGGATGTTTGAGACAAGTATGATTGTCTTGTGATGATGGATGATTGAGACAAGTATGATTGTCTTGTGATGATGGATGATTGAGACAAGTATGATTGTCTTGTGGTGAGGGATGATTGAGACAAGTATGATTGTCTTGTGATGATGGATGATTGAGACAAGTATGATTATCTTGTGGTGAGGGATGTTTGAGACAAGTATGATTGTCTTGTGATGATGGATGATTGAGACAAGTATGATTGTCTTGTGATGATGGATGATTGAGACAAGTATGATTGTCTTGTGGTGAGGAATGATTGAGACAAGTATGATTGTCTTGTGATGATGGATGATTGAGACAAGTATGATTATCTTGTGGTGAGGGATGTTTGAGACAAGTATGATTGTCTTGTGATGATGGATGATTGAGATAAGTATGATTGTCTTGTGATGATGGATGATTGAGACAAGTATGATTGTCTTGTGGTGAGGAATGATTGAGACAAGTATGATTTTATTGCAAAGAAGACTACATGAAGTTGTGAAATGTACATGGATTCTTTGGTGCAGATTAGCAGAGCAAAACAGATAGCATGAAATATTTAAACAACTGAGAGTGCTCTCTGATCAAGTGGCTTGTGTAAGAGATGTGATGTCCAACACCAATCTGCTTCCTTTGGTGGTGGTGGTGATGTAATTGTACACAGTGGTATCTGGCAAACATCAGATGTGGGAATGGTGATGACCACCTGTGTTTTATTCTATAGGTAGTGTAGCACTGGGCAATTCACCAGTTACACTATGCATAATGGAGCACCAGGAAATTCCCCACACATATGTTGGTTACTCTATATGTGGTGCACATTTCTCAACATCGGTCCCATTCGTCTGTTATGTTTTTCAGTGCTATTCCAGTGATTACGTGAAAATTGTATGTCCATTAGTTGTATTGTTTGAACTCTTGAAGACTCAATTGTTACTATTAAGTACAACTAGTTTGGAAAAGATGCGGTTGTTAGTAACGACTGTCTGGACTGAAATAATTCAGTATATTAATATCCCCATGATGTGGAATGTCAAATCCAAGAAGAATGAATCTGACTAAATATTTTGATATCCCCAGGATTTGGGGTTCGAAGCCCATCTGAAGTCAGACGACGATGAGAAGGCTTCTCGCTATGACCACCGAGACGAGATCAAAAGGTTTGTAATCAAATACACTGATTTTGTTGCCTCATCTCAGTCATTGCCAGTCTTTGACTTCCATCAGAGAATACTAATTTGCCATACCCATCTGTGATTGTATGAACATGTGTCCAGTTGATTGTTTCAGTCATTGTTTTCCATCAGAGAATACTAATTTGTCATCATACTTATCTGTGAACCATCTGCAAATCTAATCATTAGAGAACTCCTGTTTGCGGACGACCAAGCACTAATAGCAAAATCAGAAGCTGAATTACAAGACCATGTGAATAGTCTAAACGAAATGTGTAGGGAACATAACATGAAAATTAGCACAAGCAAAACAGAGATAATGACTATAACTAAAGAAGAAAAAACAGCAACAATTCACCTAAACGAACATCCCTTGAAACAAGTAAAGAGTTTCAAGTACCTAGGAAGTATAATATCATCAAATGGCAGATCAGAAGACGAGATCGAAAATAGGTGCAATAAGGCAAATCAACTCATTGGACAAATAGCACCAATACTAAAGAACAAACATGTATCAATAACTACTAAGAAAGCACTTTACAACACAATATTCCTACCAACTCTGTGCTACCAATGCCAAACCTGGACAATGACAGAAAAAGAGAAAAGAAAAATCACAACAACAGAAATGAGGTTCCTGAGAAGAATACTCAACGTATCAAGAAGAGATAAGATCAGAAATGAAGAAATCAGGACTAAAGTGGGGGTTAAAGCAGAACTAGATTTTATTAGAAAGCAGCAAGTCAAATGGTTTGGCCATGCAAGTAGGTTACCAGTCAACAGCATGCCACAGCAAGCAATGATGTACAGACCAGATGGAAACAGAGGAAGAGGCCGACCACGTAAACGTTGGACGGAGGGAATAGCAGAATCCATGGGAATGTCGATATACGAAGCCCATAACCGGGCACTCTCACGAAGTTTATACTTCACCTCGACACCGCAAGGTATAAGAGGAACATGATGAGATGAGATTAGACTTATCTGTGATTATATGAACATGTCTCCTGGTGTCCAATTGATTGTTTCAGTCATTGTCTATCCTTGATTACCTTGCTGCGGGTGTTAACTGACTTCAGATCTCATTTCAGACTACTTCCAACATTTTGTTGTATGTCTGTAAGGGCCAAATGTAAGACGGGCCTGCGTGCCCAATTTGTTACCCTTTTAAAATAAAGTTTGTTCGTTCGTTCATTCGTTCTCTCTACTCATACTTTTATCAGCCATGTGTGTATTTGTGTGTGTGTGTGTGTGTGTTTTTTTGTTGTTTTTTTTCGCTCGCTCACCTTGAACTCAAGTGTAGTCCATATACAGTATTTATAGTAAAGATGGACTGAATTTTGTGTGTGGATTAGCTTTCTCTTTTAACAGTGTCCCTCGCCTTCAGGCCAACCCACTCCGACTTCAGAGATACTTGTAATTTACGTCCCTAAGTCAAGCACGACAGGTTAACATTTTAGTCCAGCAAGTGTATGAGTGGAGTAGGAAGTTTCAAAACAATGTGACTTCTGTAATAGACTGTTCACGACCAGGTCTGGCACACCAAGTAGTGACCCCAGAGAATTTTTTTCTACAGGAATCCAAGCACATTATTGGCGCTGGAGGAATAAGGTTTTCATTTGAAGCCTCCTCGTACTTTCTACAGCATCTGAGCCTAGAAGAAACCTGGCTCATAAACAACATGTCCCAGGAGCTGAAATACTTATAAATGAAACACTATAAATGTCACAGAGGTTTGGAGGGAAAAGCAGTGATGGGAGGCCTGGTTCCTAGGAGAAGAGGCTGGGGTATATCAGTACAGAGGTGAACATCGACCATGGCAGACACCAGGGGCGGTAGGGTGCCTGAGGCATTAACAGCGGCCAGAGATTGATAAACTTTACATGGGCTGTGACCAGAGTGACATTTAACAAAGGTATTATGTTATTGTATTAATTTAAATGTACAGGGTGTACAAAAATTTATCTTTACCATTTTATTCCAAATGAGATAATTACTAACATGTATTTCTCTTCATAATGTATATGTATTGTTGGTGTTGCTGCTGTTGTAGGTGGCGAACCTCCTTTCTGTGGTCGCTGATATTTGGTGCTCCTTCCATGGTTATCATGATGTACATGATGTTTGGCATGGGGGATGACTCGTCACACGACGGCCACAACGGCACCATGAAGAAGATGCCCTCTCATATACATTACTCCCAGATTACCATTGTCCCTGGCCTGGATGTCTTGAACCTGATCATGTTTATTCTGGCTACCCCGGTCCAGGTAAGTTCAACTTTAATGTCACTACCTCTGTCCAGGTGAGGACAGCTTTAATCTCACTACCTCTGTCCAGGTGAGGACAACTTTAATGTCACTACCTCTGTCCAGGTGAGGACAACTTTATGTCACTATCTCTGTCCAGGTGAGGACAACTTTATGTCACTATCTCTGTCCAGGTGAGGACAACTTTATGTCACTATCTCTGTCCAGGTGAGGACAACTTTAATCTCACTACCTCTGTCCAGGTGAGGACAACTTTAATCTCACTACCTCTGTCCAGGTGAGGACAATGTTAATGTCACTACCTCTGTCCAGGTGAGGACAGCTTTAATCTCACTACCTCTGTCCAGGTGAGGACAGCTTTAATCTCACTACCTCTGTCCAGGTGAGGACAGCTTTAATCTCACTACCTCTGTCCAGGTGAGGACAACTTTAATGTCACTACCTCTGTCCAGGTGAGGACAACTTTAATGTCACTACCTCTGTCCAGGTGAGGACAACTTTATGTCACTATCTCTGTCCAGGTGAGGACAACTTTATGTCACTATCTCTGTCCAGGTGAGGACAACTTTATGTCACTATCTCTGTCCAGGTGAGGACAACTTTATGTCACTATCTCTGTCCAGGTGAGGACAACTTTATGTCACTACCTCTGTCCAGGTGAGGACAACTTTATGTCACTATCTCTGTCCAGGTGAGGACAACTTTATGTCACTATCTCTGTCCAGGTGAGGACAACTTTATGTCACTATCTCTGTCCAGGTGAGGACAACTTTATGTCACTATCTCTGTCCAGGTGAGGACAACTTTATGTCACTATCTCTGTCCAGGTGAGGACAACTTTATGTCACTATCTCTGTCCAGGTGAGGACAACTTTATGTCACTATCTCTGTCCAGGTGAGAACAACTTTATGTCACTATCTCTGTCCAGGTGAGAACAACTTTATGTCACTATCTCTGTCCAGGTGAGAACAACTTTATATCACTATCTCTGTCCAGGTGAGAATAACTTTATATCACTATCTCTGTCCAGGTGAGAATAACTTTATATCACTATCTCTGTCCAGGTGAGAACAACTTTATATCACTATCTCTGTCCAGGTGAGAACAACTTTACGTCACTATCTCTGTCCAGGTGAGAACAACTTTATGTCACTATCTCTGTCCAGGTGAGAACAACTTTATGTCACTATCTCTGTCCAGGTGAGAATAACTTTATATCACTATCTCTGTCCAGGTGAGAACAACTTTATATCACTATCTCTGTCCAGGTGAGAACAACTTTATGTCACTATCTCTGTCCAGGTGAGGACAACTTTGCTACCACTGTCCCAGTCTAGGTAAGAGAAATGATAATATTGCTACCAGAGTCTAGGTACGAGAAACTTTAATGTTAATGCCATAGTCTAGGTTAGAGAAATGATAATATTGCTACCAGAGTGTAGATACAAGAAACTTTAATGTTAATACCGTAGTCTAGGTTAGAGAAATGATAATATTGCTACCAGAGTCTGGGTACGAGAAACTTTAATGTTAATGCCATAGTCTTGGTAAGAGTTTCTATTGTTTTTGTTCACAACCTTTGTTCAGGCTCTTGTTTCTATTCACAGTCTATCATTTCTGTTCATATTTTATAGTTTCTATTCCAAGCCTATTGTTTTTGTTCACAGTTTATTGTTTCTATTTTACTGTTGATTGTTTCTGTTCAGACTGTTGTGTCTGTGTATGGTCTTTTGTGTTGTCTGTTCACATTCTATTGTTCAGTTCACAGTTTATTGTATCTGTTCACAGTTTATTGTATCTGTTCACAGCCTGCTGTTTCTATTCACATGTTATTGTTTCTGTTCACAGTCTGCTATTTCTTTTCACTCTGTTGTTTCTGTCCACAGTTTATTGGAGGCAGGTACTTCTACATTCAAGCCTACAAGGTTATAAAACATGGCTCTACTAACATGGACGTGCTGGTGGTTATGGCAACAACCATCTCGTATGTGTACTCCATTGCTGTAGTCGTGGCTGCCATGGCCATGAAAGAGGAGTTCAGCCCGCCCACTTTCTTCGAGACCACACCCATGCTCATGGTGTTCATCTCATTGGGCAGGTGGTTGGAGCATATAGCCAAGGTAGGCTTCCTGGGGCTTGTTTGTTTGTGTGAGATATGTGAGGGTTGCTAGCATAGTCTCTCTCTCTCTCTCTCTCTCTCTCTCTCTCTCTCTCTCTCTCTCTCTCTCTCTCTCTCTCTCTCTCTCTCTCTCTCTCTCTCTCTCTCTCTCTCTCTCTCTCTCTCTCTCCCTCCCCTTTCTCTCACGCCCTCTCCTCTACTCTCTTCTTTCTATTTTACTTACTAACTCACTCACATGCACATATATAGATGTGTATAAGAGACAGTATGTGTGTATAGAGGTTCAGGGGAAACCACCACATTAATGTTGCAAGAATCAGTGTATGGTCAGTAAAAACAACCACATTTATGTAGTTCCTGGGGGGTCAGCATGACTGAAAGGATAAGAGCATTCACTCTTAAACATCTGGTGTGCTAATGCCGAGGTAGCAGGTTCGACCACTACACCAGTCAGTTGGACTAAAATGTTGACTTCTTGTCCATGATTTTGGTCCTCAGAAGTCGGAGTGAGTTTGCCTGATAGCAAGGGACACTGGTTATAGGGAAAGCTAATCCAGACACAAAAATCAGCCCAGTGCACCAAAACTAGTAGACTGTGAATGGACTACACTTGAGTTCAAAGCTAGAATTAATTCAATGTCTGTATTACCCTCTCTGTAACAGGGTAAAACCAGCGAGGCTTTAGCCAAGCTCATCTCTCTACAACCCAAAGAGGCTGTGATGGTGGACGTGGACAAGCAGTTCCAGATCCTCTCTGAGAAGACCATCAGCCTGGACCTGGTGCAGCGAGGGGACATCCTCAAGGTGGTGCCTGGAGGCAAGATCCCAGTGGATGCTAAAGTCATTTATGGCCACTCTTCCTGCGACGAGTCCTTGATTACAGGAGAAAGCATGCCAGTTCCCAAATCTGTTGGTACGTTGTTGTTGCCTCTTATGTTTGTTTACGCTTGTAGGTACGTTGAAGTTTTCCTGCATTGTTTCATTCTTATTCATTACTTGTGTTGAAACTGTAATGCTAGTCCCGTGTTGTTGAGGCTTGAGGTGTTCAGTCATCGCACATTCTCCACCATATAATGAGATGGATGACCAGTTCTCTTCTTCAATAATGCTTCTTCCCAGGCAGTTAGTTCCAGGACTAATCTGAGAATGGTCCTGTACCAGTGTTATGATCCTGAACCAACCTCACATAGTCGAAACTAGCGGGGAACACAGCATTCTGCCACTGCTGGGCCATTGAACCCAGTCGCTGTCTTGTTAAGCCAGGACATAAAAGACTATGGTACCATGACTTCTGTTGAAGCTGTACAAATTTCTCATAGATTCTATTCTTCTATTCATGTATTTCAAAATCACCATTCTGTTGCTGAGATGTTCCATCGTATGTCACACGTGTTCTGTTTATATAGTATCAGAGCTTTACCTGGGGGAACTACAATAACTCTCCTGGAGGCGTGAAACCCTAATTTCATTCAAAGTACTCTCCTTGGGACTGTACCCACCTAACCCAGCAGGCCCACTCACCTAACCCGGTAGTCCCACCCACCTAACCTAGTAGTCTCACCATTGTTGGAAGCTTTTCAAGAAAGCCTCATGGGGAATTTAGTACAGTGTGGCCATCACGTTCCATGTAATGTCTTCTCGTGACTCAAATGTGGTCCCTTTTAGTGGCATTTTTAGCTTTTTTGAAAAGCCACATATCACAAGAATCCATGTCGTTAGAGGAGGGAGTCTGACCAACAAGAGAAATATTGTGTTTGGCCAAGACAATCTCAAACAGATGTGAAGAATGGGTGGGTGCTTTGTCATGATGGAACCGTCGAGTTCCCTCCTCCCACACGTCTGATCTTGATTTGTTATTCTTCGCATGTATTTAATGACCTTCTGATATGGTGCCTGTGTCAGCGATCAATGTACTCTTTCATTGCCCACAACACCTTTTTCCTGATACCAAGATAAACATCACTGAAGAAAATGTGAATCTCTGCAGAGATTCAGTCCAGTGCCAGCACACACGATCTGCCTCGGTTGTCTGGGTCATGCTCACTGAATCACTCAGTATGTGACATGGGTGTAGTTAAGTAGTCTGCATGTCAAGTCGATGTAATGTCAGTGTGACTGATGTGATAAAGCCAGCATTACAGTATTTGTTTGTTGCACGCAGGTTCACCTGTGATTGGTGGCAGCATCAACCAGAATGGTATGCTTCTGGTGGAGGCCACCTATGTCGGAGCGGACACCACTTTAAGCCAGATCGTCAAACTTGTGGAGGAGGCACAGACATCCAAGGTTGGTCTCCTAGTAGTTTGTTAATGTTTAGAAGGTTTAAGCTTGTGCATGTTAAGTCTTTTGTGCAGCACATCCGACTTTTTCCTGCAATTTGCTAACTGTGTTAACCTTGCTGGATTCTTATAACCAGAGTCACACAGACATCATGGCTGAGGTCATCGGGTACAGCATCCACCCAGATGGACGGACTGCTGGGTCGTGGGCACCACTAGCAGTCAGGAGTCTGTGTATTCCCATAGTAGACAGAACACCTTCATCATCTCGGGTATGATGAAAACTGTAGCTGGTGTGGTGGGTGGGACACTGCGCTGACTGTGGCATGAGTTCAATCAGACCAGGCTTCAGGGCCAGCTGGCTGCAGGCGGGACAGACTGGCCACCTACTCCTGCATGCATCACAGGTGAGGGTTCCAACATCTCACACACCTACAGCCGGTTCCTGCCAGGGAACTAGCTTCTCTGTCCCTGTACGTACAACCACATACACTAGAGAGCTTGGTGACAACTGGCAAGATTGAGGGGACTAGCTGTTCTGTCCCTGTACGTACAACCATATATACTAGAGAGCTTGGTGACAACCGGCAAGATTGAGGGCACCAGAACAAGGGGAAGGCACAGAAGTACATATCTGGATGGCTTGGCCATGGGGTATGGTCAGGACAAGAACACCGAGCTTATCCACAACTCTGGTGATCGTGTGAGATGACAAAACTTGACCGCCCAAGCTTACTGGCATGGCACATGATGATGATATTCAACCATGAATGCTCATTCTCTGACCCCCATGTCTGTGCTTCACTGGCTCTGGGCACAGGGCAGCTGGCATTCCTGTCCACTTCACACAGGAAAACACTCCACAGCAGCATTCGTTGACTGAACAACAACATACATGCTGCATGTTTATTGCAGTCTTCTACTTAATACTCCAATCGCTCCATTGTCGCTTGGTATCTCACAGCCTGAGAGAATCTGCTGTCCTTAAGAACAAAGTCATCCCACGGCAAGGGCTTGTGAAATGTTACATACAATCGGACGTTGCTTCTAGGGTGTCTTGACAGGTTCTCTTCCTTGCCACCTTTTAAAAAGGGGGTTAAAATTCCAGAGGATTGACTCCATTGTACCTGTTTATGCCCTCTAGCTTGGTCTCCCACCACAGATCAGCTTTTAACCACACCCACCCATCGCACTCCCTGTTGAAAGTGCTGCACAGAGTACAAACTCTGTAGCTCTAGCAACAACTCCTGGGGGTCTCCAAAGAATTTTCACTCTCAGATCAAATTAAATGAACACACGGCCATCAATGTCTGTCCCCGATTCTAAGTACAGTTCGGTGATTGTTGTAGGCGGCCTGAATACTTCGTCACATAGACCCCTTGCCATCGTTGTCTGTCCCCGATTCTAAGCACAGTTCTGTGATTGTTGTCGGAAGTGGTGGCTTGAAGCAGGGCAGGGATTTCATTTGTCATATTCTCAGTGGATGTGGGGCTACAGCTTTATTCTATTAGTGGCATTTATATACTAGAGATGACCAGGATCAGCTGTACATAATGGAAACTAGTACAGGTGCCTGTCTCGTGTGGGGGTAGGCAGTACATATACACACAAACATGCACAGACATACCTACATATAGAAAGCTGGGGAGGTGGGTATTGTTCAGTTGTCGTGAATAATCTGTTCATAAACTTGCATGTAGTAATATCAATGTGTTGAACTGTTTGGTCATATCACTTCCAGGCTCCAATACAGAATTTGGCAGACAAGATTGCTGGCTACTTCGTGCCCATTGTCACCTTGCTGTCCCTGGTTACACTAATCGTGTGGGTAGCCATCGGCTATGCGGATATCACACTCATTGAACCTGACTATGATGTAAGTTTGAATAATCAAGACACAATATACTGCATCATTTATTTGTTGTTGGCAATTTTTGTTGTTTTAATTGGTTGTTTCTGGATTTGAGATTTAAATATTGAGCACAACCCTCTACTGGCAATGCTGATCGTATTCTGGTATGCTTGCTTGCTTGCTTGTGTTCGTTGGCTTGAGCTCCAACGCGAAGTCCTGTATGTCGGATGAAGGCATCCTGTTGTCCAACATCATTGTGATGTCATACAGGACCTGAGGTTTGCGTGAGTATCCGTTGTCCCATGTCTGGCTTATTGGTGTGCAGACTGGTGGTTCCTCGCCGTACAGGCAGACACACTCCGACTTCGGATGAATCGGCGATCCTATTGACTTCAGCCAGGACCCCGAAGGGACCTGTTGCCCAGGACGCTCGACGAGGACGCGTCAATAGGTCTTGGCCAGTATATAACCCGGCCCTGGTGCCTTGGAAACACCTCTGCGTCCCGTATTCTGGTATGAACCTAAGGCCGAGTCAATGTGGAAGCACTAGACTCAAGTTTTGCTCTCGTTTGAGCTCGTCAGTAGTGCATATCCTTGACCGGACCCGGAAACAAACCCCGGATCACTGGCATGTGAAGCAGGTGTGTAAACACTAGACCACGCGGCACACGCTGGACACGGCCAAATTATTACAACAGAATATTACGCCACCCATCGTAGACTATAGCTCAAGCTGTGCCCGATCGCCGCAACTGACATCCTTCAATCGATTTAGGGCATTTAGAAATTAAAAATTTTACTTCGTTTTTAAGTTATTTTGTTGAATTTTACAGACTTTCATGTAAAATTATGATTGTTTTAACATTATTGATAAAATTTCTCCCCGGGAAGGTTAACCCGGTCAACAAATGCCTGCAGAAGTCGGATGTGTCGGCCTAACGGCGCAAGAACGCAGCTCTGCTGTAAACAGGCACAACGCAGTCACGTCCGGAAAAAAACTCCGGATGAACGCAGAAGAAGAAGAAGAAGAAGATAAAATTTCTTTCTAATTTTCTATTTTGTAAACTTTTAAATCATTTTTTGAATCAACATACATTTGCGAACAAGCATTAAAATAATTGTAAAATCTTGTTAACAAATTAGTAAAAGTTTTTGTCCATATTGTAAAATATAGTGTATAAGTAAAATCGAATTGCAATAATTAGTTATTTATACTAATATACATATAATTTATTTATATACTAGCTGACCCGGCCCGGCTTCGCCCAGGCCCTGGCGGGGATCTATCTATCTATAAGTCTGTCTGTCTGTCTGTCTGCTTGTTTGTCTGTCTGTCTGGCTGACCCAGCCCGGCTTCACGCAGTCCCTGGTGGGGAGCATCTCATTTAATTCATATAAGTAGTCATATAAGCTCCCGTTCCCGACTATCTGTCTGTCTGTCTGTCTGTCTGACCCGGCCTGGCTTCACCCAGTCCCTGGTGGGGAGCATCTCATTTAATTCATATACATAGTCATATAAGCTCCCGTTCCCGACTATCTGTCTATCTGTCTGTCTGTCTGACCCGGCCCGGCTTCACCCAGTCCCTGGTGGGGAGCATCTCATTTAATTCATATACGTAGTCATATAAGCTCCCGTTCCTGACTATCTGTCTATCTGTCTGTCTGTCTGTCTGACCTGGCCCGGCTTCACCCAGTCCCTGGTGTGGAGCATCTCATTTAATTCATATAAGTAGTCATATAAGCTCCCGTTCCCGACTATCTGTCTGTCTTTCTGTCTGTCTATCTATCTGACCCGGCGTGGCTTCGCCCAGCTCCTGGCGGGGAGCGTCTCATTAAATTCACACAGTAACTTAAAAGAATGTCCTTCCACACACCATCCATTATTTTTAATGAAAACCGTTTTTAATCACCTACATGACTGTAGATAACTTCTTTAAGCATAAAAAGATGAGTTACAATATTATGCATTATTTTTATGAAAACTTTGAAAATGCCTTAAAGATTATATCATTATTTATTATAACTCATATGCCTGTAAATAACTATAGGCAAAGAGTTTATAAATCTTTGAAAACCATGCAACAATATGACTATAAAGTATATAGAAATGTTATTAAAAGTTATGCCCCTTTAAATAACTTTTCTAGAGTTACGTCTCCTTGCTATATAGAATTATAATGAAATATTAAATTTTATTAAGCAAGTAGTCGATTTTACACTAAGAAACTATTACAGTCGGTTGCACAGGAATGAAAGGAAGACGTGTAGAAAATTTAATCTCAATCGGATGTACCGTTATCGAACGCATCCAATACATTGCCAACCACATAGTCTCTTATATATATATATATATATATATATATATATATATATATATATATATATATATATATATATGCCCCCCCCCCCCCCCCCCCCAGTAGCTTTACATTTGTCAATGTGGCCCTACGCACAAAAAGTTTGCCCACCCCTGTTCTTGACAATAGCCAGACCCCAGTAGTAGTGCACTGTCTGATGTTTGCCGCTAGGGGAAATAAACACCCACACATCACCCATTGTGATTGATAGAGTTAATGCTGACTGAAATGTCTGTTCCAGCCGAGCGACGTCACACCTCGTGCAGAGATCATCTTCCAGAAGGCCTTCCAGTACGCCATTACTGTGCTGAGTATTGCTTGTCCCTGTGCCCTGGGGCTGGCCACACCCACTGCAGTAATGGTGGGCACTGGAGTTGGGGCAGTCAACGGAATCCTCATCAAGGGCGGGGAACCCCTGGAGCTGACACACAAGGTGAGACCACTGGGAGGCTTCCTCATGCCTTGCCTCTGTCTGTAGTTTCATTGTTCTACAATAATAACCTTGGCACATTAATTGCTGATCGTGTGATACAATGTCACCATCATGTGCCATGCCAGTAAGTGTGGGTGGTCATGTTTCGCCATTTTGGTCATGTTTCACCATTTCGGTCATGTTTCGCCATTTTGGTCGTGTTTTGCCATCTCACATGATCACCAGAGTCATGGATCAGCTCTGTGTTTTTGCCCCGACCATGCCATGTGGTCAAGCTATATATATATTTAATTCTCTGCCTTCCCCTTGTTCTTTTCCCCTCTTCTCAGTTGTCACCAAGTTTTCTAGTTTATTCTCATAACGTGCCCAAAAAAACTTTGTCTACGTCTAATTTCTCTAATCAGTTTGCGGTTTTCACTTCCCTCTTGTAGGACTGTAATACAATGTACAGATATTATATTCTTCCACATTTGTCTAATACTTTATTTGCATCTTTTGGCGGAGGCATCCAACATTGAAATAGCATTAGGTCTAGCTGGCTTTTACTATGTTATGCTAATTCTCTCAATCAGGCTATAGTGATGTTTACAGTTTGAGAACTTGTGTTCATTAATTCATAATCTGACACTATTAACCCAAGTCTATTATTTCCTGTCCAGATCAAGGTGATTGTGTTTGACAAGACGGGGACCATCACACATGGCGTGCCCAAGGTTGCTCGTGTCTCTCTGTTTGTCCAGAGCAAGGTGTGCTCGTTTGTCAAGTTCCTGGCCGTGGCCGGTACCGCAGAGACCAGCAGCGAGCACCCGATAGCTTCGGCAATTCTCAAATATGTCAAAGAGGTAAGGTCTTTGCATCATTGTATGAAATGTCTGTGCATCGTTGTGTGAAATGTCTGTGCATCATTGTGTGAAATGTCTTTGCATCATTGTGTGAAATGTCTTTGCATCATTGTGTGAAATGTCTTTGTATCATTGTGTGAAATGTCTTTGTATCATTGTGTGAAATGTTCTTTGCATCATTGTGCGAAATGTCTGTGCATCGTTGTGTGAAATATCTGTGCATCATTGTGTGAAATGTCTGTGCATCATTGTGTGAAATGTTTTTGTATCATTGTGTGAAATGTCTGTGCATCGTTGTGTGAAATGTATGTGCATCGTTGTGTGAAATGTATGTGCATCACTGTGTGAAATGTCTTTGCATCATTGTGTGAAATGTCTTTGGATCATTGTGTGAAATGTCTGTGCATCATTGTGTGAAATGTCTGTGGATCATTGTGTGAAATGTCTGTGCATCATTGTGTGAAATGTCTTTGTATCATTGTGTGAAATGTCTTTGCATCATTGTGTGAAATATCTTTGTATCATTGTGTGAAATGTCTTTGCATCATTATGTGAAATGTCTTTGGATCATTGTGTGAAATGTCTGTGCATCGTTGTGTGAAATGTCTTTGTATCATTGTGTGAAATGTCTTTGTATCATTGTGTGAAATGTTCTTTGCATCATTGTGTGAAATGTCTGTGCATCGTTGTGTGAAATATCTATGCATCATTGTGTGAAATGTCTGTGCATCATTGTGTGAAATGTCTGTGCATCATTGTGTGAAATGTCTTGGTATCATTGTGTGAAATATCTGTGCATCATTGTGTGAAATGTGAGAAATGGGACGAGTTCTGCAGGAAGGTGTGCTCCGAGCGATCTCTTACGACATTCTGGCGCCTCCACAAGAGCATGAACGGTGCTGCACAACGTAGGGGTATTCCAGACTTTCAAGGCACAGACCTCGCATGGAAAAAGTCGGATGCGGATAAAGGTAAGGCCCTTCTTGCACGCTACATAGAACAGACTGACCAGAAAGACGAGCCCGCCAGACAGAGGACCACGACGACACTCTCTCAGTTGTGCGAGGGGGTCGGGACAGACGAAGAATGGACAATCACAGCTGAGATATTGCGTGCGATGCTCAAGAAATCACCTAACACCGCCCCAGGCCCAGACGGCATCCGATATGGTGACCTACTGGTGATATCAGATGATGACATGGAAGAACTGGCCAGAGAATTCAACACCAGTATCCAGAGGGGTCAGGTCAAAGAAGAATGGCTACACAGCTACTTGCTGCCGCTGCCAAAACCGAACAAAGACCATTCCAAGATAAGCGGCTACAGAATCATTACGATGCAGAATACTGTTGGCAAGCTACTGGAGAAAATTGTAGCACACAGACTTGCTTGGGACTTGGAACAGCTCGGCTGCTTCCCGCCCACACTTGGAGGATACAGACGCAACAAAGAGTCATGGCTGAATGCGGCTGTCTTTGCTCAAGACGTTTACGAAGGATTTCAGGTCAGAGAAGAGACATGTGCGGCCGCCATAGACTTAGAGGACGCATATAACAGAGTATCTTTCGAGCACTTGACGCAAACCCTCCTCAGACTGAAAGTGCACCCTCACCTTGTACGATGGATAGCTGCAGTTCTGCTCCAAAGGAAGGTGGTGCTAAGATGCGGGAGTTGGTCTTCTGAGCCGATAACGATATGTCCAGGATTGCCGCAGGGTTCACCACTGTCACCAGTACTATTCAACGTGTATACGGTGCCGATCACTGAACAACAGTTGGACGGGAGGGGTAGGACTCTGTCATTCGTTGACGACATCCTCGTGTATCGACAGGGTCGAGATAGACAGGCGGTTGCCAATGATATGCAGGGCGAACTAGATCGAATTTCCTCATGGTGTGCTGATGCCGATGCCCTTGTCAACCCTGCAAAGGCAACGGTTACATGGTTCTCACTAAACAACCATATTGTGAAAACAGACCTGCCGGCAGTAAGAATGGATGGGAGCAGTTTGAGTAGAACCCAGTCAATGACATATCTTGGCGTGAGGCTTGATCGTAGCCTGTCCTTCAGAGATCATGTCGATTATGTCATAACGAAGGCTCGAAAAGGTTTGTCAGCAATGAGAGTCATGGCGACTGCCAATATCGAGCAAAGACTGCTAATACTTCTGTTCCAAGGACTTGTACTTTCACGCATCGAGTATGCCCTGGCCATCCTCACTGTCAGCCCTACACAGATTGGAAGACTCGAAAAGGTACAAAACGAAGCCATGCGCATCATTTTGGGCTGCACGAGAGACACCAGCTGTGTAGCAATGAGATACCTCCTTGACTTCCCGACAATGGAACACAGGATCAAGATCTGGAGAGCTCGTGCATACTTAAAAATAAGTGCAGATGAGCAGCACCCTCTGCATGACGCTATATTCAGAGAAAAGGGTGACAGGCTAAAGAGGGGCAAATCATGGATGGGTCGGGCGGAAGATGTCGTCAGACAGGTCTGCAGTCTTACCAGTATCAACCCCGGCAAGGAATGGGTGCCGGTGCCTCCAGCCTTTAAGTGCACTTTCTCCTGCATTATCACACTCGACAGACGGTGCAGAGAGCAGAACCCTGCCGCTGTCAATGCAGAGGTTAACGCGCTCATATATGAACACTCAGATAGCCCCGAAGTGCTCATCTATACAGATGGATCTGTTGTAAAGCAGCAGAGAAGTGCGTGGGCATTTACAGCCCGTTCAGCGGGCCGAACCGTTCAAGAATCCAGTGGTGCCCACTCTATGACCACGAGCAGCATGACGATGGAGGTGATGGCAGTTACACAGGCTTTCATATGGCTGGAATCACAGCATTATACCAACGTGTGTGTACTAAGTGATTCAATGAGCATGATTCAGAAGGTCGAAGCTGGATCTGTACGTAGACAGTGGACTGAATCGCTGCGGAAGTCTGTTGTCCGTAAAGTCACCTTCATCTTCGTCCCGGGACATGCGGGAGTCGAGGGAAATGAACGAGCTGACAAACTGGCTGGCTCTGCACCCCCTGTAGATGGCCAGCCCATGGATTGTGCCGATGTTATTAACGTCCTTAAAGATTTGGCGAGAACAGAGGATTTTGACGTCAGTGATTCCACATCGCAGTCCAGGATGAAAGACCTGGGAGTAAGAATCGGCACAGCCAGACGCGAGAGGTACATGGGGAAAACAAAGTGCCTCGTCAACCAACACAGAACTGGCACTATTAGCCACCGGACGCTGATGCATATGCTGGGGGGAGGATCTGAGCACCTATGGACATGTCCGGAGTGCAACGAAGATACCCCAACTGATAACTGATAACTGTGTGAAATGTCTGTGCATCGTTGTGTGAAATGTCTTTGTATCATTGTGTGAAATGTCTGTGCATCGTTGTGTGAAATGTCTGTGCATAGTTGTGTGAAATGTCTTTGTATCATTGTGTGAAATGTCTGTGCATCATTGTGTGAAATGTCTGTGCATCATTGTGTGAAATGTCTTTGTATCATTGTGTGAAATGTCTTTGTATCATTGTGTGAAATGTCTTTGCATCATTGTGTGAAATGTCTGTGCATCATTGTGTGAAATGTCTTTGCATCATTGTGTGAAATGTCTTTGGATCATTGTGTGAAATTCCTTTGGATCACCGTGAGGGATGCCTTTGGATCATTGTGTGAATTGTCTTTGGATCTTTGTGTGAATTGTCTTTAGATCATTGTGTGAAATGTCTTTGGATCATTGTGTGAATTGTCTTTGGATCTTTGTGTGAATTGTCTTTAGATCATTGTGTGAAATGTCTTTGGATCATTGTGTGAAATGTCTTTGGATCTTTGTGTGAATTGTCTTTAGATCATTGTGTGAAATGTCTTTGGATCATTGTGTGAAATGTCTTTGGATCTTTGTGTGAATTGTCTTTGGATCATTGTGTGAAATGTCTTTGGATCTTTGTGTGAATTGTCTTTGGATCTTTGTGTGAAATGTCTTTAGATCATTGTGTGAAATGTCTTTGGATCTTTGTGTGAATTGTCTTTGGATCTTTTGAGAATATTGTTTGGATCATTCTGTGGAATGTGTTGTGCAGCACTTCACTTTTACCGTAGCCTGCCGGGAAAGACTCAATTCTTCAACATTTCTCTCCCTCTCCAGCTGTCATATTCAAGGTTTCTGTAAAGTCCCCTGGCCACCATCACTTTCATAAGTCCTTGTACAACTGCTAGTAACTACACCTTCCATCATTTCTCTGCTTAAACCACTGTGATATTTCATGTGTTCACAATATTTCACTTTCATAAGTCCTTGTACAACTGCTAGTAACCACACCTTCCGTCACTTCTCTGCCTAAACCACTGTGATATTTCATGTGTTCACAATATTTCACTTTCAGAGATGTTATGCTATTTGTGAGCTAGTTGTCTTCACACTTTCAGATGTTCATGTTATTAGTTTAGTATGAGATGTATCATTACACTGCAGACACACTAATATTGCCACTCACACATTACTGGTGACTGCTCACCTTCAAAAGGCATATCATTTATTCTTGTGTTTTTGTTTCTGTTTGAATGTAGTGAATACCTTCTGGTTGGTCTTACTCTATGCTATTGTAAACTTCCTTACAACATACCTTTGTTACATTTCCTTACAACCTACCAGTTGTGGATTGACCCTGACCGCTGCCAATTAAGTAGCTCACTGACATGCTTCGGTGGCCTTAGCAAAGTACATTACTGTTTATTTCCTTTCATTTTACGTTTTGTTTAATTTTAATGGAAAACCCTGCCCTTGTTGCATTCTGGGAGCTTTGTGAAAATTGATGTTTGTTCTGTTTCCTCAGACTCTGGCCACAGAGAGTTTAGGTAAAGTGTCTGACTTTTCGGCTGTCCCGGGTTGTGGGATCAAGTGTAAAGTGTCCCACGTGGACAACCTCATCACCAGGGTTGACATGGATGGGGTCAACAGTCGGATGAACCAGGTTGGCAGTCTGCGGATACGTATTGACAACCTGATTTATGGTGACCAGGAGGTCCAGGGAGGCGGAACTAGTGAGTTAATAGGTTTTTTGTGTAATATAGTGGGAGAACTAGTGAGTCAGGAGATTTTGTGTAATATAGTGGGAGAACTAGTGAGTCAGGAGATTTTGTGTAATATAGTGGGAGAACTAGTGAGTCAGGAGATTTTGTGTAATATAGTGGGAGAACTAGTGAGTTAACAGGTTTTTTGTGTAATATGGTGGGAGAACTAGTGAGTCAGGAGATTTTGTGTAATATAGTGGGAGAACTAGTGAGTCAGGAGATTTTGTGTAATATAGTGGGAGAACTAGTGAGTTAACAGGTGTTTTGTGTAATATAGTGGGAGAACTAGTGAGTCAGGAGATTTTGTGTAATATAGTGGGAGAACTAGTGAGTTAGGAGATTTTGTGTAATATGGTGGGAGAACTTGTGAGTTAACAGGTGTTTTGTGTAATATAGTGGGAGAACTAGTGAGTTAATAGATTTTTTGTGTAATATAGTGGGAGAACTAGTGAGTTAACAGGTTTCTTGTGTAATATAGTGGGAGAACCAGTGAGTTAACAGGTTTTTTGTGTAATATAGTGGGAGAACTAGTGAGTTAATAGGTTTTTTGTGTAATATAGTGGGAGAACTAGTGAGTTAACAGGTTTTTTGTGTAATATAGTGGGAGAACTAGTTAGTTAACAGGTTTTTTGTGTAATATAGTGGGAGAACTAGTGAGTTAATAGGTTTTTTGTGTAATATGGTGGGAGAACTAGTGAGTTAATAGGTTTTTTGTGTAATATGGTGGGAGAACTAGTGAGTTAATAGGTTTTGTGTGTAATATAGTGGGAGAACTAGTGAGTCAGGAGATTTTGTGTAATATAGTGTGAGAACTAGTGAGTTAACAGGTTTTTTGTGTAATATAGTGGGAGAACTAGTGAATCAGGAGATTTTGTGTAATATAGTGGGAGAACTAGTGAGTTAATAGGTTTTTTGTGTAATACGGTGGGAGAACTAGTGAGTTAGGGGATTTTGTGTAATATAGTGGGAGAACTAGTGAGTCAGGAGATTTTGTGTAATATAGTGGGAGAACTAGTGAGTTAATAGGTTTTTTGTGTAATATGGTGGGAGAACTAGTGAGTTAACAGGTTTTTTGTGTAATATGGTGGGAGAACTAGTGAGTTAATAGGTTTTTTGTGTAATATGGTGGGAGAACTAGTGAGTTAACAGGTTTTTTGTGTAATATGGTGGGAGAACTAGTGAGTTAATAGGTTTTTTGTGTAATATAGTGGGAGAACTAGTGAGTTAATAGGTTTTTTGTGTAATATAGTGGGAGAACTAGTGAGTCAGGAGATTTTGTGTAATATAGTGGGAGAACTAGTGAGTTAATAGGTTTTTTGTGTAATATGGTGGGAGAACTAGTGAGTTAATAGGTTTTTTGTGTAATATAGTGGGAGAACTAGTGAGTTAATAGGTTTTTTGTGTAATATGGTGGGAGAACTAGTGAGTTAGGAGATTTTGTGTAATATAGTGGGAGAACTAGTGAGTTAGGAGATTTTGTGTAATATAGTGGGAGAACTAGTGAGTCAGGAGATTTTGTGTAATATAGTGGGAGAACTAGTGAGTCAGGAGATTTTGTGTAATAAAGTGAGAGAACTAGTGAGTCAGGATATTTTGTAAAGTGTAATAGGAGAACTAGTGAGTCAGGAGATTTTAAGAAATATAGTGGGAGAACTAGTAGGGAAACGTGAATCAGGAGATTTTGTGAAATATATTGGGGGGGACTAATGAGTTATTGAATTTTGTGAAATCCAATAATTGTGAGGGGAAGCGTGTGACTCATGGAATTTTGTCAATATTATGGACAAATTAGTGAGTTAGAGGATTTTGTTAAATATATTGCGAGCTCGTGAGTCAGTGAATTTTGTGAAAATGTGTATGGAAGCTAGACAGACAGTTTTGTGAAATGTAGTGGGTAGCTAGTGAGTTATGGAATTTTGTGAAATATTGTAGGGTAACTGAGTCAGAGGTGACTGTGTAATGGGGGAATTAAGTCAGGTCTGAGTACATAGAAGGGAAACTAGTGAGTCAAAGGTTGTATAAATATATTCATAGTGGAGACTTGTATGGAATGTTGAATTAGGATTCACTCAACTCTAGGTTTTCTGTCACTGGAGCACTAGATCTTTAGCTATATAGAGAACTAGATTTGTAACTGTCACTGGAGCATGATTTATACAGGCAATGATAATGCACATTGGGAGCAAGTGTCGCTGAACGTGTTGCATGGAGGGCAAACATCAGAAATGGAATAAAGACAAAGGAGAAAATTATTGGAGATAGGTCACACACTGAGTGCGTGTGACGTAAGATGGTGCATGAATGGTTGTGAAAATGACCGTGTGTTCACATGTATCCATTGTAGATGAACATTTACAGCGTGAATTGGTCTGATCAATCACAATCGCTATCGCCATGGGTTATAGTTATTATGCTCTTTTTAAGCACAATGTAACAAACTGTCGTCTGTCAAGACAGCCAGGTGCCAGTGATGATGAATGATTGGAGCATGGAATCTACATCTGTCATTGGAATCATAGATCTTTAACTATCACTGGAATCATAGATGATCTTTAACTGTTACCGGAGAGCAAGCAACACTTTATTGTGACAGCTGATTAATGTTGTCCCTTGGCAACTTGTTGCATTTCAGATCTGCTGCTGGGGGCAGAAGCTTCACAGAGCTTTGATGTCCTGATTGGCAATCGGGAGTGGATGCACAGAAATGGCATGACTGTCACTGAGACTATGGATGACGTCATGACGGAGCACGAGAACCAAGGTCACACAGCGGTACTGGTTGCCATCGACGGTTAGTTGGCCACTGCTACGCTTACATTCCTCAGTTACTGACATATGTGATTATTTTGAATTTTGAAGACACATATTATAGGTTGTACAATTTATTGCATGGCATATTTCTCTGCATCTCATCAGGCGCATAATACAGAAGTAAAATGTTTTGCATATCCTTTACAGGACATCGCTGTCAACATCAGCATCTTTCAGCTGATTGTTGATTTCTTGGCAAGACTACGCTTAGTAGTTTGCCATTGCTTTCTGAGCAGCCGGCTCATTTATCCCGCAAGTCACCAGCGCGGGTAGAACCGCTTCCAATTCTTGCGCACTGCGAGACCATGCGTGGATAAATGGGATTACGGAGAAAGTTGTGTAACCCCTCGGCCAGAGAGACCGGCAATACAGAAGTAACTCAACATAAAACAAAGCAAAACAATGGATCCTTCAAGCTGAAATATCCATCCATCATGTGCTGTGCCGATAAGCGTGGGCGGTCATGTTTTGCTATCTCACTCGATCACCGGAATCGTGCATCTGCTAGATGTTTCTGTCTCGACCATGCCATGTGGCCAAGCCATCCAGGTAATTACTTCCCGATCTTCCCCTTGGTCTCTTCCCTTCAATCTTGCCAGTTGGTGTTGGTGAATTTGTTGATACCTCACAGCCACATTTACATTCAGTATGATATCTAACTGGGACGTGCTGAGCCTGGCTAAGAGGCATGAGGCAAAGTGACGGCCACACTCACATGTAAGAAGGGCATACCTTGCAGGCCACTGGAGACTAGCTACACACGCGGTGAATATAGTGGCAGCCAGTAGGCCCACCCCTGCTGGATCTATGGAACCTTGTGCCTGACTTCTGTCCTATGTCCACATAACACTCTGGATGTACGGCTCTTCGAGAGACCTGAACTAAAGTGACAGAGGATCTTGGAGCTCCAGCGGTGCAGGGCACAGAACCCATTAGCATATGGTATATACTCTGGTACCCATTATAATTGTGTTCCCGAGTCATGTCAGACCTCAGTCTGTGCTTCAGCAGTCGGGTGCTGGAGATGGAACTTGTCATTCTGATTTGATGTCCAACCTTATCTGTTGGCTGACAGTTGTTGCCAATGACAAGTCATGGTATTTACATAGAACAACTGTCTTTCCAAATTCAACATCCAAGTCAAAGAAACTAGTTTGAGGCCAGTCAGTGTATTAAAGTATTTGAGTACTTTAACATGGGGTGGGACATTTATGACAGATGTTACATGGAGAATAGCCCGAGTGCAAGTAACATTTCACAACATGAAGAATAGTCTTTGCAATGTCAGTCAGGGTGGGAGAGTTCTTAAACGCTATATCAGACTGGTCTTCTTCACTGAAGTCAATCATGGACAATCAGCACATTAGTCAGGGGTTATATACAAGAATAACAGGAACATTGTAGATGGATACAAAGTGTCATGATGATGTCTAGACAGAAGTTAACTTTCATGATGATGTCTAGATAGAAGTTAACTTTCATGATGATGTCTAGATAGAAGTTAACTTTCATGATGATGTCTAGACAGAAGTTAACTTTCATGATGATGTCTAGACAGAAGTTAACTTATATGATGATGTCTAGACAGAAGTTAACTTTCACAATGATGTCTAGATAGAAATTAACTTTCACAATGATGTCTAGACAGAAGTTAACTTTCATGATGATGTCTAGACAGAAGTTAACTTATATGATGATGTCTAGACAGAAGTTAACTTTCATGACAATGTCTAGACAGAAGTTAACTTTCATGATGATGTCTAGATAGAAGTTAACTTTCACAATGATGTCTAGACAGAAGTTAACTTTCATGATGATGTCTAGACAGAAGTTAACTTTCATGATGATGTCTAGACAGAAGTTAACTTTCATGATGATGTCTAGACAGAAGTTAACTTTCATGACAATGTCTAGACAGAAGTTAACTTTCATGATGATGTCTAGATAGAAGTTAACTTTCACGATGATGTCTAGACAGAAGTTAACTTACATGATGATGTCTGGACAGAAGTTAACTTTCACAATGATGTCTAGACAGAAGTTAACTTTCACGATGATGTCTAGACAGAAGTTAACTTACATGATGATGTCTAGACAGAAGTTAACTTTCATGATGATGTCTAGACAGAAGTTAACTTTCATGATGATGTCTAGACAGAAGTTAACTTTCATGATGATGTCTAGACAGAAGTTAACTTTCATGATGATGTCTAGACAGAAGTTAACTTTCATCACATCAGAAGACTTCGTCCATATTCTATGGGCACATCATGAGAAGGACAAAACTGGAGTATATTGTGACAACAAGAAAATTGGAGGAGAAGATAGGCAAGGACAGATCAAGAGAGAAGATGCTAGGCAGTTCGACATCATCTTATGGAGAAACATCTGTACCAAAAATGATTTACAGTACACGAGACAACAGGCTGTGGACAGACATCATGACCAATGCCACATGTCATGGATTCAAAGAGGAAGATGTTACCAATGATTGGATATCTCTAGCTTATAATTATGAGGTGCTTCGTTATCTATTGGATTACAAATGTAGTTACAATGATTGGGCATCTCTAACTCATAATTATGGAGTGCAACTTTATCTGTTCGATTACAAATGTTATAGTTACAATGATTGGGCATCTCTAATTTATAATTATGGACTGCAGCTTTATCTGTTCAATTACAAATGTTATAGTTACGATAATTGAGTATCTCTAATTTATAATTATGGAGTGCAGCTTTATCTATTGGATTACTATGTTATAGTTACAATGATTGGGCATCTCTAACTTATAATTATGAAATGCATCTTTACCTATTGGATTACTATGTTATAGTTACAATGATTGGGCATCTCTAACTTATAATTATGAAATGCATCTTTATCTATTGGATTACTATGTTATAGTTACAATGATTGGGCATCTCTAACTTATAATTATGAAATGCATCTTTATCTATTGGATTACTATGTTATAGTTACAATGATTGGGCATCTCTAACTTATAATTATGAAATGCATCTTTATCTATTGGATTACTATGTTATAGTTACAATGATTGAGTATCTCTAATTTATAATTATGGAGTGCAGCTTTATCTATTGGATTACTATGTTATAGTTACAATGATTGGGCATCTCTAACTTATAATTATGAAATGCATCTTTATCTATTGGATTACTATGTTATAGTTACAATGATTGGGCATCTCTAACTTATAATTATGAAATGCATCTTTATCTATTGGATTACTATGTTATAGTTACAATGATTGGGCATCTCTAACTTATAATTATGAAATGCATCTTTATCTATTGGATTACTATGTTATAGTTACAATGATTGGGCATCTCTAACTTATAATTATGAAATGCATCTTTATCTATTGGATTACTATGTTATAGTTACAATGATTGGGCATCTCTAACTTATAATTATGAAATGCATCTTTATCTATTGGATTACTATGTTATAGTTACAATGATTGGGCATCTCTAACTTATAATTATGAAATGCATCTTTATCTATTGGATTACTATGTTATAGTTACAATGATTGGGTATCTCTAACTTATAATTATGAAATGCATCTTTATCTATTGGATTACTATGTTATAGTTACAATGATTGGGCATCTCTAACTTATAATTATGAAATGCATCTTTATCTATTGGATTACTATGTTATAGTTACAATGATTGGGCATCTCTAACTTATAATTATGGACTGCAGCTTTATCTGTTCAATTACAAATGTTATAGTTACAATGATTGGGTATCTCTAATTTATAATTATGGAGTGCAGCTTTATCTATTGGATTACTATGTTATAGTTACAATGATTGGGTATCTCTAACTTATAATTATGAAATGCATCTTTATCTATTGGATTACTATGTTATAGTTACAATGATTGGGTATCTCTAACTTATAATTATGAAATGCATCTTTATCTATTGGATTACTATGTTATAGTTACAATGATTGGGCATCTCTAACTTATAATTATGAAATGCATCTTTATCTATTGGATTACTATGTTATAGTTACAATGATTGGGCATCTCTAACTTATAATTATGAAATGCATCTTTATCTATTGGATTACTATGTTATAGTTACAATGATTGGGTATCTCTAACTTATAATTATGAAATGCATCTTTATCTATTGGATTACATATGTTATAGTTACAATAATTGGATATCTCTAACTTATAATTATGAAGTGCATTTTACCCATTACCGGTCTCCCTGGCCGAGGAGTTAGCGGCTTTCTCCGTAACCCCGAATACTCTCGTGGTTGACGTGAGTGCACGAGAATTGGAAGCGGTTCAAGTCGCGCCAGTGACTTATGAGAGTATGGAGCTGGTTGCTCAGAAAGTCGTGGCGTGCTGATGAGCGTAATCTAGCCTAAGAATCAACATACAGCTGAAAGATGCTGGTGTTGACCGCAATATCCTGAAACAGGATGGAAACGCTGGAAAGGAAAAAAAAAATTTTACCTTTGGATTACAAATGTTATAGTTACAATGATTGGATATCTCTAACTTATAATTATAATTATGAAATGAATGCAACTTTATCAGCTGGGTGACAAATGTTATAGTTAAAATGATTGGATATCTAAAGCTTGTAATTATGAAGTCTGTTTGAGACCAGTTGACTTGATCCTCTTAGGCTGCATCATCGGGATGATGGCTGTGGCTGACACGGTCAAGCCTGAGGCTCACCTAGCAGTCTACGAGCTGAAGAAGATGGGGCTGCAGGTCATTCTACTGACCGGGGACAACAGGAAAACTGCCAAGGCTATAGCTAGACAGGTATTGTGATTTAGCTCGCTGTTTCCACTGCTGTTTCTCTGTGAGTTATCCACTGCTGTTTCTCTGTGAGTTATCCAGTGTCATTTAATTTTATTCGCCATTTGCTTTGTAGTTTACCATCATCAGTTTAGAGAATCTGAAGACTATTAGGCCAGCATAGCTGAGAGGTTTAACACACTCATTTTCTTTTTAATAACATGTATATTTATATTTTTTAAAATTTCTTATGACCGTGGCATAGTGAGTTCATTCCACACACCAATCAGCTGGACTTAAATCTTGACCTTTCACCCTTGACTTGGGAACATAAATTACAAGTACCTCAGAAGTCAGAGAAGGTTTGCCTGATGGCATACTGAGTACGCCATGTGAGTGAAGACAAGAAGTCCTTGCTGCAATAGGACACACATTGAGACCTTTTGAGGCTGATCAATGAGAAAGTCCTTACTCTGGAATCCACAGGGCACACAACATACAGGGCAGACCTACACACATGGAGGAGGGAACTAGGGACAGAAATCAAGCATATGAGGAGTAGATGAATGGAGCTCCATGGGATAGCAAATGGTAGAGCATCTTGGAGAGAGTTGGTTCAGGATCTGCACCCAAATGGGGGATATAAGACAATACGCGGGGAAGTATGTGCTGTATAATTGAATCTGCTTCACTGTATGTCCATCTGTGATGTTATTACATATAGCTGCATTGGTATAACCTGTCTATGTGATTGTGAATGCATCTCCGCAGGTGGGGATCAAGAAAGTCTACGCCGAGGTGTTGCCCTCACACAAAGTGAAGAAGATCAAGCACCTGCAGGCAACCGGGGTCAAGGTTGCTATGGTGGGAGATGGTGTCAATGACTCGCCCGCCCTGGCCCAGGCTGATGTTGGCATCGCTATTGGTACCGGAACTGACGTGGCTGTGGAGGCCGCTGACATTGTTCTCATCAAGGTGAGTGATTATTTGATGAATGTCCCAGTTGGGAGATGTGTTTGTGTGGTGACTAGACACTTGCCTTCACTGATTTTTGGCTAGGTTCTTGTATAAATGTCCCTGTTGAGAGATGTGTTAGTGTAGTGACTAGACACTGGCTTTCATTGATTGTTGGCTAGGTCCTTGTATAAATGTCCCTGTTGTGAGATGTGTTAGTGTACACATGTTTGTTGTCAACTGTATGAATTGTGGGTCCAACGCATTTGATTTACATGTGAGTTGATGGTTTGATGTTCTGGGTTGTTGGTGCTGTATTTGTTGTATGTGTTAGTTGATGGTTTGATGTTCTGGGTGGTTGGTGCGGTATTTGTTGTATGTGTGAGTTGATGGTTTGATGTTCTGAGTTGTTGCTGCTGTATTTGTTGTATGTCTTAGTTGATGGTTTGATGTTCCGAGTTGTTGGTACGGTATTTGTTGAATGTGTTAGTTGATGGTTTGATGTTCTGAGTTGTTGATGCGGTATTTGTTGTATGTGTTAGTTGATGGTTTGATGTTCTGGGTTGTTGGTGCGGTATTTGTTGTATGTGTTAGTTGATGGTTTGATGTTCTGGGTTGTTGGTGCTGTGTTTGAACATTTGAAACCATGTTTGGAGTTTTGGTCCTGTGTATTTATCACAGTAACCTCACAGTCCCCCACACAGACTACTTGACCATCTGTACTACCTCAGTCTCCCACACACAGACTACTTGACCATCTGTACTACCTCAGTCTCCCACACACAGACTATTTGACCATCTGTACTACCTCAGTCTCCCACACACAGACTACTTGACCATCTGTACTACCTCAGTCTCCCACACACAGACTACTTGACCATCTGTACTACCTCAGTCTCCCACACACAGACTACTTGAGCATCTGTACTACCTCAGTCTTCCACACACAGACTACTTGACCATCTGTACTACCTCAGTCTCCCACACAGAGACTACTTGACCATCTGTACTACCTCAGTCTCCCACACACAAACTACTTGACCATCTGTACTACCTCAGTCTCCCACACACAGACTACTTGACCATCAGTACTACCTCAGTCTCCCCCACACAGAGACTACTTGACCACCTGTATTACCTCAGTCTTCCCCACACAGACTACTTGACAACCTGTACTACCTCAGTCTCCCACTCAGGTGAGTGTCCTTGTGAAACTGGAATTGAGGACACATCCCTGAGGACTGCCCACTCACAGAGATCTGCACTGCCAGACGTGGCCATTGAAGTCTGGGCTGATACAGAACTGATGGGGCCCCCTCACTGACCTGGGGAAGATGCTGGTTTCATCCTAGCAGCAGGACTGAAGATACAGCATGAGCCATGGCTAGAAAACTGCACAAGCACAACAACATTTATAACGTTAGATCTGTGTCACACACTGAGATCCCTGGGTGGTAGAGTTTGGGTTTAAACAAAACTAGTTGCATATCCTTTACAGGATGTCGCAGTCAATCCCAGCATATTTTTTTTCTGTTTGTGATCTCTTGACAAGTTTATGTTCAGTAGTTTGCTATTACTTTCTGAACGACCTGCATCCATACTATTTCGTTTCTTTTAAAAAAACAACGCACGGTGATCTGCTGCCAAATTGCCCGCAGCTGTGTTTTGAGCGCAGTATGCGGGATTATGAACTGCATCCATAACCCCTTTGTTACGGTGCCAGCAGAGTTTGTGTACTGCAGACATATTCATGTGGGATAAGATAGCCAGCTCCACACTCTATCTACTTGATCAAGAGCTTGCAGTGTTACTGTTCTTTGCATTCCATAATGGGCCTTGGTACCACACCAAAAGTACAATGTTTGACTGACCTTCCTTCACTGACCACAGAATGACCTGTTGGATGTGTATTACGCAATCAAGTTGTCCAGGATGACTGTCCGAAGAATCTACATCAACTTCCTGTCTGCTTGTGTCTACAACATCCTGGGTATCCCCATTGCAGCTGGTAAGTTTTGCTCTATATGTGCACAATATTTCTTTGTTGACTGTGATGTTGGTATCTTTGTTGACTGTGATGTTGGTATCTTTGTTGGCATGCATTGCCCTGCAGGTCGTGCCACCACTCATTTAATGATTTGTTTCATGGTTCATTCCATATTTTATTATAGTAGCCACCATTTAGTAATTTCACTAGAAATTCTCCATTCAGTAGTTTCACCAAGAATCCATTATTTAATAGTTTCACCAAGAATCCACCATTTAATAATTTTACTAAGAATCCACCATTTAGTATTTTCACCAGGAATTCACGATTTAGTAGTTTCACCTAGAAAGTCTCCATTCAGTAGTTTCACCAGGAATCCATTATTTAATAGTTTCACCAAGAATCCATCAGTAGTTTCAGTAAAAATCCATTATTTAAAAGGTTTCACCAAGAATGCACCATTCAGTAATTTCAACAATAATCCACCATTCATTAGTTACACCAAGAATTCACCATTCACTAGTTTCAACAAGAATCCACCATTCACTATTTTCAACAAGAATCCATCAGTAGTTTCAACAATAATCCACCATTCATTAGTTACACCAAGAATTCACCATTCACTAGTTTCAACAAGAATCCACCATTCACTAGTTTCAACAAGAATCCATCAGTAGTTTCAACAAGAATCCACCATTCATTAGTTACACCAAGAATTCACCATTCACTAGTTTCAACAATAATCCACCATTCATTAGTTACACCAAGAATCCGCCATTCACTAGTTTCAACAAGAATCCACCATTCATTAGTTACACCAAGAATCCACCATTCACTAGTTTCAACAAGAATCCACCATTCATTAGTTACACCAAGAATTCACCATTCACTAGTTTCAACAATAATCCACCATTCATTAGTTACACCAAGAATTCACCATTCACTAGTTTCAACAAGAATCCACCATTCACTAGTTTCAACAAGAATCCACCATTCACTAGTTTCAACAAGAATCCATCAGTAGTTTCAACAAGAATCCACCATTCATTAGTTACACCAAGAATTCACCATTCACTAGTTTCAACAATAATCCACCATTCATTAGTTACACCAAGAATCCGCCATTCACTAGTTTCAACAAGAATCCACCATTCATTAGTTACACCAAGAATCCACCATTCACTAGTTTCAACAAGAATCCACCATTCATTAGTTACACCAAGAATTCACCATTCACTAGTTTCAACAATAATCCACCATTCATTAGTTACACCAAGAATTCACCATTCACTAGTTTCAACAAGAATCCACCATTCACTAGTTTCAACAAGAATCCACCATTCATTAGTTTCAATAAGAATCCACCATTCATTAGTTACACCATGAATTCACCATTCACTAGTTTCAACAAGAAACCATCATTCACTAGTTTCAACAAGAATCCACCATTCATTAGTTACACCAAGAATTCACCATTCACTAGTTTCAACAAGAATCCACCATTCACTAGTTTCAACAAGAATCCACCATTCATTAGTTACACCAAGAATTCACCATTCACTAGTTTCAACAAGAATCCACCATTCACTAGTTTCAACAATAATCTACCATTCATTAGTTACACCAAGAATCCACCATTCACTAGTTTCAACAAGAATCCATCAGTAGTTTCAACAAGAATCCATCAGTTGTTTCACCAAGAAATTATTATGTGTATTTACCAGGACATTTGGAATATATGTATTGTTATATTACAGGTGTGTTTATGCCAATTGGACTGTCTCTGCGACCTTGGATGGCATCACTAGCAATGGCATTATCCTCAGTGTCTGTTGTGGCAGCATCATTGTTATTGAAAACGTATGTTATCTTCTTCCTTCATTTTACTAACTCATGTTGTTATTAAAACTTGTTTTCCTAAAGTAAAACTTCTGCTGCTTATCAAATTCACAGTACACTGACAGAACACATTTGGGTACAGCAACGCTTACATTTATTCAAATTTGGCAAGAAAAGCTAGAAAGAAAATGTGGAAGAGGAAGATAGCAGTTTAAAGGGAAGATAGTATCAGCATTTTGATGGGAAAAATGTCAGGCTGCAATATGACAGGAGATAGAATGTTGGAGACACAACAGCTGGTCTGAGGATGTAGTATACATCAATCTGTAGAGAATGTTGGAGACACAACAGCCTGGGGATGTAGTATACATCAATCTGTAGAGAATGTTGGAGACACCACAGCTAGTCAGTCAGACCAGTTCTGTCGAAAGCCACACTGTAATTCGGGGTAGACTTGATCTCCAAGGACTTGAAGTCTGCGCAGAACAATTCTGGCAAATACTTTCCCAACAATACACAGAAGTGAGATACCCCTATAGTTGTTGCAGTCGCTCCGATCGCCCTTGTTCTTGTACAGTGTTATGATGTTTGAATCTTTGAAATCCTGTGGGACTTGTCCTTCTCGCCAGCATAGCTCTGTTAGCTGGTGGATCTGTAGAATGAGTGTGTCTTGCCCACTCCTGATCACCTCTATTGGAATCCCATCCTTACCCGGGGCCTTGCCAGATACAAGTTCATTTATAGCACACTTAATTTCTGTTATGGTGGGAAGTGTGTCCAGATGGTCAAGAGTTGGTAGGGCCTCTATGGCATTGAGGGCATCATCCGCTAGTTTGGTCTGACTTGAGTAAAGCTCCAAATAGTGCTTCTACCCATCTGACCGTCTGCTATTTCTTATTAGTGATGATTTCTCCAGTCAAGGTTTTAACCACTCTTAGTCTGAACCACTCTTTAGACATACAGATACAACCAACTTGAGGACAGTCTATGTTGGCAGTCTTGTAGCCACTTTTCAGATATACAGATACAACCAACTTTAGGACAATCTATGTTGGCAGTCTTGTAGCCGGATTAGAGACAGAGATACGCACTATCATGGACATTCTGAGATACTGTCAAGACTGAACATTCTGTGATACTGTCAGGGCTAGACATTCTGTGATACTGTCAAGGCTGGACATTCTGTGATACTGTCAAGGCTGGACATTCTGTGATACTGTCAGGACTGGACATTCTGTGATACTGTCAGGACTGGACATTCTGTGATACTGTCAAGGCTGGACATCCTGTGATACTGTCAGGGCTGGACATTCTGTGATACTGTCAGGACAGGACATTCTGTGATACTGTCAGGACAGGACATTCTGTGATACTGTCAGGGCTGGACATTCTGTGATACTGTCAAGGCTGGACATCCTGTGATACTGTCAGGGCTGGACATTCTGTGATACTGTCAGGACAGGACATTCTGTGATACTGTCAGGGCTGGACATCCTGTGATACTGTCAGGACCAAATAGTCTATGATACTCTATGACACTGTTAAGGTTATTGCCGCAGCACCGACATAAATCAAACTTTCTGTTAAATTTGATTGCAGATTCAAAAAACCGAGTAAAGATTCACTGCTCACCAGCGAGTACTACAAGTTGTATGCCCAAGATCAGGACACAGATGACATCTCCTTACATCGAGGAGATGACTGGGAAAATCCCGTACGACAGCCGCGACAAAACAGCAACAACTCCAAGCTCAGCTGGTTCAAGGTCAAGTCCCCATCGTCACCTGATCATAGAAGTTTACTGGACACACTCGACGATGCCGAGCTTGAGATGGAGGTGCTGTAAGCTTCCAAGCTACCACTTGACACTATACCAGAATACTTTCATTCATTCATTTATTGAGTTTATATCCTTGGCCCTGGAATAACTTTTGTAGCCTGTATTGACAGCATCTGCTCTGGGGCAACTGGTCTGTGCCTCTCAGCACAACTGAACGTCCCCACTGCCAGACCTAACAGTGTTGTGCAGCAGGCAGGGACCAGAAGATGACCTTCCTGTTGCCTTCAGTACACCAGAATCTAGACACGCGAGGGCTTCCTCTATTCAGGGATGTAAAGCTACATTACGGTCCTGTTTAGTCTTACCTCTTCTAAGCTCAGATGTAAAGCTACATTACAACATTTATAGTCTTTCCTCTGTACCCAGGATTGTAAACCTACTTTATGATCTTGTTTAGTCTTACTTCTACCATGGAATGTAAAGCTACATTACAATCTTATTTATAGCCTGAGCTCTTCTACCCTGGGTGGTAAGTGACCTACCAGTCTGTTTGGTAATTGGTACACCAATTATGTGAACCAAAGACAGTGAGAAGCCTCAAACCCTGGGCTTATAGAACTCATAGATGCCTAGCACCTTGACAGGTAGAGAATGTTGGAGACACCACAGCCTGAGGATGTTGTATACATCAATCTGTTTTTTCTAGCCTAGTCCACACACCTGGCGCTACATCTAGTATACTGGACTAGCTTTTCCAATTACCATCACTATCAGGCCAACCCACCCTGACTTCTGAGGTAACCATGTTTGTTAATACTAATTCCATATCACTTCACCCTGTTGCAGACGGGGTGTTTGACCGTATATCATATTTTATCTTGTACCATTCACACACTTACAGACAGGATGTTTGACCATATGTCATATTTTATCTTGTACCATTCACACACTTACAGACAGGATGTTTGACCGTGGGCCATGTTTTATCTTGTACCATTCAAACACTCATAGCCTGGATGTTTGACCGTGGGTCATGTTTTATCTTGTTCCATTCAAACACTTACAGACTGTGTTATACCATGTATCATGTTTTATCATGCATCATTCAAACACTCACAGACAAATTGTTTTATCCACTACATGTATGATTATGATGAATTCTCATCACTTACACATATATTTATATGAAGTACCATAATTCTGTGTACGTCCCATTCAGGTGAAGGTGTATTTGGGTCACTCATGTGTTAGGTCCATGTCTGGGGATGTTAATGATGTTCGGTCCATGTTTGGGGGTGTTAATGATGTTCGGTCCATGTTTGGGGGTGTTAATGATGTTCGGTCCATGTTTGGGAGTGTTAATGATGTTAGCTCCATATTCTAGATGAAGACATGATGTTACATCCATATTTGAGGGGAGGGCATAATGTTAGGTCCATATGGGAGAAAGGGTGTGCAGCATGAAATTAGATGTATATTGTCAGTGACAAAATGGCATAGGATGGTCATGTGATCAGTATTCCTCTGGCCGCCATGACTTTCCTGGAACTAACTAGAAGCCAGTTTGATGTGGCTGAGTTGACCCAGAGCCATTCTGGTGAGTGAAATGTTAACTGTGCCATTAGTTTGGCTCCATCTCAGTGCCACTATGTTTGTATTGTGCCGTTAGTTTGACGCCATCTCAATGCCACTGTTTGTATTATGGCCACACATGGATTCAGTGGTGGACAGTGCTTGTGAGATGGACATTGTATCTCATATTATTAGTCACTTGTGGTGGACAAAACTTGTGAGATTCACGATGTATCGTATAGTAGTGGTCACCAATGGTAGACGGAATTTATGAGTTGTACAATGTATTGTATATTAGTTGTCATCTGTGATGGACAGTACTAGTGAATTGGACAGTATCATATTAGTGGTCATCTGTGTTGGACAGTACTTGTGAACTGGACATTGTATCATAAATTAGTGGTCATCTGTGGTGGACAGTACTTGTGAATTGGACATTGTATCATAAATTAGTGGTCACGCATGGCTGCTTGTGCTTTGTGTAACATAGTTAATTATTACAGAATGTGTTTACAAATCTGGGACCAAGAAGTCATTTGTTGAATCTGGTCATACTTTAGATTTTATATATGTTGTTGTTGAGTCAAATATGAGACAGAAACATATAAAATGGCACCAGAACCTGTGTTAAGACATATACTGTGTTGCTACTGAGTTCACTGTTATTTAATAATTTCAGCACATCGCACTCTTCTTCTCCTACTCTTTTATTGCTTATTGGAATATAGACCCTCAACTCCTGCCAAACTGTCCTATCTCCTGCCGCTCCCTCTGTGTTCTCCCCATATTCATCTGTTTCTAGTTCTTGCCTCCATGTGTTTTGATCCCCCTCTATTTTGTTGGCAAAATACTGTGGGTTGCAGTGAAGGAACTTTCTAGTTACTTGATTACCAAGTGTCCTCCTTGTGTATGTCCTGTCTGGTACCAGCCTCGTTGCCTCACCACTGGATTCACTCTCATCTGTCCTGTTCTCTCCCTATGCTCCACATGGGTGATTCTGTCATACCATTGGAGTCCTGTTCTGTGCAGGCACTAGTCATTGAATGCTTGTGGTGTATTGGTCATTCTTTCAGTTGTTTCTCAAGTTTCTGATCCATACAGTAGAACTGATGCAACATTACTAACATTAAATATTCTAAGTTTGGTACTAGTCTTACTTTCTGTTCACAAATGTCCAGTTGCCATATATGAAAGCTCATTTTGTATGATTGTAATATCTGTATGTCTTCCCGCAGCTTTGTCTGCATGGCTACCTAAATAGTTGTCAGATTCTATCACTTAAATGTACACACTTCATACAAATGTCACATGTACACTCTGAACTAGCTAATCTATCTCAATGAAAGATCACATGATGAAAGATCTACTTCACCCAGACTCCGCACTCATGGGCTGGCTATGTTCACCCAGACTCCGCACTCATGGGCTGGCTGTGTTCACCCAGACTCCACACTCATGGGCTGGCTATGTTCACCCAGACTCTGCACTCATGGGCTGGCTATGTTCACCCAGACTCCGCACTCATGGGCTGGCTATGTTCACCCAGACTCCACACTCATGGGCTGGCTGTGTTCACCCAGACTCCGCACTCATGGGCTGGCTGTGTTCACCCAGACTCCACACTCATGGGCTGGCTATGTTCACCCAGACTCCGCACTCATGGGCTGGCTATGTTCACCCAGACTCCGCACTCATGGGCTGGCTATGTTCACCCAGACTCTGCACTCATGGGCTGGCTATGTTCACCCAGACTCCACACTCATGGGCTGGCTGTGTTCACCCAGACTCCACACTCATGGGCTGGCTATGTTCACCCAGACTCCGCACTCATGGGCTGGCTATGTTCACCCAGACTCTGCACTCATAGGCTGGCTATGTTCACCCAGACTCCACACTCATGGGCTGGCTATGTTCACCCAGACTCCACACTCATGGGCTGGCTATGTTCACCCAGACTCCACACTCATGGGCTGGCTATGTTCACCCAGACTCTGCACTCATGCGCTGGCTGTGTTCACCCAGACGGGACATGAATTGCTTCCAATCACATCAGGTCTGCTGCAAATGATGAGCCCACTAATTGTGTGGGCTCAATCCAGTAACCTCATGGGTTAACGGGTTACAAGTAATCTGTCAACTCTGCAGATGTTTCTCCCCAATCTCAACCCCTTTATTAGGCTGGTAGTCATGTCTGTAGGGATCCATGACCCATGGATCATCACATGTACATATACATGGGCACTGTGGAGTTTGTGTGCTGTACTGAGACTCCTCGGTTGATCATTGGTAGGAGACTGGAGCACATGTGGAGGTTTCCATGTGCATCCATAACTGCAACTCAACTCAGGTTTCTGAGATCTCGGAGTTTGTTCAGGCAAACGTGTTGCTGCTGGTAGCAACATATCAAACACTTGGCCTCACACTGCATGCGTACAGAATCAGCTAGTGGCCTGTGTCCGTCCGCCCACCCACCAAAATCATATCCTTGTGGCAGACACCAGCTGTGTCATGTTTTCTATGTCATTGATGACGTGTCAAAGCAAACTTGACATCCAGAGATTGTTAGTTGTGTGTCCTTACAGGGTGTCATGACCAATCCCAGCATTTATTGGCCATTTGTGATTTTTCTAAGCAATTTGACATTCAGTAGTTTCCCATTGCTTTATGAGCGCCCCACGGCTCATGCTATTCTGAAAATCAATGCAGTGCAAATGTCAAGAGATTGCTTGTCATTTACTAACATGTCATTTCTTTTGTTGTCTATTTGTTCAGCACATGCAACACTCGTGTTTGTGACTGCTTGTGGGTACAGTTTCCTGTTGCTTATGTTATATATACAGACAGTACAGACATCACGGAAAGAGAGAGAAAGGCAGGGTGTTTTCTTCCTTGTTGAGACTTTAAAAACTATATATTTTTTGTGTGCTTCCATTCGCCTGAGACAAAAGATGCTGCCTTCCTTTCTTCCTGAAACTCGCTGTTTAGTGTGTCATGACACAAGTTTGGCCTTGATATCACAATCTTGTTTAAAAGCAACCATCCCACCAGTTACAAAAAGTGGCCAATGCCTTTCAATGATGAATATTTATATATGTATATAGCTTGTTCTCATGATCTTGTGAGGTTTACTGAGTGTCACCTCAGTGGAATGACCTATGTGAAGTTTGCTGAGTTTGATCTCAGTTGTAGTGATCTCATGTGAACAGTTTACTGGGTGTCACCTCAGTGGGAATGACCTTTGCGAAGTTTGCTGAATTTGATCTCAGTTGTAACGATCTCATGTGAACAGTTTATTGGATGTCACCTCATGTGTGGAGTACCAGTATGTTTATCAACATCACAGTTTAAACCAGTATGTTTATCAACTGCATGGGTTAAACCAACATGTTTCAAATCAAATGTCCAGTTAAACCGGATCATCAATCAAATGGTCCGGTTAAACCATCATTTAACAACCTCAGGTTATAACCAAGCAGTCTACAAGCTGGTAGATTTTGCTCGTATATTTTATACAGATTTATCGGACCTGCTGTAGTTCACGTGTTTCTATATTTGTGTCAACACTATTGCTTGGATAACATGTTACTCAAATCATGTTTCATGCAAGAGACTTCCGTCATCTGATTTATCAGAGGCTTTACAGTAATTGTCTCCCAGAGAACGGGGTCATAGGTTACTGAGGTATGTTGAAAGGGTAAAGGTTATACATAAAGACTGCATATTTTTATACCCATATAATTATATGAAGCTGTCATTTGTTATCTGTACATATTATACTGTATCATGGAGTCATCATCATTGAGACACATCATCAGTAAAAGACAATGACCAACCATCATTTCTGGTTTATTCTTTCACTTTTTTTTTTCATATATGTGTATATGTTCCCCTCTATTTTGTTTCCAAAGTTATGCTTCATTCTTTCCTTTTTAAGCCTTGTTAAACCGGATGCATAGAGCAATCAGTGTCTCACATACACACAAACAACTAGATACAAAGAGTGGTCTTTGAGCCAGTCAAGGCTGCACACATACACAGCCAGATACACAGATCACGTGTGTTCAGTATCAGCAGGATAGTCAGAGCTGTGGCTCAGGGGCAGTGAACACATGTTACAATGTCCTGACATCCCATTTGGACGCAAATTGTTGTGCATTGGTTTCAATAGTAGAAGCATCGGTCATTCAGAAAGCAATGGCAAACTACTGAACTAAACAAAGAACTGCCTAATAAATTTTTTAATGCTGGGGTTTTACTGAGTGTTATTGGGTGCACCTAACTTTACCAGCTGGGTAAGTTCGAGACCATTCCAAATGCTTGCCTCACATGGCAACAGAAAACACAAGGGATGGGTAACATCAGCTACAAAGGGACATAATACAAACACAGATACAAAGGGAAATAATACAAAGTGGGCATGGACAGAATACAAATTTAGGGTAACAGTATCAAGACAGCATGTGGCTAGTATTGCCGGGGTATGTCAGCAGAATGTTTCGGACAGTACTAGGCAGTCTGTTCTTGCAGGCATGTAGTGTTGATCTCCGATAGGTGATTTCTGCTGTAATGGAGTTTTGAACCTGAATCTCTGCATATAAATCTCAGTCATGAACTCCTCTCAATTTATGATGAAAACTGACACGAATGTCCTGGAATGGAATCCATCAGTGGAGAGAAGGTTGAGGAAGACAAAGGGTTGCCAAAACATGCAATGCACTGGTGGACAAGGATAAGGAAACCAAAGAGTTGCTCTAGACTGGGGAAGAGGGGATGGAAAGAATAAAAAGAACCTGAAGAATAACCCCACATAAAGCTTATGATTTTAAGGTGATATAGGCAATGTTGAAATATGCAACCCAGAGTAAACACTGATGGACAGCAACAATAGCAGCTCTCTGCTCCACCAGGAATGTAAAGGTACTTCGCTGCACGAAGCCATCACTGCATTTTATTGTCTATGATTTGCCGACACTGGCAGCACTTCTCATTAGTTTCTGTAGCAATTGATTTCCTGCAATGAGGTTGCCAGTCCCACCACAAACCCTGCCATTAATCAGTCATTATTGTCCTTCTGTCTGACGTTTCTAGCTCCTGATGCAATTTTTCTTTTCTTGAAAGCCACGGCTGCCCCTGAGCTCAAACTGATGGAAGTCACTGTCTTCTCCTTAAACTTCAGTTTCTGAGGTCTGTCACTGTCAATCAGCTGTGTGTCTGCTGGCAGAGGAATATCATCCACGGCTGGAGGGGCACTTGTCTCACTGTATATCACAGGTTGTCTGTGGGGAGTCAATGTAACATGTTAGCTACTCTTAAAAAAGGTCAAATATATGGAGGGGAGTGAATATAACAAGTTAACTACTGTTACAAAAGATCAAATATTTGGAGGGTAACTAAAGTAACTACTGTTACAAAAGGTCAAAACTATGGAGGGAAGTAAATATAACAAGTTAACTACTGTTTTTTTTTTTTTATGTTGCATATCCCTTACAGGACGTTGCAGTCAACACCAGCATTTTCAGCTGCTGTTGATGTACTAGGCAAGATTACGCTCAGTAGTTTGCCATTGCTTTCTGAGCGACCGGCTCATGTACCCTGTAACTCACCGCCGTGGCCAGAACCCCTACAGATTCTCGCCGTACGTCACGCCACTCACGAGAGTACACATGATGACAGAGAAAGACGTTACACCCCTAGGCAAAAGGTCAAATATTTGGAGGTTAACTAAGGAAACTACTGTTACAAAAGGTCAAATATATGGACAGAAGTAAATATAACAAGTTAACAACTGTTACAAAAGGTCAAATATATGGAGGGTAACTAAAGTAATGACTGTTACAAAAGATCAAATATTTGAAGGCTAAATAAAGTAACTACTGTTACACAAGGTCAAAAATATGAAGGGAAGTAAATATAACAAGTTAAATACTGTTACAAAATATCAAATATCTGGAGGGTAACTAAGAAACTACTGTTACAAAAGGTCAAATATTTGAAGGGTAACTAAGGAAACTTCTGTTACAAAAGGTCAAATATATGGAGGGAAGTAAATATAACAAGTTAAATACTGTTACAAAATATCAAATATCTGGAGGGTAACTAAGGAAATAACTGTTGCAAAAGATTAAATATCTGAAAGAAAATAAATATAATAAGTTGACTGTTGTGAAAAGTCCAATACATGATCATTACGGGACACCAAAGGTAATGGCACAGCAGATACTGTTGCAGGTGAGTGAAATATTTAGCATCTCATATATTTTAGAAGACATGAGGAGATGATGTGACCAGTTGACTTCCTCAAAGTCTTGTGCATGCCCAACTCAGAGAGTCAAGTCAGATCATTGCTGTGTGACCCATTTCTTAATGCAACACCATGTCAAGATAAGCTGTGCTACCTAAATACAACAGGAACAATGTTTACACATTTACATATAGAAATATCAATGTTTACACATTTGCATACACAGGAAATGATGCTTACACATTTACAAGAACAGAAACAGAGCAAGAGCCAAACCCTGAAAACAATGGATCAGTAGAGACAAGAAACATTGTCTTGTATACAGGCACACAAAGGTTTTCCCCAGAAAATTCTTGTGATGATGAAAGTCACAACAGGAGCAGTGGCTAGAAGAAACGCAGTGAATATTTGCTATCACATTATCTTGTGTTTCCTAACCAAGGCCAGTGCTGAACCTTACGGTGAAGTTGGGGCGACTGAACCTGGACAGAGTTGTCAGTGTGCAGGGGTTACTGTTTCATCCACACCACACATGAGAATACAACTGACTCAGTACAGCAGGGGCTACTGCGTCACCCACACCACACATGAGAATACAACTGACTCAGTTCAGCAGGGGCTACTGTTTCATCCACACCACACATGAGAATACAACTGACTCAGTTCAGCAGGGGCTACTGTTTCATCCACACCACACATGAGAATACAACTGACTCAGTTCAGCAGGGGCTACTGTTTCATCCACACCACACATGAGAATACAACTGACTCAGTTCAGCAGGGGCTACTGTTTCATCCACACCACACATGAGAATACAACTGACTCAGTTCAGCAGGGGCTACTGTTTCATCCACACCACACATGAGAATACAACTGACTCAGTTCAGCAGGGGCTACTGTTTCATCCACACCACACATGAGAATACAACTGACTCAGTTCAGCAGGGGCTACTGTTTCATCCACACCACACATGAGAATACAACTGACTCAGTTCAGCAGGGGCTACTGTTTCATCCACACCACACATGAGAATACAACTGACTCAGTACAGCAGGTACACAACCACTTACTCAATCTCCTTCACCACATCCCACCCGCCATATGCCGACCGGCTGTTGCTAGGATCCAGGCGGGTTGTGACAGCAGGCTTCACATCTTCAGAAGTTGTTGATGCCTGTAGAATGACAAGTGTCACAGATGTCCACATTTCATCATATTTAACAATTATACGGCTCCAAAACAATGTATTCCCTTTGTGAATGTAAACATAGAAGCCACAAACAACATTCCAGGCAATAAATCGTGCAACATCTTTGTGGCTTCTGAGTTTACATTCAAGTGCAGTGAAGCTGACCCTCTTTAAATCTTTTTATAAACATCAACAGCAAGAATAAACACTGATTACCTGTCTCTCTGACTGGGAGGAACCCACACAGCAACAGCACACCATCCTCATTCAACAAAGAAACAGGTGGCCACTAGAGACTACATGGCAACCTAAACCTCAACATCCCTACAGAGACAATGTCCTTGTGTAACTGGAGTTGAACACCTTGAACCTGACTGCCCAAATAATGAAGAACTGCACTGTCAGACATGGCCTGAGGATGGAGGTTTGAAGCAGAAGTTATGGGGCAGTGATCTGGAGTGGAGAACACAGACCAGGACTGACCACCTTATTTGGGAAATGCACTGACAGAGATGTCTGAAGACCTGAGTCAATGTCAAGACATCAGTCACTGTGAAGACCTCAGTCAATGGGAAGAATTCAGACAATGTGCAGACATCAGTCAATGTGAAGACATCAGACAATGTGAAGACATCAATCAATGTGCAGACATCAGTCAATGTGCAGACATCAGTCAATGTGAAGACCTCAGACAATGTGAAGACATCAGACAATGTGAAGACATCAGACAATGTGAAGACATCAGACAATGTGAAGACATCAGACAATGTGAAGACATCAGACAATGTGAAGACCTCAGACAATGTGCAGACATCAGTCAATGTGAAGACCTCAGACAATGTGAAGACATCAGACAATGTGAAGACATCAGACAATGTGAAGACCTCAGACAATGTGAAGACATCAGACAATGTGAAGACATCAGACAATGAGAAGACCTCAGTCAATGAGAAGACATCAGTCAATGAGAAGACATCAGTCAATGAGAAGACCTCAGTCAATGAGAAGACCTCAGTCAATGGGAAGACATCAGACAGTGTGAAGACCTCAGTCAATGAGAAGACCTCAGTCAATGAGAAGACCTCAGTCAATGAGAAGACCTCAGTCAATGAGAAGACCTCAGTCAATGAGAAGACCTCAGTCAATGCGAAGACCTCAGTCAATGAGAAGACCTCAGTCAATGGGAAGACATCAGACAGTGTGAAGACCTCAGTCAATGGGAAGACCTCAGTCAATGCGAAGACCTCAGTCAATGCGAAGACCTCAGTCAATGCGAAGACCTCAGTCAATGGGAAGACATCAGACAGTGTGAAGACCTCAGTCAATGAGAAGACCTCAGTCAATGGGAAGACATCAGTCAATGAGAAGACCTCAGTCAATGAGAAGACCTCAGTCAATGGGAAGACATCAGACAGTGTGAAGACCTCAGTCAATGAGAAGACCTCAGTCAATGAGAAGACCTCAGTCAATGAGAAGACCTCAGTCAATGAGAAGACCTCAGTCAATGAGAAGACATCAGTCAATGAGAAGACATCAGACAGTGTGAAGACCTCAGTCAATGAGAAGACATCAGTCAATGAGAAGACCTCAGTCAATGAGAAGACCTCAGTCAATGAGAAGACCTCAGTCAATGAGAAGACCTCAGTCAATGAGAAGACCTCAGTCAATGAGAAGACCTCAGTCAATGGGAAGACATCAGACAGTGTGAAGACCTCAGTCAATGAGAAGACCTCAGTCAATGGGAAGACATCAGACAGTGTGAAGACCTCAGTCAATGAGAAGACCTCAGTCAATGAGAAGACCTCAGTCAATGAGAAGACCTCAGTCAATGAGAAGACATCAGTCAATGTGCAGACATCAGTCAATGTGAAGACATCAGACAATGTGAAGACCTCAGTCAATGCGAAGACCTCAGTCAATGCGAAGACCTCAGTCAATGGGAAGACATCAGACAGTGTGAAGACCTCAGTCAATGAGAAGACCTCAGTCAATGAGAAGACCTCAGTCAATGAGAAGACCTCAGTCAATGAGAAGACCTCAGTCAATGAGAAGACCTCAGTCAATGAGAAGACCTCAGTCAATGAGAAGACCTCAGTCAATGGGAAGACATCAGACAGTGTGAAGACCTCAGTCAATGAGAAGACCTCAGTCAATGAGAAGACCTCAGTCAATGAGAAGACCTCAGTCAATGTGAAGACCTCAGTCAATGAGAAGACCTCAGTCAATGAGAAGACCTCAGTCAATGAGAAGACCTCAGTCAATGAGAAGACCTCAGTCAATGAGAAGACCTCAGTCAATGAGAAGACCTCAGTCAATGGGAAGACCTCAGTCAATGCGAAGACATCAGTAACATAATAAGTCAGTGTGAGATATTAAGATCAATAAAGACCTGAGAGAAAGACTTTCACAGATGGCCTGACTTACATCTGCCTCGCTGGAAGATTCTTTGGCTGCCCCAGCAACGGAGTCATCTTTACTCTGGTCAGCCTCCTGCTCCTGTACAGACACATACTCCTTGGGAGCTTCCCACGTGGACTCTGTTGTGATTGTCAAACATTCAGTATTATCCAATGTGATAAGTTGTGATTGTCAAACATTCAGTATTATCCAATGTCATTGTCAAACATTCAGTATTATCCAATGTGACAAGTTGTGATTGTCAAACATTCAGTATTATCCAATGTGATCAACATTGGTATTATCCAATGTGATAAAGTTGTCATTGTCAAACATTCAGTATTATCTAATATGATAAGTTGTGACTGTCAAACATTCAGTATTATCCAATCTCAAACATTCAGTTTTATCCAATGTCAAACATTTAGTAGTATCCAATGTGATAAGAGTTGTGATTATCAAACATTCAGTATTATCTAATGTGATAAGAGTTGTGATTGTCAAACATTCAGTATTATCCAATGTGATAGAGTTGTGACTGTCAAACATTCAGTATTATCTAATGTGATCAGAGTTGTGATTGTCCAAATTCAGTATATCTAGTGTGATTGTCAAACATCCAGTATTATCTAGTGCCATGAAAACATCTCAAATTGTGAAACACTTATATACAACAGTATGGATGACACAAGAGAAGCTTGAAACAGAAACCATGAAATACAGACCACTATACAGTAAAACCACAGATGATTAATAAGATGAATGTTCCATGTCAGTCTGACAAAATCGAAAGTCTTTTGGGTGCGCAATTCATTCTCATATGTCTGTCCTAGATAATCGTGCTCCCAGCATACAAGACACCATCCCTTCATACCAGTACTTCTGTCTGTTCTCTTCATGATATGATTGATTGATTGATTGATTTAGGAATCAACATCACAACATTCGGGGCATTCCCAAAAGCGCTCCGACCCATCCTCAGCAGACAGTGAAGAGTTCCAATACCAATAGTCCCAGTAGCAATCTGATTATATGTCCGTCTCGCCTTTCCTCTGAGCGTCGAGCGTCAGCCAGATCCCCTCGTCACTCCTCGCTGTCTCATTCTTGCCAGACCATGGTGATCCATGTGCTCCTCCAAGGTGCACACGTGCTCCCACAAAGCCGCAACCACATCTGCCTTGTCATGCATCAATACTCCACCAAGTTTTGCAGAGCCAGCCAATCTGTCCACCTGTTCATTCCCCAGCACACCGGCGTGCCCCAGAGAAAAGATCCAGGCGATGCTTGCCACCCGTGACCTTCGAAGCGAAGCAAGCCACTCTGCCCGAAGCTTGCCTGCCCTCACCTTCCTCAGCACGCTTTCTGAGTCAGTTACAATCACGATCAGATCATATAAGATCTGTCTGCCATGAATGATGGATCTTTAATGACATGACATAACAAAGACATCCCGTATGAACCCAACCTCTGGTCATTCTAAACGTCAATCAACTAGGTTCCCTGTGTCATAGACAGCCTCGTACAAAACCAACCTCCAGTGCTTGTATTCCAGTAGTAATGATAGCCCTCAGGAGAAACAGCCTCAAACCACTCTCTGGCTGTATCAGCCTTCACCTCTGTGCTGGGCTGGTCTCTGGCTGTATCAGCCTTCACCTCTGTGCTGGGCTGGTCTCTAGCTGGCAGTGCGGAGTGCCTCCCATCACTCTCTGCTACTGTGTGGAGAACATCAAGACACACATGTATGAAGACAACATTGTGCTGATATAGCACATACATACAGAGAAATTGTTTTAACAATACTCCAATGGGAATATTTGTACAGTCCTGGACAACTGTCTGTCTGACTTTTGTTAACACCATTTTATTTCATGACAATCATCTGTCTGACTTTTGTTAACACCATTTTATTTCATGACAATCATCTGTCTGACTTTTGTTAACACCATTTTATTTCATGACAATCATCTGTCTGACATTTGTTAACACCATTTTATTTCATTACAATCATCTGTTTGACGTTTGTTAACACCATTTTATTTCATGACAATCATCTGTCTGACTTTTGTTAACACCATTTTATTTCATGACAATCATGTGTCTGACTTTTGTTAACACCATTTTATTTCATGACAATCATCTGTTTGACTTGGCAGCAGCATGAAGTCTATCATTTGGCATTATGTCACAGCACACCGTGAGCTAATTGTGTCATTTCTTGTCTTCTTACCATAATTATAATTAACCTTTATCCACTCACCCTAAATATAAATAAACTAATATACCAAACCTATTATTGCCGTACTCATGATATTTATATCTCCATTTGTTCTATCTTTCTGTATATGTCTTTTACTTCTCCTAACGCATGTCACAACATTAAAAAAAGGTTCAAATCCCAGGTGCCACAGCTTTCATTTTGTATAGTCTAGTGTGATCACATGTCTATATCTTTCATTTTGTATAGTCTAGTGTGATCACATGTCTATATCTTTCATTTTGTATAGTCTAGTGTGATCACATGTCTATATCTGTCGTGTACTTCTATGAGTGCTGATCTAAACCTGTGAATGTATACACCATAACTTACCTTGACCTTCAATGAGTATTCATTGGACTCCGGCTTACCTGTGGGTGGTTTAGGTTCTAGAGACACGCCGTACTGGGCCGCAAGCTCAGGGTTGTCCTTTAGGTCTTTCTTAAATGCCTCCAGTGCAGCCTGTGAGGGTGAGAATCAACAAGGTCTTCACATGGTCATTTATCCGTGCAATATAACACTTCTTTGGGGGTCTCGGTGGCTAAGTGGTCAAGCTCTGCAAGTCTTGGTTCACTTTCAGGTTGCATAGTTTAGACTTGGAGTGCAGTTTTCCTGGTGACCCCTGGGGGCTCATTGCTGGAGCCATGGAGTTAATGCTGGGTACAATGTTATCGACAGGCCACTTGCAGTTCTGGGGGTCACTGCTGGAGCTATGGAGTTCCTGCTGGGTGCAATGCTATCGACAGGCCACTTGCAGTTCTGGGGGTCATTGCTGGACCTATGGAGTTCCTGCTGGGTGCAATGCTATCGACAGGCCACTTGCAGTTATGGGGGTCATTGCTGGAACTATGGAGTTCCTACTGGGTGCAATGCTATCGACAGGCCACTTGCAGTTCTGGGGGTCATTGCTGGAACTATGGAGTTCCTGCTGGGTGCAATGTTATCGACAGGCCACTTGCAGTTCTAGGGGTCACTGCTGGAGCTATGGCGTTCCTGCTGGGTGCAATGCTATTGACAGGCCACTTGCAGTTCTTCAGAGAGAGACTATGTCACATGAGGTAAGACAGGTGCAGTGAAGTCAATCCTCTCACATTTAACCTCACTGACTTCTTTCTTTATCCTTCCTAATGATGCCCCCTCTTCCCCAGTGGCAGGATTGGAAGAGTTTTCTGGGCAAGATATCTGTAAGCTATGCACACAAGACGCTGTTACTTACTTCTACTATTCTACTAATGACATAACCATAAGCAACTAATAGGCACAATAACCTCTACTCCTTGCCACCTTTCAGGATTTGCTTCTCTCTTTAGAAAACAGAGTTGAACTGTAGACAAATGGCGGAAGCAAAGGGGAAACATTACTGTACATCCCTAGCAGAGTATCTTTTGACAACTTACATGGTCAAGATTTTTTTTAGCATGCAATGAGCTAGAAAACTTGTGACAAACTAGTAAACTAGTTGGACAAGGAGCAGGAGGAAAACAAAGCAATAAACACCCAGTTGGCTTGAGCACAATGCATGATCGGGACAAGAACACAGAATTGATTTCAGGCTCTGGTAATTGGGTGAGATGGCGAGCCATAATTGTTCATGATTTCAGGCTCTGGTAAATGGGTGAGATGGCGAACCATAATTGTTCGTGTTTGTCTGGTAATTGGGTCAGATGGCGAACCATAATTGTTCGTGTTTGTCTGGTAATTGGGTCAGATGGTGAACCATAATTGTTCGTGTTTGTCTGGTAATTGGGAGAGATGGCGAACCATAATTGTTCGTGTTTGTCTGGTAATTGGGAGAGATGGCGAACCATAATTGTTCATGTTTGTCTGGTAATTGGGAGAGATGGCGAACCATAATTGTTCATGTTTGTCTGGTAATTGGGAGAGATGGCGAACCATAATTGTTCATGTTTGTCTGGTAATTGGGAGAGATGGCGAACCATAATTGTTCATGTTTGTCTGGTAATTGGGAGAGATGGCGAACCATAATTGTTCGTGTTTGTCTGGTAATTGGGTGAGATGGCGAACCATAATTGTTCATGTTTGTCTGGTAATTGGGAGAGATGGCGAACCATAATTGTTCATGTTTGTCTGGTAATTGGGTGAGATGGCGAACCATAATTGTTCGTGTTTGTCTGGTAATTGGGTCAGATGGTGAACCATAATTGTTCGTGTTTGTCTGGTAATTGGGAGAGATGGCGAACCATAATTGTTCGTGTTTGTCTGGTAATTGGGAGAGATGGCGAACCATAATTGTTCATGTTTGTCTGGTAATTGGGAGAGATGGCGAACCATAATTGTTCATGTTTGTCTGGTAATTGGGAGAGATGGTGAACCATAATTGTTCATGTTTGTCTGGTAATTGGGAGAGATGGCGAACCATAATTGTTCATGTTTGTCTGGTAATTGGGAGAGATGGCGAACCATAATTGTTCGTGTTTGTCTGGTAATTGGGTGAGATGGCGAACCATAATTGTTCATGTTTGTCTGGTAATTGGGAGAGATGGCGAACCATAATTGTTCATGTTTGTCTGGTAATTGGGTGAGATGGCGAACCATAATTGTTCATGTTTGTCTGGTAATTGGGAGGAGATGGCGAACCATAATTGTTCGTGTTTGTCTGGTAATTGGGTGAGATGGCGAACCATAATTGTTCATGTTTGTCTGGTAATTGGGAGAGATGGCGAACCATAATTGTTCATGTTTGTCAGCATGGCACACAACGAAAATCAAGATTCTGCATATAAAAGATTCACATGACCATGATGCTGCTACAAAAATGTCAGATATGATCAGCAAAGTGTGACTCTAAAGTTCAAAGAGCCAAGTAGAAGGTATCCATAAATTCAGTAGCTCATAACACCACACGAGTACCGCGTTGAGCTGGTTTTTTACGAAATGGTATGGGTGCCAGTCATTCAGAAAGCAATGGCAAACACAGTGAACGTAAAACTTGCCAAGACATCAACAACAGCAAAAAAAATGCTGGTGTTGACTGCAAACGTCCTGTAAAGGATATGCAACTAACTTTTTTTTAAATATAACACCACCAATGAACCGAGACATACAAATACTAAGCACACACAGCAACCGTGGATACAATTAAAATGCTTGAACAGTTTGTGTTCATCAATGGATAGATACAAATACTGGCTGTTTCTTACCATTTCCAGTTTATCCATTTCAGATTTCACCTCATTTGCATGCAGTGAATTCTCCAGGCTTTTCTTTCGTATCTGTCAATTACAGCACAATATTTTATACATAGATTATTGTTTTATACATTCACTACAACAACAACTATCACGACAGCATCTGGTACCACCACTGGTGTCTGTCATGAGGGATTGGATCAGGGCTGACCATAAACAGGTCACTTGATAAAAGCAGCTTCTATGCTGTACTCAGGCTTCCATTTTATTTTTAATCTGTACCTCCAATGATATACTGGTTGGTTGTGAATACTCTGCCCCTCCAATGATTTACTTCTCTGCCTTCCCCTTTTCTTTTCCCTTCAATCTTGCCAGTTGTCACCAAGTTCTCCAATTTATTTCTTCTCATAAAGTGTCCAAAAAATTTTGACTGTCTACATCTAGTTTCTCTAATCAGTTTATGGTTTTCATTTGTTTCTTGTAAGACTTGGTCATTGGTTTTTCTATCTGTCCTCAGAAACCACATTTCCACAGCCATCAGATGTTTTTCAGCTTTCTGCTCATTGTCCACGCTTCACATCCATATAAAAGTACAGGTTCTATGTAACACCTCAACACTCTTTTTCTCATTGCAAATGACATCTTTTTATTGGTCAGTATCTTTTCCACCGTGCAAAAGGCTACCTTGCAACCACACTGACTATTTGTGGTATACATAACCACATCATCATTACTTAGCCATATACTTTCCTCGCCCCATGACAAAAGGGATGAAACATGACACTAAACCAGAACACATCAACATACCTCTTTCAGCTTCAGCTCCACATTTTCTTTGTGTCTTTTGCCCCTCTCATGAAAGTCTACACTCTAGTGAAGAGAATATTAACAGTTGAAAACTACACACATTTGAGCAAAGAAGACACAAACAACAAATTGCACAATTTATTGCCTGACACTTCGCTGTATCTCATCAGGTTTACACTGCTGAATTAACTATGATGACATGAATATATTAACACTTTCTGGCTGAAGTAACATAACACATATTGTCATGCCTACTCCAATGTACACACAAGCAGACATACAAAAACTAAATATAATTCAGGAGCCAGTTCATTTTTCTCAACAGCCAGGGATGGGCAAAGAAAATGATTGAAAATGCAGGTGCCAGGCAAACATTTCCAGATGCCTTGGATTGTTCTACCCCTGCATGCACGTGTTACCGAGGTAGTTGTAGATTCATTATCGTGTCTTTCTGCTTACGCAGTGGTGGTTTTTAATAAGCATATGACTACAGCTTCAGCAAATTTAAGCTGATATACAAAAATGACACACACAAGTTTCAGCCAGATTTCACCAGCAACACGTTCTAGACATATCACAGTAACTGCGATTTTTTTTTGGTTGAGCTCGCCGGCTTTGAACTCAAGCGTAGTCCATATAGACTACTTCTAGTAGTGCTGGACTGAATTTTGTGTATGGATTAGCTTTCCCTGTTAACAGTGTCCCTCACCATCAGGTGAACCCACTCTGACTTCAGAGGTAGGTAACTGAGATGACATTGTAAAGACTGTGATCACTTACCGGTTTGTTGTCTGTTATCCAACATTTGCAGAAATCACAGAATTTTCTGGGTACAGACTTCCAGTATTCTGACCTGTTTGTAGAGAAAACACAAACATCTCAACAGCCAACGTACATGTTAACATATGCGTATTATATTATGTGCATTACACAACATTACCTATAACAATACTGTTGCTCATTTTTGCTACTGGCATTAAACAGTTATTATGAATTTAAAGTACTTACTATAATACTTTCCTAGGATGCCCACAAAACTTGCCAACAGTTTCCCACCACCCACCTCATCAGTCTGTGGGCACCACAGCAGCACAGTGGCTAGATGCTCACCTGTCTGTGGGGGGGGGGGGGGGGGGCACAGCAGCACAGTGGCTAGATACTCACCTGTCTGTGGGGGACACAGCAGCACAGTGGCTAGATACTCACCTGTCTGTGGGGGCCACAGCAGCACAGTGGCTAGATGCTCACCTGTCTGTGGGGGACACAGCAGCACAGTGGCTAGATACTCACCTGTCTGTGGGGGACACAGCAGCACAGTGGCTAGATACTCACCTGTCTATGGGGGGGGGGGGGGGGGGGGGGACACACAGCACAGTGGCTAGATACTCACCTGTCTGTGGGGGACACAGCAGCACAGTGGCTAGATACTCACCTGTCTATGGGGGGGGGGGGGGGGGAACACAGCACAGTGGCTAGATACTCACCTGTCTGTGGGGGACACAGCAGCACAGTGGCTAGATGCTCACCTGTCTGTGGGGGCCACAGCAGCACAGTAGCTAGATGCTCACCTGTCTGTGGGAGACACAGCAGCACAGTAGCTAGATGCTCACCTGTCTGTGGGGGACACAGCACAGTGGCTAGATACTCACCTGTCTGTGGGGGACACAGCAGCACAGTGGCTAGATGCTCACCTGTCTGTGGGGGCCACAGCAGCACAGTAGCTAGATGCTCACCTGTCTGTGGGGGACACAGCAGCACAGTGGCTAGATGCTCACCTGTCTGTGGGGGACACAGCAGCACAGTGGCTAGATGCTCACCTGTCTGTGGGGGACACAGCAGCACAGTAGCTAGATGCTCACCTGTCTGTGGGGGACACAGCAGCACAGTAGCTAGATGCTCACCTGTCTGTGGGGGACACAGCAGCACAGTAGCTAGATGCTCACCTGTCTGTGGGGGACACAGCAGCACAGTAGCTAACTGCTCACCTGTCTGTGGGGGACACAGCAGCACAGTAGCTAGATGCTCACCTGTCTGTGGGGGACACAGCTGCACAGTGGCTAGATGCTCACCTGTCTGTGGGGGACACAGCTGCACAGTGGCTAGATGCTCACCTGTCTGTGGGGGACACAGCAGCACAGTAGCTAGATGCTCACCTGTCTGTGGGGGACACAGCAGCACAGTGGCTAGATGCTCACCTGTCTGTGGGGGGGGGGGGGGGGGGGGCACAGCAGCACAGTGGCTAGATACTCACCTGTCTGTAGGAGCCACAGCAGCACAGTAGCTAGATGCTCACCTGTCTGTGGGGAACACAGCAGCACAGTAGCTAGATGCTCACCTGTTGGCCTGGCTTTGCTCCGCATCAGGGCAAATTCAGATTTGTGTAACTGACCAGGGCTCCCTCAATGACTCATCCAGCTTGGGAAGAAACGGCAGTCGGCGAACACATCACCCACCAAGTGCTGATTGGACTACAATAATAGGTTCTCTACTTACCTCTCTGTGGTGAAGGGGTTATGGACACAATTCGAAATCCTATATACTGCATTAGAAACACAGCTGTGGGCGATTTGGTACAGACCATCTTGCATTGGTTTTCATACAATTGGTATGAGTGCCAGTCGTTCAGAAAGCAATGACAAACTACTGAATGTAAACTTGCTAAGAAATTACAAACAGCCAAAAGATGCTGGGGTTGAATGTAACATCCTGTAAAGGATACGCTAATAACTTTTTAAAACTTACCTATCACATTACCCGGTTGAAGGAAAACTGCACCTCTGCTCTTTCCACTACCCAATGAGTAGAGAACATTTTACTCACACATACAACTGACCAATGCTTGCTTGCTTGCTTGTGTTCATTGGCTTGAGCTCCAACGCAAAGTCCTATATGTCGGATGAAGGCATCCTGTTGTCCAACATCAGTGTGATGTCATACAGGACCTGAATTTCGCGTGAGTATCCGTTGTCCCATGTCTGGCTTATTGGTGTGCAGACTGGTGGTTCCTCGCCATACAGGCAGACACTCTCCGACTTCGGAGGAATCGGCGATCCTATTGACTTCAGCCAGGACCCCGAAGGGACCTGTTGCCCAGGACGCTCGACGAGGACGCGTCAATAGGTCTTGGCCAGTATATAACCCGGCCCTGGTGCCTTGGAAACACCTCTGTGTCCCAAAATATTGTCAGAAGTGGGATGTGAACCCACGCCCACACAACTGACCAATGACAAACCACCAGCTTTATTTTTCACTTGAAATAACGTACACATATTTTGCTCTTTAAACATGATGATAACAAATAATGTTATCACAGTGAAAGGTGATAAAATGAGGGGGGGGGGGGGGAAGATATAATTGTTAATATCTTTGGAAATTAAACGCGATATCGTTAAAATGTTTGAATATGTAAAAAAAAAAGATCATAGATAGATAAATTCACAAAAACACAAGGAATATTTATGCAATCTGAATGCTATACTATACTATATTATTAGGTATGCTAGCCGTGCCGCGACCCGAACTGAAAACGGAAGTGATATACCGCACCACCCCGGCCTGATCCATTGTGTCCCCAAAATGGCTGCTGTAAAAACCATTCAAGCTCTTATGTCATTCATTCATTCAAATATCATGTGACAATAACAGACGCATCTTAGGTTCTGCAGAAAAGGTTGGTTTAACATTCTATGCATAGCAATTGGTTGAAATCATCCTGACTTTTAGATCAAATTAATTACTTGGCAAAATGTAAGTAATTTTATTTTCTAGAGCTCATGTATTTAATTTGAACAATATTTTTAGATGTATATTCGAATTCTGCACTCATTTTTACATATATGTGGAAAGTTTCATCGATAATGTCAATTATGGGGTGTGTTTTTTTTTTCCGCATAGCCTTTACAGGACATCGCTGTCAACATCAGCATCTTTCAGCTGATTGTTCATTTCTTGGCATGATTACGCTCAGTAGTTTGCCATTGCTTTCTGAGCGACCGGCTCACATACCCCATAAGTTACCGACGCAAAGAGAACCGCTACCAATTCTCGCTCACGCCATGTTACTCACGAGAATATATGGGATTACGGAGAAAGTCATGTAACCCCTAGACCAGGGAGACTGATCGAGAAAAATTATTTCTGCTGACATGTTTTATCTTTGTGAATGGAAATTCAAGATGGCAGCCAACGCAATTATCGATCGGAATAGGCTCAAAACATGTCATTTGAACTACTAAGTTAAAGAAAATACAAGTTTAAAGATTATTAAAAAATGTATTTGTATATTTGTACTGTTGTTTATTACAATTAACATGATGGAACATATATTTGAGGTCAGTTTTCATATCAGTCTATGACCCATTTAAGACAATCTCATAGCGTGGAGACAATGGGCCACACTGAAGAGTTCCAAAGTCATAGCAATCATATGTTAGCCTGAGACACCTTCACTAAAATGTGAATATCTCCACTTAGAATTGACATACAGGCATCATTGAGGTACCATTAGATTTTGGTTTTTTTCAAGGCCTGTCTATCTGTGGTGCCTCATTAGTAAATAATAAATACTCAATTTTAAAATCATGATCATACCTACTACAATAAATAATTAAATTATTATATGAGAATGAGAGGCTGCGCAAATTAGTTTCAAATTACGTTTTCGGTCATTTTAACATCTAGTGCGGTACTCACTAAGAACTATTTACTATAATAAAGGTATGGTATTAATGGAAAACGTCATCTGCGCTGCCGGTCATATTTTATAAATTTTTATTATAGTTAGCTGTCAACCTTCAGTCTTCAGATTCCTGTCACTGTCACAGAAATTTCAAATTAACAAAAATAACACAAATTGAATTTGAATGAAATTAATTAATTACAACTGACAACTGGAAGAAAGATTCACTCAATGCATTCTTACATGGTTGTATAGTATAAATGGCGAGAGTTTCATCAGTCTGAAGAATGTCTGGAGAACACAATGAATGAATGACCAAAACACGAGCTGTAGAATCCGTCAGCTTGCTTGACTAGAGAACACCATCACATAATGGAAGATATCGGCTGCCAGACGATTCTTGGTAGTTGTCTCCCCTCTCCTCCTCGTCATCATCATCGAGTGCCTTGCTAGCCGGCTTTTGAGTTTATATATTTCCACAGATCTCGATCCTTGGCGTTTGGATCAATTCTGCTAATAATTCCCCTCCATGCCATGTCTCAGTCCACCCTGCATCATTTCTCTCGATCTGACTTTTCTACTACTGATCTTTTCTGTCGTCACAGTGTGTTTTATCTAATTTTCTACTTTCATTGGCCTTTTTCAGACAATTGTTCAATTGTTGTTACTTACTTGCTCTGTCAGTCCAAGGGATTCGCAACATTCGTCTCATGAACCACATCTCAGTTGACTCCAAGTTCTTCCTAATTTGTTCATTAACGTTCCATTTTTCACAAAGAACGTTCCATTTTCAAAAAGAAAAAAGCTCCGTATAATGAATGGTGACGTACACCGTATTGCATAACATACTTTTAATTGCTGAAATCCAGTTTTAGCTTGGCCTATTTTGCTCTTAATCCACGCTACTCATCTTCTATATGATGTTATGATTGTCTCTAGGTATATAAATGTACCAACTTCGTTAAGCGTTTTCCTTTTACTGATTCCCCCCCCCCCACCCCCCCACATCCGGAGTTGTCAATTTCTTTGATATAGCATAGCCATTGTTTCTGTTTTCTTTATAATACATGGAAATCCTTTTATTTTATTTCTTTTTTTTTCTTTTTAATTATCAACTTTTTGATAAAGATAAACTTGAAAGTACCGTGGGGATAACAAAAAATGTCGCTTAAAAGTCGACAGGGTCGACTTCATTGCACCGGGTGTTTATCCCATATGGCTCGGTCTCTTTCCGCAGCGCGGAAAGCGTCACACAAAGCACGAACTCCGTAGCTCTAGCGACGATCCACAGGAGTCTCCGAAAAATTTCACTCGTGAACCGAAGGACGCGGCCTGGAATCGAACTCAAAACCTTCGGAGCCCGAGTCAAACGGCTGGGTGGAAATCGTAAAGTAATCAGACAAAGAAGCTTATTCTCAACGGCGGCAAGCGCCATATCACATATATCGTTCCACGAGAAGGACTTCTGTAGAGTTCCCTCACATGACACCAATTGCCCTTGTCACGGCTGCTGCACCGCCTTCTGCACTCGCTTGTCGTCCTCACCTTCGCGAATCTCCTGGACCACCATGTCTCTGAGCTGCCTGGCCAACGCATTTGACCACCGTTGCGTGTTGTTTTGGTAGCCAATGCCGTGTCTATTGGACTGGGTGTGTCCCATCACTTCCTTTAGTTGAAGTGAAGGTTGCACCGATTTGACTGCCTCGTCAACCTTCCATTTCCTTCCCGTCCTGAGCGCTGGCTGGGAGCCGCTCACTTGGGACTCGCGCAGCATCATCGCGAACCTGGCTTTTCCGACAACAGACTTGAACGGAAGCACGAGTTTGGACCTCTTTGAGTACAACGCTACGCCCGACAGTCCTGGTGGCACTCCCAACCATTTCCTTGTGGCTTTGTTGACTTTTTTTTTCTAACGCTCCAGTCATGCTCGTGCACATATATTAAATGAATAGGGGCCATCAAAGCTTCGGGATTAGTATCAACTGGAAACACCAGATCTTGAATTTTCCTATAAGTCTTCTCTAATCGATGGCTTGCGGACCTTTTACTATTGTTCCGCGTATGTGGTGTACTGCGTTCTTGTCCGCCAGCAAGGAATCGTACACCCGGCCGAGACTATTGACGGGTTTCTCCATCACCGTGGAGATCGCCTGGTTGGCCACCTTGATCTTCACTCGTGGATCGTCAGAGGGGTGCTCGGTTGCACCACCAGAACGATCGACTTGAATATTCTCTCTGTATTTAAGTTTCTTATTAAGACATAATGCTATTTATATATCACTTTTCTTTGATATTCAAATCTTACAGTAATTTTTTTCCCCCTTCTAGGCCCACTGAATTGTAAAAAAAAAAAAAAGATTCTGCACTGAACTCCTGAGAATGTCAAGAAAGTAAAGGGCCGAAACATTCTGCAAGGGGGGACCCCTGATGATCAGAAGCCTCCCGACTTACTTGCTCCCCGGCGGAGTTTTTACCACTGTGTGCCATATTATTAAAAGTTAAATTAAAAGTCGCAATGGTTTGAAAATAATAGTGATGGGACGCATGGTTCTAGATGTGACAGGAGTCAAGGAGCACGAAGACACTCACAGAACACTGAAGACACTATGAGCACAACAAATGCACAAGGCAGGGGAACTGGCAAATATTCCAGAATATTTTCGGCGGGCAGAGATGAGAGGTACACCTTGCGTGGGACCTGCCGCAGGAGGAATTAAATGCAGCGACCTGGTTGGTTGACACTGGGGAACCACCTCCATAATGCCGAGAACTGCCGTACCATTTCCGGGGCAGCACGCAGGCGCACTAGCTGAGGCTGTCTGTTGTCCTGGTGCAGAAGTGAGAGCAACGGCCACATTGTTATTGTTTTGATTCCAAGATGATTCTGTAATATGCAGCGGAAATAATGGTCAGTTGCACGTGTGTCTTCCAGATTTACCTCAAGGTTTAGTCAAATGGAGCTCCATACCCTTTCCCGTGCTAATTAGTGCATAGCCCAGCGAGAAATCCCACCACCCAGAGCCTTAGCACAAGAGGAATTTATTTTACTTACAATTATATTATAAAAAAGAATAATATAAAAAAATAATTACTTTATGATTATAATTACAAGAACAAATTCTTTGTCAAGGTTAATTTCGGATGATCATCATTGGGCTCCAGTGCTCAGACGTCCTCTGTAATAAATCCATCAGTGTTGACTGTTCAGAGACTGATTGTGTCAGTTCGATGAGGATGCAGCAGATATTCTGAGATATCAATATTCAATTATTTTTTATCATCATTCATGATCGCCCCGACTCTTGGCGTGTTGCTGTTTATTTTCTAGCCACACTGAACTTATCTGTAATCTGAATGTCTGCATTCTGAACTGTTGATGTTGATTGTCTCAGTTAAGAGTCCTCATTTCGGCCCAACTCTAAATAAAAAAATGTCATAATGTCAGCTCCATCCATCATTTGACCTTCTGATATGCTGGTATTGAAAATAATAGGGGTGGCTGCTTTCAGTTTCAGTACTAAAATACGAATGAACAACACAAACCAGAGGTAGGAAAAAAACAAACTTAATTCAGGAGCCAGCTCCTTTTCTCCAGGGGTAGCATTTTTTTTTTTCAAATGCAAAGAAAATTATTGGAAAATTCAGGAGCCAAGTAAAAATGTGCAGGCGCCATGGTGACCGGGCCACAAGCTACAGCTGAGCTAGGAAGCTCTAACTAATTACACTGCTTTCTTCTGCCCTCACGGGAAATGAGATGCAAGATACTTTAAACACATTGCATGACACATGAAAATTTTTCAAAAGAAATCTTTATCAACGAACAAAACAAAGAATACTTAGTTATAAAACTGAAGTATTGCAATCACAAATAAGTATTCCATATGTTTAAATTGCAATAGCATAAATTGTGCAATAGGTCACTATCGCTGAGTGTAAGAAAGAGAGTGCTGAAATGCTATGTAGAACCAGTTTTGCTGTGTGGCAGTGAATCTTGGAATGTAAATGAACAAATTAAGAAGAAATTAGAAGCAACAGAGATGTGGTTCCTGAGACGAATGTTGAGAATTCTTTGGACTGCCAGAGTAACTAACGACGACTGCCTGAAACAGGCTAATGAAACTAGAACACTATACACAACAATAAGAAAGAGACAAACAGCTTTCTTTGGTCATGTAATGAGAAGAGAGGCATTGGAGAACATCGTGACAACTGGAAAGATCGAGGGGAAGAGAGGCAGAGGCAGACTAAGAGAAATGATGCTGGATGGATTGAGACGGTGGCACAGAGGAATATCAGCAGCAGAGTTGATCCAGAAAACCAAAGACCGAGATCTGTGGAGAGCCATGAACGCCTATGCCAGCTGGCAGGGCACTTGATGATGATGATGTTTAAATTAGGCATTTAGTAACATTTTCTAAATTGCTTTTTAATTATATAGCCTGCATAGTTGGATACTTCTTGAAAAAACAAATCCAACAGTACCTTACTAAAGTCTAGGTCAGTTCTAAGCAGAGATATTAATGTTTGTGTGTCACTTTATTATTTAATCTGAACAAAGAGGACAATATGATTGTAGCACGTTGGAAAAGTGTGTCCTACACACTCACACCACTGTTGTAACACATACCGTTCAAGGAAGATTAAAACTGCCAATGTTTCCTAACTAAGGGAAAGATAACTGCTATGGATTTTATATATATATACACAGCAATGTATACACAGGCACACCATGCTTTGTTGACATCAGTCTGCATGCGCTGCCTGTCAGGGCGAGGCCGTGAACATAGATTCATTTTGACCAGAGAATTCATGTTAAAAAGTAGCAAAATTATCAATGATCTTGTCTGTGTAGAGTGATGAAAAAATTACGCATAAATACAATAATGGGTTTTGAATGTACACATGCATTCATTATCATGTTATTCGCTCTGAATATTCCATAACAATATTAAATGTTCACAGCTGAAGTATGACAAGGAAAACTGTTATCCCCCGCCATTGAAATATCACATTACTGCATGCGATCTTCATAATTTCAGTGTGAGATTGATTGCCAACTTAAATAGTTGAAAATTACAAAATACATGTAAAAATGGATGCTAAATTTAATAATACATAATAGAACAATGTCTCATAAACTGGTATTTACGGGTTTACTTACCACTTAGAATAGACAGCCTGATTCTCCGGTATAACAAGGATTCCCGAAGTGCCAGAAAAGCAGAACGCAAAGCGGGGAGGGAACAACTATATAAATTAATCGGTGTCTGTTTTAACTTGATTTTGAAATAATCAGGCAATTTAACAGCATGAGTTCTCATATCGGAGACACAAAAACAAATATCGCCAAAAAAAATTATGTTTAAATTCAGCAAACCTGACCTGTAGTGCCTTGTTTAAACAGATATAAACAAAGCCCTAACTTTGGGACACAAACTGTGGACAGACGGAGTGAGTATGGGGTTTTGAGAAGTGAAATGAGGGGGGAAGGGTCTTGCTGTCTCTCTTACTCAACATATCCCATTATTCATCAATAATCTGTATTGACTCCACGAAGCAGTTTCATGACATGGGTCTGTGATGTGATGGCGCTGTCACATGTTGTAGGTCTCAACCATCACATGTTGTAGGTCTCAACCGTCACATGTAGGTCTCAACCATCACATGTTGTAGGTCTCAACCGTCACATGTTGTAGGTCTCAACCGTCACATGTTGTAGGTCTCAACCGCCACATGTTGTAGGTCTCAACCGTCACATGTTGTAGGTCTCAACCATCACATGTTGTAGGTCTCAACTGTCACATGTAGGTCTCAACCGTCACATGTTGTAGGTCTCAACCATCACATGTTGTAGGTCTCAACCGTCACATGTTGTAGGTCTCAACCGTCACATGTTGTAGGTCTCAACTGTCACATGTAGGTCTCAACCATCACATGTTGTAGGTCTCAACCATCACATGTTGTAGGTCTCAACCATCACATGTTGTAGGTCTCAACTGTCACATGTTGTAGGTCTCAACCATCACATGTTGTAGGTCTCAACTGTCACATGTAGGTCTCAACCGTCACATGTAGGTCTCAACCGTCACATGTTGTAGGTCTCAACTGTCACATGTTGTAGGTCTCAACCTATCACATGTTGTAGGTCTCTACCGTCACATGTTGTAGGTCTCAACTGTCACATGTTGTAGGTCTCAACCATCACATGTTGTAGGTCTCAACTGTCACATGTTGTAGGTCTCAACTGTCACATGTTGTAGGTCTCAACTGTCACATGTAGGTCTCAACCGTCACATGTAGGTCTCAACTGTCACATGTTGTAGGTCTCAACTGTCACATGTTGTAGGTCTCAACCTTCACATGTTGTAGGTCTCAACTGTCACATGTTGTAGGTCTCAACTGTCACATGTTGTAGGTATCAACCGTCACATGTTGTAGGTCTCAACTGTCACATGTTGTAGGTCTCAACCGTCACATGTTGTAGGTCTCAACCGTCACATGTTGTAGGTCTCAACCATCACATGTTGTAGGTCTCAACTGTCACATGTTGTAGGTCTCAACTCGGTCAACATTTTGATAGGTCTCAACTGTCACATGTGTAGGTCTTCAACTGCACACTGTTGTAGGTCTCAACGTCACTGTTGTAGGTCTCAACTGTCACATGTGTAGGTCTCAACTGTCACATGTTGTAGGTATCTCAACCGTCACATGTTGTAGGTCTCAACCATCACATGTGTGTCGCAACTTCCACATGTTGTAGGTCTCAACCTTCACATGTTGTAGGTCTCAACCTAGTCACATGTTGTAGGTCTCAACCGTCACATGTTGTAGGTCTGTCACATGTTGTAGGTCTCAACTGTCACATGTTGTAGGTCTCAGCCATCACATTTGTAGGTCTCAACTGTCACATGTTGTAGGTCTCAGCCGTCACATGTTGTAGGTCTCAACTGTCGCATGTTGTAGGTCTCAACTGTCACATGTTGTAGGTCTCAACTGTCACATGTTGTAGGTCTCAACTGTCACATGTTGTAGGTCTCAGCCGTCACATGTTGTAGGTCTCAACTGTCGCATGTTGTAGGTCTCAGTCGTCACATGTTGTAGGTCTCAACTGTCACATGTTGTAGGTCTCAACTGTCACATGTTGTAGGTCTCAGCCGTCACATGTCGCAGGTCTCGATACATGGAGGAAATGGGGGAAATATTTTCCTCACTTTCGCAGGTGTCAAACCCATGTCCGACTGTGCTCATCAGCACTGATCACTATCAACATCGCTAACACGCTACATTAACATTGTAGCTTTCCCTAATTTATGTGTCCGTTTTAAGGAAGGCTAGATCTGTTTAGATGTTCTGTATGTTCTACTTTACAGCCTTCAGTTTTAATCTATTACCCTATAACTGGAACATTCCAAGAGCCAGTTCTGGGGATTTGCCAGGTAAATGAGTGAGTTGGTGATCCAGACTCTCTGCAGCTGTGTTTGCTCTGCATTATGCCGTATGTGCTTTCATCTTTGTTGGCTGCTTTAGTTTTCTTTTCTTAGACTTGTTGGTTGAATGTTGCAGGTAAAGTTTTCTTGTCTGTAGACTTGTTGGTTGAATGTTGCAGGTAAAGTTTTCTATGGCATGGGGGTAGCCATTTTCCATGCCAGTCCTCCTTAGTCACCTCTCATGAGATGCAAGACAGGCCACAGTCTGACTATTCTTGACTTTTCTTAGGGGCGCTGGGAACTACAGGGATAGCTGGACTTATTGGCGACTGTTATTTAGAAATTTATATAAACAGATATGTGACTCAGAGAAAATTATGATATTGTTGACATTTTTAGAAATGGACAAAATGTGAAATAAATATTAGCATTAGTGCTTATGACCTGCACACCTGATGCTTACATATTGAATTTAAATAGTTACATGTGGGGGAAATTTGATTTTGATTAATTTGGTTATTTCGGGATTTGAATTTTAAATATTGAGCACAACCCACTACTGGCAACGCTGATCGTATTCTGTTATGAACCTAAGGCCTATCCACGTCAATATGGAAGCACTAGAAAAGCATATCCCTGACCGGATCCGGAAACAAGCCCCGGATCACTGGCGTGTGAAGCGGGTGTGTAACCACGCGGCACACGTTGGACACACAGCCAAATTATCATAACAGAATATCACAACGTCACCCATCGCAGGCTATGCTCAAGATTGCCCAATCGCCGCGACTGATGTCCGTCAATCGATGTGGACCCGAAACGATCAGGACTTCTCACTGGCAAGGAACACCAGGCCTCCTAAATCCAATGAGCAATAATCAAATTGATTAATTTGGTTATTTCGGGATTTGAATGTTAAATATTGAGCACAACCCACTACTGGCAACGCTGATCGTATTCTGGTATGAACCTAAGGCCTATCCATGTCAATATGGAAGATTCATACCAGAATACGATCAGCGTTGCCAGTAGTGGGTTGTGCTCAATATTTAAAATTTGATTTTAATGGGGTGACTAAAATACACATGGAGAGAAGAGTTTAGTCAGAGATGGGTAATATAGGAAAGACAGAAGAAACTGCTGGAGATGACAAAGTATAGGAGGGCTTGGCGGGAGATGGTAACATTTCAGGCAACATTTCCAAGTAAAACAACCTACCCACACACATTTGGATCCTCGTCCGTGCTAGATAGTCGTGTACTGTGCTGAGATCCTCTTTGTTTGATCTATGGGATGAGTTGGAGCACTTATGGAGGTATCCATGTGCAATTAATTTTTTTCCATCTGCTGGCTTTGAGCTGAAACATAGTCCACACATCCGCTTCTACTTCTAGTGCAATGGACTGGTGTTGTGCATGTGGATTAGCTTTCTCTATTACCAGTGTCCCTGGCCATCAGGGGATGGAACAAATCATCCTGCTACTGTTGGGGATTGAATGTGAACCACTGACTTGGCAGGCAAGCTCACTAACTGCTGTGCCACCAAAACTGGTGAAATCTGGATAAATAACCAGAATATCTATACTGGTTTTTTTCCCCTTGTTTTTAAACAGTTAAACAAATTTGTCTCCACTTAACTTCTGCATCTTTTCTGTCTATTTACCTGAGTATTTACACACCAGTATTATGTCTGTCTATTTACACACCAATATTATGGACGTCTATTTACCTGAGTATTTACACACTAGTATTCTGTCTGTCTATTTACCTGAGTATTTACACACCAGTATTCTGTCTGTCTATTTACACGAGTATTTGCACACCAGTATTCTGTTTGTCTTTTTACTCAAGTATTTACACACCAGTATTCTGTCAGTCTCTGTGGGTAAGGGCTTGCAAACGCAGTTTGTGAGCCCGTATACCCGGGTTCGGAACACGGCGGTGCTGGATTTTTCGAAAAAGGTATAAGAGCCGGTCGTTCAGAAAGCAATGGCAAACTACTGAATGTAAAATTTGCCCAGGAATCACTGGAAATTGCTGGGGTTGACTGCTACGTCCTGTGAAGGACATGCAACTTAAAATTCTGTCTGTCTATTTACCCAAGTATTTACACACCAGTATTCTGTCTGGTGGTTTGTCTTTCTCTGTCTATATACCTGTCTATCTCCATTTCTATACACATTTTCTTTCTGTATGTCTACGTACACAACATTTTCTCTATCTACATTTAATCTGTCAGTATTCACTTATTTGTCTGACTAAGCTTTTTTTCTTTTCATTTTCAGGAACCCGGTGATGCAGGTGAGAGTTGTTAGTTACCTAACAAATACGCCAGGTAGTCGTAAGTCCACTGCAAGCATCAATCATGTCAAGGGCAATGTTAGCTGTTGGATTACCTGTGTATTTTTTTTATTGTGTCCTGGCTTCTTTAGTTCCTTGTGTTGTCCTGTTATCACGTCTTTTCCCCATATTATGTACTCTTGTATTTGGTATGTTTCTCTGGGGACATGCCAAGAGGTATAGAGGGAACAATGTATTCTACGAGGTCATGCATAGAACTTAAAAGAGCTTAAAAGTTAACAGGGTCGACTTCATTGCACCGGGTTGTTATCCCATATGGCTCGGTCTCTCCGTAGCTCTAGCGATGACCCATAGGAGTCTCTGAAAAATTTTACTCGTGAACCGAAGGACGCGTCCCGGAATCAAATCCACAACCTTTAGAGCCCGAGTCAAACGGCTTGACCACTTCGCCACGGAGACTCCCTCATGCATAGAACTGATAGCTTCAGCTCCCCACTTTCTTGCTATAGGAACCATCGCTGCCTTTAAGGCAGAATTTTGGTTCCTGGTCCTCTCTAGGGGGTACTTATGTGGATGTAGTCGGTGGTTGGGGTTTGGTCCTCCAATGAGTCTCTGTACTAGTCTTCATTGGACAAATGAAAACTGTGTACTTGTATGTCAGATGTGCGAAACTCATATTTCCCTCTACACACAAGGATAAAAGAGGAGCAATTGGGGGTACTTAGGGGGTACTTATGTGGATGTAGTCGGTGGTTGGGGTTTGGTCCTCCAATGAGTCTCTGTACTAGTCTTCATTGGACAAATTAAAACTGTGTACTTGTATGTCAGATGTGCGAAACTCATATTTCCCTCTACACACAAGGATAAAAGAGGAGCAATTGAAAAACGTTAGTCAATCATCAGATTAAGCTCACTGCACATTAAATAATTCCATCCATGATTGCTCAAATACCTTCCTCAGTATCCCCCTCAGTGTCTAGTGGTCGATGGTAACAGTATAAAAAAAAGTATGGATACATGCTTGGGTTGACAACGATGGATTTTTCACAGACTTGCCATTGGAAGTGGACATTTGGATTCAGCCACAGCTTAGATTCCAGACATCATGGACTTGATGAGTCTGGAAAGACATGACATGATTGCTAAGTTTATTGGCAGCAACTATAGGCATTACAAGGTCACTCATCAAAACCATAAGGAAGAGATAAATGACATTTATGGGGCATATGGGAGAAATTGCACTTATGGAGAATAATACTAGACAAGAGGGGCAGAAAAAAGATGTAGACAACTTGAACAGTTGGGTAACAAATAATATAAGGACATCAGCTTCATTAACATATGTGCAGGTCCGCATGGCCGAATGGATAAGAACGGTGTTCTTAAACATCCGGTGTGCTGATGCAGAGGTTAACGGTTCATCCCCTACACCGGACAGCTGGACTAAAATGTTGACCTGTCGTCCTTGACTTGGGGAGGTAAATTACAAGTACCTCTGAAGTTAGAGTGGGCTCATCTGATGGGGAGGGACACTTAATAGGGAAAGTTAATCCACAAGCAAAATTCAGTCCATCGCTACCAGAAATAGTGTGTATGGACTACGCTTGAGCTTAAAGGAGTGAGCATCCAAAAAAAAAACAACACCTCAAGGCATGCGATCGGGACCTAGACTTGCAACTTTGTTCCACCCAAACCTGTACGGGGACGTCATGAATCAGGGACCTAGACTTGCAACTTTGTTCCACCCAAACCTGTACGGGGACGTCATGAATCAGGGACCTAGACTTGCAACTTTGTTCCACCCAAACCTGTAGGGGGACGTCATGAATCAGGGACCTAGACTTGCAACTTTGTTCCACCCAAACCTGTACGGGGACGTCATGAATCACAGACTAGCTACTGCTTTTCAGTTTTAAACAAGCGTTAAGATCCATTTTATGTGCACATTCGGTAAATGGAGAATTTGATGGCACTCAGTGGATGATGGGTCAGTTTCACTGTTTGTATTAGAGACATGAATGTGTAGATGTGCTTGCTGATGGGGGAGAAGAAGATCTACATTTGTGTTGAGAGGTAGTTCAGTAGTTTTGCATCTAGATGTGTTGACAGGTCAGGAAAGTCCAGTTGTTTGACACCAAATTCTTCTTGTGCTTTCAGAATGGAGTAACCTGAGTCTAGATGAGAGGGTTGACTCTGTGCTTAGTGCCTTTGAAAAACAAGATGAGTCCTCATTGGGGTCGCTGGACAACAAATCCGACCAGGCGTATGATGGGAATAATCAGGTGAGAACATGAGATCATTGTCTACCATGAAGCAAATCATCCTGCAATAATAACACAAATACTTTGTTTTCTTAGCTGAGGATTTTGTAAACGCTAGGGCACAATTTTGTGAACTCACCTTGTCTTCCCCAAGTCAGATATCTTGTTTTCTTACTACATCGAGTAATATGGGTGCACATAAAATCAAAGGTTTTTCTGTAACAAGTACTAGGGTTTCATTATTACGTGTCAAATATTACAGAAAATCTTAATGACTACTTGAGTGATGGATGGCAGCAGGTGTTATAGAAAGCTTCTTGGAATTATCTTCAGGAGAGAAATGTTGATCAAATGTAAGACATTGTTATAGGTTAGATGGGCAGTCAGTAGACAGCAGGCTCAGTACAATTATGCATTTATTAATAAGTGTTCCACAACCCTGAGGTGTAGAGCCACCATACGTGCTGTATTGGTTTTAGCATAAGTATAATATATACACTCTGCTCATTTGCTGAAGCCAGTCCAAAGAGATGGAGACTCAAACCTTAGGCTTCCACATTATTGGGCAGGTGTCCTAGATCAGTTCTCACTTGTAACTATACTTACCTGTGGTAGGCATCTAGTCAAGTCACATTTAAGTTAAAAGTCATTTCTTGTAGACAGTGTTGCAACCTACCCCAGAGTTAATTGACTATGTGTGATTGACTATGCAATGTTAGTTCAGTAATTTGCTGTTACTTTCTGAATGGCTGATGCCTCATACCGTCGAAATCACCACCAACCGGTCTACCTCAAAACATCTGCGGCTGATCTGGAACCCTCAACTTGGTATGACAAAATTGTGAAATTGCAAGACTGTTCGACATCAATCACAGCCATTTTTCTCACATTGTCAATATTCATCAGATCAGTGGAAAGTCCCAGACACATGGTTCCACTAAGCCACAGTGCCAGTTAAATAAGCTCATGTGTGTTACACTAACATATATTGGGAAATGATGTCAGCCCGTATTATCAGTGAGTAGAAGACAAATGGTTGTCAATGTCGCAACAATTTTCATGTGCTTTTGGCGGGGTAGATGGTTCAACACTCCACCGATATTACATTGGACTTAAAAATTTATTTCTCATTCAGAAAACAATGGCAAACTACTGAACATAAAATTGGCCAGGAAATCATCCTGGGGTTGATGGCAGCATCCTGCAAAGGACAAGCAACATATTTTTACTCCATTGTAGAGGTTTCTTTAAACAATGGGCTTCTGGGTCACCCGGCCTCACATGGGTGCCAGGAGATGTTCTGGGAAGTCAAGGAGCCCATCATGATGCTGACCACATGACCCATTGAGTGCCAGTTATACAGATATAGGGCTGGCACCATATACCCACTACACTTCATGGCATGGGGCAGGACCAGTACTTGTTCTGTACTCTCTGGTAGCAGTATAAACACATAGGCAGGAACAGATCCAGTTAGAATACAGGAGGCACGGAGCTTTCATAGCACGAGGAAATTTGTCAAAGTCACAGGAAATTAAATTTTGCACTAGTCTTAGAATATTTAACTATAATGTTAAATCAGTATGGATTGGAACGTGGAGAATAACTGAAACAGATACTAATAAAATACACACATTCATTAATTGGTGCTTGTGCGAAATAAAACAAATGTTAGTTGCATATCATTTACAGGACGTAGCAGTGAACCCCAGCATTTGTTGACTGTTCATGATTCCTGGACAAGTTTACATTTTGTAGTTTGCCATTGCTTTCTGAACGACTGGCACCCATACCATTTAATAAAAAACCAATGCAAGTCTGTCTGCAGCCAAATCACCCACAGCTGTGTTTTGATTATGCGGCATGCGGGATTACGAACTGCAACCGTAACCCCTTTGCTATGGAGCCGGCTCTGCAGAATAGTGGGACTGAAATGGTATGACAGAATCACGAATGTGCGGCTCATGGAGAGAACTAGATAAATACCAGTGAATCAAGAGGTGAGGGAAAGACGCTGGTGCTGAATAGAACACACATTGAGAGTGCTTGGACATAGCATAACTAGAATATCTTTTGTTTGGAACTCACAGGGCAAACATAATAGAGGAAGAACTACAACACAGAGAAGAGAATTAGAGATAATGGAAGGAGCTGCATGAGAAATGGGAGGAGGTGCATGAGAAATGGGACGAGCTGCATGATAAATGGGAGGAGCTGCATGAGAAATGGGAGGAGCTGCATGAGAAATGGAATGAGCTGCATGAGAAATGGGAGGAGCTGCATGAGAAATGGGAGGAGCTGCATGAGAAATGGGAGGAGCTGCATGAGAAATGGAAGGAGCTGCATGAGAAATGGGAGGAGCTGCATGAGAAATGGGAGGAGATGCATGAGAAATGGGAGGAGATGCATGAGAAATGGGAGGAGCTGCATGAGAAACGGGAGGAGCTGCATGAGAAATGGAAGGAGCTGCATGAGAAATGGAAGGAGCTGCATGAGAAACGGAAGGAGCTGCATGAGAAATGGAAGGAGCTGCATGAGAAATGGAAGGAGCTGCATGAGAAATGGGAGGAGCTGCATGAGAAATGGGAGGAGCTGCATGAGAAATGGGAGGAGATGCATGAGAAATGGGAGGAGATGCATGAGAAATGGGAGGAGATGCATGAGAAATGGAAGGAGTTGCATGAGAAATGGAAGGAGTTGCATGAGAAATGGAAGGAGCTGCATGAGAAATGGAAGGAGCTGCATGAGAAATAGAAGGAGCTGCATGAGAAATATAAGGAGCTGCATGAGAAATGGAAGGAGCTGCATGAGAAATGGAAGGAGCTGCATGAGAAATGGGAGGAGCTGCATGAGAAATGGGAGGAGCTGCATGAGAAATGGGAGGAGCTGCATGAGAAATGGGAGGAGCTGCATGAGGTGGCAAAAGATAGAACAGTTTGAAGTGAGGTAGTTGAGATCCAGTGCCCAAATGGGGGAATCTAGAGCAGAACAAGAAGAGAACACATTTTGTGAGGTTGTTCTGGTTGGAAACAAATTCTACAGTTGAACCCACCACCGCTAGGGATTTAACTGAGCACCATTGTATTGAGGGACAAGTGCACTAACTACTACACCACAATAACTCCAGGCATCCACAAAGGGCTATATTGTACCCGGATGTTTGTTATTGTGTCCTGACTTCTTTAAAGTTCTTTTACCTTCTGTTTTGTTATTGCTTCCTTTGGTGGATTTTCTTGTAATCTGTATATTGTAATATACAACGTTCTCATTGGTTCTGCAGGGAGATGATGATTTTGCCAGCACTCTGGGAATGTATGATGGTTATGACAGCTATAACGACAGCGACATCAGCACAGACAATGAGGATGTAGATGACAATGCATTGGATGGGGAGCTGTTTGATAATGATGAAGGCATCAGCAAGTATAGGTTCCTCAACAGCAAGGATGGAATGGGTATGTTGGTTTGAATGTGATTGCTCGTGAAATGTGTCTGTGTAATCAACTGTCTAGCAGCACTACGCTAGTGGTGGTGGATGACAGACACCGATTGCCTATACACCAATTGATTATGAAATGTGCCTGTGTAATCAACTTTCTAGCAGTGTTACGCTGGTGTAATCAACTTTCTAGCAGTGTTACACTAGTGTAATCAACTTTCTAGCAGTGTTACGCTGGTGTAATCAACTTTCTAGCAGTGTTACACTAGTGTAATCAACTTTCTAGCAGTGCTACACTAGTGTAATCAACTTTCTAGCAGTGCTACGCCACTGTAATCAACTTTCTAGCAGTGCTACGCCAGTGTAATCAACTTTCTAGCAGTGCTATGCCAGTGTAATCAACTTTCTAGCAGTGCTACTCCAGTGTAATAAACTTTCTAGCAGTGCTATGCTAGTGTAATCAACTTTCTAGCAGTGCTACACCAGTGTAATCAACTTTCTAGCAGTGCTACGCCAGTGTAATCAACTTTCTAGCAGTGGTACACCAGTGTAATCAACTTTCTAGCCGTGTTACACTAGTGTAATCAACTTTCTAGCAGTGCTACGCCAGTGTAATCAACTTTATAGCAGTGTTACTCTAGTGTAATCAACTTTCTAGCAGTGTTACACTAGTATAATCAACTTTCTAGCAGTGATACACTAGTGTAATCAACTTTCTAGCAGTGTTACACTAGTATAATCAACTTTCTAGCAGTGTTACACTAGTATAATCAACTTTCTAGCAGTGATACACTAGTGTAATCAACTTTCTAGCAGTGTTACACTAGTGTAATCAACTTTCTAGCAGTGTTACACTAGTGTAATCAACTTTCTAGCAGTGATACACTAGTGTAATCAACTTTCTAGCAGTGTTACACTAGTGTAATCAACTTTCTAGCAGTGATACACTAGTGTAATCAACTTTCTAGCAGTGTTACACTAGTGTAATCAACTTTCTAGCAGTGTTACACTACTGTAATCAACTTTCTAGCAGTGCTGCACTAGTGTAATCAACTTCCTAGCAGTACTACGCTAGTGGTGGTGGATGGCGGACACTAGGGGTGCAATTAGTTGGTAGTGAATATCTGGAAGATTGTCAGTTTTCATTCTTAAGTTAAACAGCGTTGGTGTTCAAGGCATCTGAAACCTGAAAAGGGCTTGGATCTATCAGATCAAGGCTGGTGTAGAGACCTATCTCCCAGCCCAATACCAAAGTGCCACCTCTGTGAAGTCAGTGTCGCAGGACTGTCCTTCCTCTCTACAAGCCTAGAAACAAGCAGGGTGTGCACAACCGGCTACTGGAACTTTGCACTATGGAAAGGCATGTCATATGTAAGCAGGACATGATTGAAAACAGGAATGGAGCAATATGGGGACAACCCGTTGCCGTAAAGTTGGAACCATGACTAACTAACTAACAGACTGGTGAGATTCAGGTCCAGGTAGGTATATTTCTTCAACAGGTTCTAGGTATTTCATTGTCAGCAGATTCGAGCCCAATGCCAGAGGAGAGCTTGGGGTATATTATTATATAAATATAACTTAAAGTTAGTTGCATATCCTGTGCAGGATGTTGCAGTCAACACTAACATGTTTTGGGTGTTTGTGATTTCTTGGCAAGTTGACATCCAGTAGTTTGCCATTGCTTTATGAAGGACCGGCCAACATGCCATTGTATGAAACCCAGTGCCTGGTGGTCTGTGTCCAAATATCTTGCCATTGTGTTTCGAGCGCAGTGTGCAAGATTACAAATCGTATTTTTAACACCTTCACAGCAACGCCTGGAAGAGATCTAAACATCTGATGATGTGATAAATCACTATGCCAGCAACAAGGGGCACAAACTGAATATATTCTTGCACTTCATTGATAGATCATGGCCAAATGGTGCCTAACCTAATCCTGTACATGGTGGTGACCTACTTATGTTTATAAATCCTAGTACATTATGTATGTTTGATGGAAATGTGTATTCTCTCTACTGCCAGCAACTTGTGAATGCTGTGGCTCCGTCGGTGTTAAGCATGCATTTTACTCCAAGTCTAAACGATTCTGCAGTCTGTCATGCTCCCGAAGTTATGCCACCCATCAGCGCGAGGGCAAGCCTGTTACAGCAAAACCCATCTCCACTGGCAAAAGGGTACACTTCTGTGATGTTTTTTTTTAAACATGTGCTGACTACAGTGTAATGTGTGTGTAATCACAGGGTTACAGTATATTTTGTGTGTAGTCTCAGGGTTACAGTGTATGTGTATCAGTGTAATTAATTGCTGTGTACTGCTGGGTGTTCTAATTTGTGAGACGTTAATCTTATTTTTTGTAATAGCATAATATCTTCTTATTCTTCTGTGTTCATCCGGAGTGTTTTTTCATATGAAATCGCGGTGTGTCCAGTTATGCACCCTTAGGCCAACACATCCGACTTTGGCGGGCATTTTTTTTTTCGGGTTGGCCTTCCCGGATAGCATAATATGTGTGTGTGTGAAGAAAGTAATCTTTTGTTCATAGTAATAATATCACGTGTTTGAAGGCCAGCTTGGCTGGATGGATAAGAACTCACTTAAACATCCAGTGTGTTGTTGCTGGGGGATGGGGTTCAGCCCCTACACCGGACAGTTGGACTAAAATGTTGACTTCTTGTCCTTGAATTGAGGATGTAAATTACAAGTACCTCTCAAGTCAGGGTGGGTTCATCTTTATGGACTATGATTGAGTTCAAAGCAAGTGAGAGAAAATAAAATGACATGTTTCATATTTTAACATTTCAATTTATGTTTGATTGTTCTCCTGACTGCCATAGCTGAGGTGTGTGGACCAACATCCAGATTCAGCTTAAAGCTGACCTTTATCTGTCAACATGTGTTAGCAGCTTGAGTGTCTCTGTGAACATGCTTCAGAAAATACTGTCCAGATATAGGTATCTAGGTGACAGTTACCCTCACTGCACATTGAATCATAAGTGCTCGGGGTGTATCTGTCAATCTGTGTTAGCAGCTTGGGTGTCTCTGTGAACATGCTTCAGAAAATACTGTCCAGATTTAATTAGCTAGGTGACAGTTACCCTCACTGCACATTGAATCATAAGTGCTCAGAGTGTAGCATGTAGCACCTGACAACATCAGTTCTTTGTTACTCCATTATTCTTATTTTGCCCCCCTACATAGGACTTTTGTCTGGTTTCCTTCCTTGTCACTTGATGTGTCACTTGATGTTCTTGCAGCCTCCTCAAGTTTCCATATTCCAGTCATCACTTGATTCGTGATCTAGTTTTACTATGTTCAGGTTTCTCAATGTCCCATCTAGTGCCAGCGTCTTTTACTCATCTCTTGGTTCACTGGAATTTGTTTAGTTTTCTCCATAAGTTCCACATTGGTAATTCTGTCATACCATTTTTGGTCCCACTATTCTGTGAGGCACAAATTGGATAGATGATCTGTGTCTGTTCTACATAGCTGTCTGAACCATAAACTCTGTCCAATTTCAAATGCTGTATACGCCTGGGACCACTGTGCCAGTAGATGAGTGCACTGTTTGCAACACAAGCAGCTGGCTACATTTGCTATCAAGTGATTTGTTGTCTGTGGATATATTCTAGTTTGATTAGTTTGAAGCAAATATAATTTACTTCTATTTTCCCTTTATTTCAAGGCCAAATTGGGTTCTAAAAAGTTCAACCAGAAAATGCAGCCAAACTTGTTGAAGGCATCTTTACGTGGTGGTAAGTGTGACCTCTCTTCACGTGCACATAGAGAACAGATACAACATTTAGATGGACATAAGTTGCACAGGAAAGTCTTTCTCCTGAACTACCAGATAGGGTTGGAGTCAGTATCAGTCTCAGAGGCAGAGGAACATCAGAAAATATAACATTGTGAAGTGTTATGCATAATACAGGTATCTTTTGTTAAGGAACAAATAAATACAAATGCAGGAGATCTCTTGTTGGCAGTGAAACATTGGAAACTGGTCTAGTTTGGGCATGTTATGTGTCACATTTCCTTGTCAAAAGCTGGTCTGGTTTCACCATGTTGTCACATTTCCTAGTCAAAAACTGATCTGGTTTCACCATGTTATTTGTCACATTTCCTTGTCAAAAACTGGTCTGGTTTCACCATGTTATTTGTCACATTTCCTTGTCAAAAACTGGTCTGGTTTCACCATGTTATTTGTCATATTTCCTTGTCAAAAACTGGTCTGGTTTCACCATGTTGTCACATTTCCTAGTCAAAAACTGGTCTGGTTTCACCATGTTATTTGTCACATTTCCTTGTCAAAAACTGGTCTGGTTTCACCATGTTATTTGTCACATTTCCTTGTCAAAAACTGGTCTGGTTTCACCATGTTGTTTGTCACATTTCCTTGTCAAAAACTGGTCTGGTTTCACCATGTTGTTTGTCACATTTCCTTGTCAAAAACTGGTCTGGTTTCACCATGTTATTTGTCACATTTCCTTGTCAAAAACTGGTCTGGTTTCACCATGTTATTTGTCACATTTCCTTGTCAAAAACTGGTCTGGTTTCACCATGTTATTTGTCACATTTCCTTGATGTAAATTATTCTCCTGGAGTGAGTAGAAGACACACATCAAAGAGGCAGACAAGAAGTCCTGGACTGGTTACACTCAGGAATGGACATACAGGCACTGCCGCACCCATATATGTGGAAGACCTTCACCACAGACTATTGTGGCACTCCAATGGACCACATTTGGGTTATGCAACAGAAAGAATGATGAGGGTATGAGCTACTATAGAAGATACATCCCCAGCAAATTTTGTGGTTACAGTCAGAACACGAGTAGAATGCATAGGCACGTCTGAGGAACACGTATTAGCAGCGTGAAGATTTATAGGTAGCAAATAAAACTAGAAAGTTAGTCATCTGTGCTTATAAAGTCGCACCTCTCTCTCTCTCTCTCTCTCTCTCTCTCTCTCTCTCTCTCTCTCTCTCTCTCTCTCTCTCTCTCTCTCTCTCTCTCTCTCTCTCTCTCTCTCTCTCTCTCTCTCTCTCTCTCTCTCTCTCTCTCTCTCTAATCTGTTATTTTGCCTGCCCATAGTTACAGTGCCGGCTTTGTGGCTTAGAGGTTATGACTTTTCTCCGTAATCTCGTATACTCTCGTCAGGTAACGTGATGACGGTTCAAATCAGCAGTGGTTCGAATCGCATCGGTAACTTACGGGGTATGTGAGCCGGCCGCTCAGAAAGCAATGGCAAACTACTGAGCGTAATCTTGCCAAGAGATCAACATACAGCTGAAAGATGCTGGTGTTGACAGCTAAGTCCTGTAAAAAGGATATGCTAAAAAAAAATAAAAAATAGTTACAGTATGTGAGCGTGTCCTATTGTACCCATTAGACATCAGCTGTGAAGGTTAGTCTATGCACCTACCAGCAGCAGCCTGTCTCGTCTGCTCTTGTCAATTTTCAACTGGTGAGGGATTTTTATCGTGCCCATTGGTGCTGCTGTGTGTTTCTTTATCTGAGTAGGCTAGACGTCAGAATCCACTCCCCCAGGATCAGGAGAGGAGGATCCATTAGAAAGCCACCAACACCAACTCAAGATGATTACCATTTTATGGACAGACCAGAACAAATCATTATTTTGCTCCTCAGAACAGGACACAATAAATTACAAACCACATGTATACAAAATTGAAGAGTGGTGAATCAGCCATGTGCACATGTGGATTGGTACAGCAGACAGTAGATCACATGCTACAGGACTGCCTTGAGAAACAACAGTGGAAGATAAACTCAGTGGACCACTGAGTGAACTAAACACAACAATGTTATTAAAAAAGAGACAACAATGCAGATGTAGACAGATTTCAGGTGAATCGGAGGAGGAGAGGAGAGAAGGAATACAACATCCTTTTGTAATTTTATATGTTAGAAACCATACTGTCCACATGGCCTGCTCAAGTTAGTGATGGGCGGACATTGTGCTTCTTAGCCAGTCCCCCCCAGAGACATATAACACAGTCACTTGCTGGAGAGTCGGGCTGGTGCAGGGGTTAGCATGCTGGCTTGCCAGCTCGGTGGTTGGGGGTTAGAATTTGCATTCAGGCGTACTTTGCGAATGACCTTGTGCTCCCAGGTTGACCCAGCCTCAAATGAGTACCAGGAAAGTAAAGGGGGCCTTCTGGATATTCACCATATCATTGGTCCACAAATATACCATTAGCACCACATGCCCACTACACCTCAAGCCCTGTCAAACGAGTCCTTGGTTGTTGTTTTTTTTTTTAAATTCGCATATCCTTTACAGGACATCGCTGTCAACATCAGCATCATTCAGCTGATTGTTGATTTGTTGACAAGATTACACTCAATAGTTTGCCATTGCTTTCTGAGCGGCCGGCTCACTTATTCCGCACGTCACCAACGCGGGGAGAACCGCTACCAATTCTCTCGCGCTGTGTTACCCTGCATGGATAAACAGGATTACGGAGAAAGTCGTGTAACCCCTCGGCCAGAGAGACCAGCTGGTTTTGTTTACATTACAATAAATACTTACATGTGAACAAATGTGTGTGTGTCAGTCACGTGAGAGATGCATCACCTGATGTTCTGTGCTCGTCTACAGAAACTGGTCGAGTGTTTGACTGGGGGCCTTACCTGTTGAGCAGTCAAGCCAATGCAGTCTCCGTGTCTTGTTTCAAACATGTGAGTAGTCCTGAGTGTCATCCAGTGAATATCTAAGTGAATTAGCTGCTTCTTTCCTATTTTTCCACATTTCATTAATCAGGTAAAAGCCTTACAACCTAGGAACACATCCGTAAATAAATGTGGGAGGAAAAGTCAGATGTGTTGGCGGAAAGGCTGTAAACAGGCACAGCACAATTGTGTCAAACAATCAATATTGGACACATGAAGAAGAAAATGTACACCACATTGCTGAGTCAACTCTGGCCCATGTTCACTTAGGTCACAGAATCGACTCAGAATTTAGAAAAAAAGCAGAGGTCAGAAAGTGAAAAGACCACAATTAAGAAAATTGGTTACACCATCTCATACAATGGTGACTTGATGCAGGTGGAGTCTTTAGCAGAGCCCTGTGAGGTGATCCATGTGCTTGCCTAGTTCTCTATCTTCATCATCATCATGTGCCCTGTCAGCTGGTTTAGGCATCCATTTTTCTCCTCAAATCTCAGTCCTTGGTGTTCTGGATAAACTCTGCTGATGATATTCACACATTTTAATCGTTATGGTGCTAATCCCGTGAAGTCCCATCAGGCGGTGATAGTGCCGGGCCCCCTGCCTCGAGGGGGTCCACCCATGACTACTGGTGGTCACCTTCCCCTGTGCTGTGGAGTCAAGGCACAGAGGAGTAGGTTAAGAGCTATTGACCAAATACCAAGGACACTCAACATACTACAGTGGAATGCCGAAGGAGTTTATAACAAGAAAGAATCCCTGACATAGCGTCTTCATAAAGATAGAATAGATGTGGCATGCATTCAAGAGACACACCTCAACGCCAAGCACAAATTTTCAGTCAGGGGATATCAGGCCACACGTTTCGACCGCGAAGGACATAAAGGAGGAGTTCTAATACTTACACGAAATACAATACCTTGCAGCGAAGTATCTGTGATCTCTGACAACCAAACAGAAATTATAGGTGTTGATATAATGATAAGGGACGTGAAAATAAGAATTTACAATCTTTATAGCCCAGCAGATAAGGATCTTACACTCTCAAACATGAAAATAACTGACACAAATTGCATTATTGTCGGAGACTTTAATAGCCGTTCAGAAAGATGGGGATACCCAGATACTGACAAAAGAGGAGATGAAGTGGAGGACTGGGAAATAGACTCAAATCTCCATTTACTCAACAAAGCGGATGACACACCGAGCTTCTACTCCAGAAGATGGATTACCACTTCTACTCCAGACTTAGCTTTCTGCACAGGAGACATCCTCCACAAAATCGATCGCCATGTGCTGGACCAATTAGCAGGTAGTGACCACAGACCAATCAAGCTTGTAATGAATATGGAGTATGTTCCACAGGAGCAAAAGCCCTTGCCCCGCTGGAATTACAAACGAGCAGATTGGGACAGATTTGCCACACTAACAGACAAATATTGTGAAAACATAAATACACGATATGGCAACATGAAGCAAATGGTGGAAAGTCTAAACAGAGCAATAATACAGGCAGCCACTGAGTCCATTCCAAGAGGAGCGAGGAAAAATTACAAACCATACTGGACTGAAGAACTACAAAGTTTGGAGGACAAAGTTGAAGATGCCAGGAAGACAGCAGAGAGAGAACAAACAATTGAAGCGAATACCTCTCTCAAAGCCATCTCAGCAAAATATAAAAGAACAGTAAATCAAACAACAAGAGATCGTTGGAGGGAAAAAACAGAAAACCTGAATTTTGACAGGGATGGAAACAAACTATGGAAACTAGTGAAAGCCATGAACAATGAAGGACCTAGAAACAAACAAATAACAATTAAACAAGGAAATGCCTTGCTTACAGGAAAAAAGGCTGCAAATGCACTAATGGAACACTATGCCAATGCAAACCACATTGATATTACAACTGAACAGAAGAAAGCAATCAAAGACAAACAGATACATCATAGAAATACAGAGACAGCAGCAGAATATATGATGGCAAATCTAACAATGGAAGAAATGGAACAGGCAATGAATACCCTAAAAAAGAAGAAATCACCAGGAAAGGATGGAATCACAAATGAAATGCTAATAGGACTAGGCACCAAGGCAAAGAAGAAACTACTAGCAGTCCTAAATAACAGCTGGAAGAGAGGAATAGTCCCACAGGCATGGAAGGAAGCTATACTAATACCAGTCCCAAAGAAAGGAAAAGACCTGGAAGAACCAAATGGCTATCGACCTATCAGTCTACTTAGCTGTGTAGGAAAATTAATGGAACGCATTATCAATGGCAGGCTAACATGGCATCTGGAAGAAAACAAACTCTTAACACCACACCAAGCAGGATTCAGAAAGTACAGATCCACTGAAGATCAAATAACCTATATAGCTCAGGAAATAGAGGATGCCTTCCAAGAGAAAAAGCACACACTAGCAGTCTGGATAGATTTAGAAAAAGCATTTGATAAAGTATGGAAGGAAGGACTGAAAGTAAAACTGCAAAACATGCATGTTTGTGGGAAATTGTATAAATGGATCAGCCACTACCTTGAGAATAGAACTGCCAGGACAAAAGTACAAGGACAAACAAGCAAAATGATGCTGCTGGAGCAAGGTGTCCCCCAAGGAGGAGTTCTTTCACCAACATTATTCCTAGCATATATAAATGACATCACAGAAAATTTTCCAGCCAGAGTACACACATCCTCCTTTGCAGATGACCTAGCCATATGGACATCTGAAGAATATATTAGCACAGCTAACAGCAGAATACAGCAAGCCTTATTAGCGCTAGAGGACTGGTCAAAATCATGGCTAGTGAAGATAAGTGAGGAGAAAACAACATGCACAGTGTTCTCCCTCTCAAATAAACCTCAGCAACCTAAGCTGGTATTGAATGGAAAAATATTGCGCCATGAAGAAAATCCAAACTATCTAGGAGTCACCTTTGATCGTCGCCTGACATGGAAGACACAGGTTGAGAAAAATCGAACAAGAGCAAGGCAGAGAATGGCAATCATGAAAAAGCTTGCTGGTACAACGTGGGGAGCAGATGAGAAAGTTCTCAAGAAGTTATATACTGGACGGGTGAGGCCAGTACTGGAATATGGCATTGCAGCTTGGGCAACAGCAGCTAAGTCAAACTTTAACAAAATAAGTAGAGTCCAAAACCAAGGAATGCGAATCATAACTGGAAGCCTGAAGACAACGCCTATTAATGCACTAGAAAAGATCACTTGTTTACAACCAATGCAGGATAGAAGAGATAGCAGAGCCCAGCAACAAGCAGAATAATTTAGAAGATTGACAGACCACCCTATGTACAACAGATTTAATGGTTTTGGAAAGGGAAGACTGAAGCGTAGCAACTTTGTAGAAACTGCAAAACGAAGGATTAGGGCAGATCCTATTCTTAACATATCAACAGTCAAGCCCATATACAATGCACACAAGTTCCCAGCTTGGAGACAGCAGCAACTGCCTGAGATGATAGAAAACATTCCTGGTATTGAGAAAAAGAACACTCAGCATGAAACCGAAAGAAGAGAAATAACCCTAAACTACATAAAAGAACATTACCCAAGCAGGAATTGGACCCATGCATATACAGATGGATCAGCCAAAAATTCAATAGAGAATGGAGGAGGAGGAGTTCTCCTAAATTTAAAAAATGGAGTGAAAAAAACACATTCAATGGCAACTGGAAAATTTTCAAGTAACTTCAAAGCGGAGGTAGAGGCTCTGAAAACTGCAGCAGAAATGCTCCTGATGGAGGAAAATAAAGAGAAGCAAATAGCTATCTTCACAGATGCAAAGTCAGCTGTCTCAATACTGAAGAGCAATAACAGCACAGAACTAACTGACCTAAGAGCAGCACTCCATGGTCTATGCCAGAAATCCAAAAATGTTGCAATACAGTGGATCCCATCACATTGCAGTATACCTGGAAACGAAGAGGCTGACAGACTGGCAAAAGAGGGCGGACGACTACCACAGCCTGACATAGACATAACCTATAATGAGGCAAATAGGTTGATAAAAAGCACTTATAGAACCAAATGGGAATCAGAGCATCCAGGCCATCAGAAGGATGATGCATATTACAAACTCGACCGAAGAGAACAAGTAGCAATCTTCAGACTCCGCACAGGACATAACAGGCTGAAATACCACTTGTTCAATAAACTAAAGATAGGAGATACAGATGAATGTAATTGTAGAACTGGAAAAATGACAGCAAAACATTTGCTGCAGGATTGCCCAACGTATGCAGAACAGAGAAAGATATTTTGGCCCACACCTGCTTCATTTGAGGACAAGCTCTATGGAGATATCAACAAGCTCAAGTTGACCGCAGCTTACTTTAACTATATAGAGGTTGACATTTAAAGGTGCATGAAGACCCAGAGGCATGAAATGGAATATTGCTTGGATAGCAAATCCATTATGTGGAAAGTCCAAATCGAAAGCTCGCTGTGTGGGCTTCATAAAAGGTGGAAAAGTGTCCTAGTGGCACGAAATGGAATATTGCTTGGATAGCAAATCCATTACGTGGAAAGTCCGAATCAAAAGCCCATTGTGTGGGCTTCATAAAAGGTGGAAAAGTGTCCTAGTGGCATGAAATGGAATATTGCTTGGATAGCAAATCCATTACGTGGAAAGTCCGAATCAAAAGCCCACTGTGTGGGCTTCATAAAAGGTGGAAAAGTGTCCTAGTGGCACGAAATGGAATATTGCTTGGATAGCAAATCCATTACATGGAAAGTCCGAATCGAAAGCTCACTGTGTGGATGTCATCTGCAGACTGCATACTTCTGGTTTCCGGAAGAACAGCCTATGGTGAACGGAAGGCCCAATATACGGAAGTGAGGCTAAGCAGCCATGTGCAGGACGTGACGATTCCTTGGGTGAGCCCAGTACCAGAGCGCTGTGTATCGGCTCTGCAAGTATGGAAGCCTCCTTGGATGGCGGGGAATGCCCATGGTCTGCCCCTGCCTTCCCTTGAGGGCTGACCAGGATCTTTGGCTGTTCTATATGGACCAGCTGGGATGGGGGATAACACCACAACAGTGAGAGTCAAACGTCCTAAGAAACCCCCGGGAAGGTTAACCCGGTCAACAAATGCCCGCAGAAGTCGGATGTGTCGGCCTAACGGCGCAAGAACGCAGCTCTGCTGTAAACAGGCACAACGCAGTCACATCTGAAAAAAAAAAACTCCGGATGAACGAAAAAGAAAAGAAAAAGAATATTCACACATGCTACTGTCTCAGTCCGTCCAGCATCATTACTCTGTCTGCCTCTGCCTTTTCTCCCATTGAGCTTTCCAATTATCACAATATTTTCCAACGCTTCTCTTCTCATTACATGACCACAGATGTTGTGATGGACCACAGAATGTTGTGATGACCACAGAATGTTTGTGATGACCACAGAATGTTGTGATGACCACAGAATGTTGTGATGACCACAGAATGTTGTGATGACCACAGAATGTTGTGATGACCACAGAATGTTGTGATGACCACAGAATGTTGTGATGACCACAGAATGTTGTGGATGACCACAGAATGTTGTGATGACCACAGAATGTTGTGATGACCACAGAATGTTGTGATGACCACAGAATGTTGTGATGACCACAGAATGTTGTGATGACCACAGAATGTTGTGATGACCACAGAATGTTGTGATGACCACAGAATGTTGTGATGACCACAGAATGTTGTGATGACCACAGAATGTTGTGATGACCACAGAATGTTGTGATGACCACAGAATGTTGTGATGACCACAGAATGTTGTGATGACCACAGAATGTTGTGATGACCACAGAATGTTGTGATGACCACAGAATGTTGTGATGACCACAGAATGTTGTGATGACCACAGAATGTTGTGATGACCACAGAATGTTGTGATGACCACAGAATGTTGTGATGACCACAGAATGTTGTGATGACCACAGAATGTTGTTGATGACCCACAGACATGTGTGATGACCACAGATGTTGTGATGACCACAGAATGTTGTGATGACCCACAGATGTTGTGATGACCAGATTTTGACCACAGAATGTTGTGATTGACCAACAGAATGTTGTGATGACCACAGAATGTTGTGATGACCACAGAATGTTGTGATGAACACAGAATGTTGTGATGACCACAGAATGTGTGATATGTTTGATGACCAACAGAATGTTGTGATGACCACAGAAATGTTGTGATGACCACAGAATGTTTGTGGATCGACCACAGAATGTTGTGTGACACAGAATGTTTGATGACCACCAGAATGTGGTGATGACCAAAGAGATGTTGTGATGCACCACAGAATGTGTGTGATGACCACAGAATGTTGTGCATGACCACAGATGTTGTGATGGACCACAGAATGTTGTGATGACCACAGAAGTGTTGTGATGACCACAGAATGTTGGTGATGACCACAGAATGTTGTGATGACCACAGAATGTTGTGATGAACACAGAAATTGTTGTGCATCTCTTTCTTTTAGTTGTGTATATTGAATGCCTGGCTGTGTACATTGTGAAGGCTGACTTGTGTGTGGTGAAAGGCTGACTTGTGTGTGGTGAAAGGCTGACTTGTGTGTGGTGAAAGGCTGACTTGTGTGTGGTGAAAGGCTGACTTGTGTGTGGTGAAAGGCTGACTTGTGTGTGGTGAAAGGCTGACTTGTGTGTGGTGAAAGGCTGACTTGTGTGTGGTGAAAGGCTGACTTGTGTGTGGTGAAAGGCTGACTTGTGTGTGGTGAAAGGCTGACTTGTGTGTGGTGAAAGGCTGACTTGTGTGTGGTGAAAGGCTGACTTGTGTGTGGTGAAAGGCTGACTTGTGTGTGGTGAAAGGCTGACTTGTGTGTGGTGAAAGGCTGACTTGTGTGTGGTGAAAGGCTGACTTGTGTGTGGTGAAAGGCTGACTTGTGTGTGGTGAAAGGCTGACTTGTGTGTGGTGAAAGGGTGACTTGTGTGTGGTGAAAGGCTGACTTGTGTGTGGTGAAAGGCTGACTTGTGTGTGGTGAAAGGCTGACTTGTGTGTGGTGAAAGGCTGACTTGTGTGTGGTGAAAGGCTGACTTGTGTGTGGTGAAAGGCTGACTTGTGTGTGGTGAAAGGCTGACTTGTGTGTGGTGAAAGGCTGACTTGTGTGTGGTGAAAGGCTGACTTGTGTGTGGTGAAAGGCTGACTTGTGTGTGGTGAAAGGCTGACTTGTGTGTGGTGAAAGGCTGACTTGTGTGTGAGTGAAAGGCTGACTTGTGTGTGGTGAAAGGCTGACTTGTGTGTGGTGAAAGGGTGACTTGTGTGTGGTGAAAGGCTGACTGTGTGTGGTGAAAGGGCTGACTTGTGTGTAGTGAAAGGCTGACTTGTGTGTGGTGAAAGGGTGACTTGTGTGTAGTGAAAGGCTGACTTTGTGTGTGGTGAAAGGCTGACTTGTGTGTGGTGAAAGGCTGACTTGTGTGTGGTGAAAGGCTGACTTGTGTGTGGTGAAAGGCTGACTTGTGTGTGGTGAAAGGCTGACTTGTGTGTGGTGAAAGGCTGACTTGTGTGTGGTGAAAGGCTGACTTGTGTGTGGTGAAAGGCTGACTTGTGTGTGGTGAAAGGCTGACTTGTGTGTGGTGAAAGGCTGACTTGTGTGTGGTGAAAGGCTGACTTGTGTGTGGTGAAAGGCTGACTTGTGTGTGGTGAAAGGCTGACTTGTGTGTGGTGAAAGGCTGACTTGTGTGTGGTGAAAGGCTGACTTGTGTGTGGTGAAAGGCTGACTTGTGTGTGGTGAAAGGCTGACTTGTGTGTGGTGAAAGGCTGACTTGTGTGTGGTGAAAGGCTGACTTGTGTGTGGTGAAAGGGTGACTTGTGTGTGGTGAAAGGCTGACTTGTGTGTGGTGAAAGGCTGACTTGTGTGTGGTGAAAGGCTGACTTGTGTGTGGTGAAAGGCTGACTTGTGTGTGGTGAAAGGCTGACTTGTGTGTGGTGAAAGGCTGACTTGTGTGTGGTGAAAGGCTGACTTGTGTGTGGTGAAAGGCTGACTTGTGTGTGGTGAAAGGCTGACTTGTGTGTGGTGAAAGGCTGACTTGTGTGTGGTGAAAGGCTGACTTGTGTGTGGTGAAAGGCTGACTTGTGTTTGATGAAAGGCTGACTTGTGTGTGGTGAAAGGCTGACTTGTGTGTGGTGAAAGGGTGACTTGTGTGTGGTGAAAGGCTGATGTGTGTGGTGAAAGGGTGACTTGTGTGTAGTGAAAGGCTGACTTGTGTGTGGTGAAAGGGTGACTTGTGTGTAGTGAAAGGCTGATTTGTGTGTGGTGAAAGGCTGGCTTGTGTTTGATGAAAGGCTGACTTGTGTGTGGTGAAAGGCTGACTTGTGTGTGGTGAAAGGCTGACTTGTGTGTGGTGAAAGGCTGACTTGTGTGTGGTGAAATGCTGACTTGTGTGTGGTGAAAGGCTGACTTGTGTGTGATGAAAGGCTGACTTGTGTTTGGTGAAAGGCTGACTTGTGTGTGGTGAAAGGCTGACTTGTGTTTGGTGAAAAGCTGACTTGTGTTTGGCGAAAGGCTGACTTGTATTTGGTGAAAGGCTGACTTGTGTTTAATGAAAGGCTGACTTGTGTTTGATGAAAGGCTGACTTGTGTGTGGTGAAAGGCTGACATGTGTGGTGAAAGGCTGACTTGTGTGTGGTGAAAGGCTGACTTGTGTTTGGTGAAAGGCTGAAGCTCTGCTGGTGTCCATCTACAGGTGCCTATGCATGACTGCTGGGATCAGATGCTGGAAGGTGTCTTGGTGGAGGTTCCTAACACAGACCTGGACGTTGGCAAGGATGTGAAAGTTTACTGGATTACTACAGTTCTTAAAATTTGTGGTATGTAACTTGTCTGTCTGGACATTGTCTATTGTTGGTTAAAGACATGTTTGAGTATGTTGTCAAAGTTTATGGTATTTTCTTGTCTGTCTGGACATTGTCCATTGTTGGTGCGAGACATAATTGATACAGGCATTGATAATGCACATTGGGAGCAAGTTGCTGCTGAACATGTTGCATGGAGGGCAAACATCAGAAATGGAATAAAGACAAAGGAGAAAATTATTGCAGATCAGTCACACACCGAGCGTGTGAGACGTAAGATGGTGCATGATGGTGGAAATGACCATGTGTTCACATGCACCTACTGTGAACGGACATTTACAGCGCGAATTGAGAACACAGAAGAAGAACCAACTGCAAATCTAACCATTAGAGAACTCCTGTTTGCGGACGACCAAGCACTAATAGCAAAATCAGAAGCTGAATTACAAGACCACATGAATAGTCTAAACGAAATGTGTAGGGAACATAACATGAAAATTAGCACAAGCAAAACAGAGGTAATGACTATAACTAAAGAAGAACAACCAACAACAATTCACCTAAACGAACATCCTTTGAAACAAGTGAAGAGTTTCAAGTACCTGGGAAGTATAATATCATCAAATGGCAGATCAGAAGACGAGATCGAAAATAGGTGCAATAAAGCAAATCAACTCATTGGACAAATGGCACCAATACTAAAGAACAAACATGTATCTATAACTACTAAGAAAGCACTTTACAACACAATCTTCCTACCAACTCTGTGCTACCAATACCAAACCTGGACAATGACAGAAAAAGAGAAAAGAAAAATCACAACAACAGAAATGAGGTTCCTGAGAAGAATACTCAACGTATCAAGAAGAGATAAGATCAGAAATGAAGAAATCAGGACTAAAGTGGGGGATTAAAGCAGCACTAGATTTTATTAGAAAGCAGCAAGTCAAATGGTTTGGCCATGCAAGTAGGTTACCAGTCAACAGCATGCCACAACAAGCAATGATGTACAGACCAGATGGAAACAGAGGAAGAGGCCGACCACGTAAACGTTGGACGGAGGGAATAGCAGAGTCCATGGGAATATCGATATATGAAGCCCATAATCAGGCACTCTCACGAAGTTTATACTTCACCTCGACACCGCAAGGTACAAGAGGAACATGATGAGATGAGATTGGCCTTATCAGTCACATTAGCTACAGCCATGGGTAAAAGTTATTATGCCTTTTTGAAGCACAAACTATCGTCTGTCAAGATGGCAAGGTGCCAATGAATTCTGTAGTTGGATTCTAGTCACACACAGCATGTGTACAGTTACTGAAGTATTTGTTTCATGAAATATATAATTATGTAGTCAGATTCTAGTCACACAGAGGCATGTAGACAGTTATGATATGTTTGTTGCAGGTTACAAAATTCTCCTGAGATACGAGGGGTTTGGCAGCGACAGCTCAAAGGACTTCTGGAGTAACTTATTGTCAGAAGATGTTCACAATGTTGGATGGTGTGCAACCTACGGGCGCGTCTTAGCTCCACCAAAATGTAAGTCAGCAGTCAGAAACAAAGTTTGCACCAGCTCCTTCTCTTACACACTGGATCTCAGCTTTTTCCTTGTTGCTTCTTTGATAGGCTAATTAGTTAACTTAATGAGAAGTTTACATCCTAGATGCTATCTCCTGGCTAGATTGTGTCCTGAGGCCTAATATTTGAAAATGAGTCAAGCAGTTACATGCAGGGCATGATGATTCCTTGTGTGAGCCTAAAACCAGAGCATCATGTATTGGCCCTGCATTACAGACAGCTTTCGTAGATGGCTAGGAATGCCCATGTGCTGCCTCTGCCTTTCCTTTAGGGACAAATGCCCTTGTGGAGTCTGATCTGAGGGACTAGAAAGGAAATGAACATTTGAGGATAAGGCTAGTGCAGATGTTGTCTTCACTTGATGCTTGCAGATGTCGGGAAAGCCATACAGCTAACCTGGATCTGCATGATGTCGTCAGGGTATACTTCTTCTTCTTCTTCGTTCATCCGGAGTTTTTTTTTTTTCGGACGTGATTGCGTTGTGCCTGTTTACAGCAGAGCTGCGTTCTTGCGCCGTTAGGCCGACACATCCGACTTCTGCGGGCATTTGTTGACCGGGTTAACCTTCTCGGGCTCAGGGTATACAATTACCAGTCCATAGAGTGCTATTTTAAGTCTGCTAGTTCTATACTGTTTGCGGCCATTTGTCAGTTTTTCCATAGAGCAATCTCTTGGAGGCTATACCAGTCCCAGATTCCAACTGGTTAGACACACATTTAATCTACCCATCAGCTGCTGAGGATTGAACTCAGACCACTTGTGTTAAATAAGTGCACTAACAACTGTGGCTTCATATATATCATAGACAATGGAGAGAGAAGGCAGAGGCATGGGAGAGCTGGGGCCAGGAGTGTCTAGTGTAGAAGAACAGATACACCATCATTGCCTGGAGAGAATGGTGCTGTAGGGAGTGATCACAGGATCTGGCCAACACTCATTTCTCCGAGGAAAGGGCAGATGGACACATAATCAGATTGCATCTAGTACTATTAGTGATGGGACTCTTTGCTCGTTGTAGAAGATGAGGGCAGAGCTAGTATGGGAATTCCAGGGTGCTTTGATGTCGGTTCTTAACTCAACTCATGCATCATAACTAATGAAACAATATAGCAGTGTAAGATTGCAAAAAAGTGAAGATAATTTCTTGGTTTATGTCACATGTTTTATTTGTTTTGTTTTTCATTTCTGCAGCAATCAAGGACAAATACTCTGACTGGAAAGAATTTTTAATTAAAAGACTGACTGGCACCCGTACAATTCCTCCAAACTTTCATGCAAAAGTATGTATAAATGTGCAACTTGTCTTCATTGATTTATAGAAAGATAGCAAATTCTATGTAAGCTATAACTCATCCAGTTCACGTTTTTAATATAGCACAGGTTATACCCAGACACCTTGAAGTGGAGAAATCTCTGGCACTCATCAGCCAAGTTCTAACATTTGGGTGAATAATGTTTCTGCTGGTCCACTAACTGAGACTTCTGCCAGTTTGGTTCCAGTGTTATGAGGATATATGGAAGAAATCTTGCATGGGGGTTCTTCTTCTGCTGCTGTGGTCATCCGGGGATTTTTTTTTTGGGACGTGGTTGCCTTGTGCCTGTTTACAGCAGAGCTGCGTTCTTTCGCTGTTAGGCCAACACATCTGACTTCTGCGGGCATTTGTTGACCGGGTTAACCTTCCCGGGGCCATGGGGGGGGGCCTCAATAAATGTAGCAAAAGCCAGCTGGTGTCTGGAACGAGACACAGGTCATCTCTTTAGATGCAAACTGGAGTTTTTTTTCCTATTCGCTCACTCGCTTTGAACTCAAGCGTAATCCGTATACACTACTTCTAGTAGCACTGGACTGAAATTTGCATGTGGATTAGCTGCCCCTATCAACAGTGTCCCTCGCCATCAGGCGAACCCACTCCGACTTCAGAGATACAGACTGAAGTGAGGCACAGGTCATCTCTTTAGATGTAGCAGAGTGGCCCTATGCTTGTGAAGGAAATCACTGCACCACTTACCTGGGTTTGGTCATGTGTGTCCAGATTATGCAGACTATCACCCTAAACGCTGTCAGCACAGGACCCTTTGACATGCCTGTAGGCACATTAGGCATCTGGTGCTAGTCCCATATTGTGATTGACCAACCCCACTCAGTGGCTGATGGGGTTGGTTGCCTTTACCTCCCCAGACATGCCCTAGTACCCATTTTAGGCTGGCCGACCTTGGAGCCCAGGTTGTCTGTTGACTGGGTCATGTCTCTAGTGTCTGTAAGTGACTGAATGGTTGGAGGGTGTATAGTTTCAGTTATCTGTTAACTGGGAAATGTCTCTGGTGTCTGTAGGTGTGCCATGCCATAAGTCTGCCTTAACTGCTTCTCCAAGTATATAAAATTGAACTATAACGGAGTCAATATAACAGTCAAATCCATCAATGGTGAACATTGAAAAATTGGAGGAACGTATGAGTTTAGCAAGCGAATACTGCTTTAATGTGGCAGTTAACAAAGTTATGATAACATCTACGGCACTATTAGAGGTCCTGTTGTTGCCAGGATCGCATCTAAAATATGCGTACACTAAGATACAATATTCTAACCTGTTCCAAGTTCACTCTGGCGTTACTCGTCCGTACCTCTCCTTCTTCCGTTCATCCTGACCATCTTTGCTGTCACATTCATCGGATCGTGTCTAGGTTCAGCCTGTCGTTCTTGGATCCATGGCAATCCTAATATATACTTCTAGCTGTTATTACTTGATAGCCACTGTTGGACTTCCAACCATCCAATAGCCACACCAATTCGTTCCCGAATTTCAACGCACGACCTTTCCTCTTGATGATCACACAATGTACGTTTTTGTTGTCAAGAATGCGTTGGTGTGACGATTTTCGTTGTTAACTTACGTCTCTTAGTTTTGTCTGCACTTTTGACTCTAAAGTTCTTCATATCTTTTCTATGGCGTAATCTGGGTACCTGCTCTATGGCAGGTGACTGAATGGTTGGAGGGTGTATAGCTATAGTTTCAGTTGTCTCTTGACTGGGCCATGTCTCTGGTGTCTGTAGGTGACTGAATGGTTGGAGGGTCACAAGCTGAAGCTGGGCATGCAACTGGAGGTGGTCAACAAGATGTGTGTCTCTGAGATGAGAGTGGCTGTCATCAAGGAGGTCATTGGTGGCAGGCTTCGGCTCAATTATCTCGACAGCAAGGTCAGTTTTACATTAGACTTGTTTGCTTGTGACAGGATGCATGAGTGGAGCACCTTAATTAGTGCATAGATGGAGCACCTTCATTAGTGCATAGACAGCCCCTTCATTAGAGCACCTTCATTAGAGCATAGATGGAGCACCTTCATTAGAGCATAGATGGAGTCCCTTCATTAGTGCATAGATAGAGCACCTTCATTAGAGCATAGATGGAGCACCTTCATTAGTGCATAGATAGAGCACCTTCATTAGAGCATAGATGGAGCACCTTCATTAGTGCATAGATGGAGCACCTAACTAGAGCATAGATGGAGCACCTTTATTAGAGAATAGATAGAGCACCGTCATTAGAGCATAGATGGAGCACCATCATTAGTGCATAGATGGAGCACCATCATTAGTGCATAGATAGAGCACCTTCATTAGAGCATAGATGGAGCACCTTCATTCGTGCATAGGTGGAGCACCTACATTAGTTCATGAGTGGAACATCTACTGCTAGTTTATGAGTGGAGCATCTACTGTTTATGAGTGGAACACCTACATTAGTACATGAGTGGTACAGAACTACAACAGTTAGTACAGAACTACAACAGTTAGTACAGAACTACAACAGTTAGTACAGAACTACAACAGTTAGTACAGAACTACAACAGTTAGTACAGAACTACAACAGTTAGTACAGAACTACAACAGTTAGTACAGAACTACAACAGTTAGTACAGAACTACAACAGTTAGTACAGAACTACATCAGTTAGTACAGAACTACAACAGTTAGTACAGAACTACAACAGTTAGTACAGAACTGGAACAGTTAGCACAGAACTAGGGTACCAACTGTTAGTGTGTGTGGATGTGACCCTGTACAAATATCGTCTCTGTATTCTAGGAGGAAGTTGATGAATTCTGGTGTCATATGACCTCGCCATTAATCCACCCGGTGGGCTGGTCACAGACTGTGGGCCACAAGCTGCACGCTTCCCCAGGTAGGTCTGACATGTCAGTTGTGCTGGCTCCATGTTGTATCGTAATAGCCTGATATACGTATTGACTCATGCGTAGTCTGTCCACTTGTTCTCTGTGTATAAAGGTACCTTACATTCTTGTTCAGTGTTTCCACTTCTACTCTTGGGTGTAAGTTTTTTGTTGCATGTCCTTTACAGGATGTGGCAGTCAACCCCAGCATTTTTTGGCTGTTTGTGATTTCTTGGTAAGTTTTACTTTCAGTAGTTTGCCAATATTTCTGAATTACCAGCACTCATATCATTGTATGAAAATGCAACGCAAGGTAGTCTGCTGTCAAATCTCCCACAGCTGTGTTTCGAACATGGTATGCAGAATTACGAATTGCGTCCATAAGCCCTTCGCCATAGAGCCGGTACTCTAGGGTATAGAGGTAATTTATTCTTGTTTAGTCCGTCCACTTGTACTCTTGGATATAGAAATACCTTAAGTCTTGTTAATTCTTTCCATTTCTGTCATTGCATATAATTGTATAAAGCTATCTTCTTACAGTTTTGACATAAATGTAATCTTGATGTTTGCAATGAGGGTCAGAGAGGCACCTTACAGAGACTGGATCAACCCTGAATCTGCCTTTGCTGATAAATCATCCTGACCTTATTGAGACGTGAGCCTGACTACCTGTTGGCAGTCACTTTCCTCCCCACTGTGCTCCATGTCCACTATCTGTCGGTTAGTCTGCAGATACCAACCGGGAACTGTGTCAATGATAAACGTGCTCTTTACAGGAATGAAGGGTAATACCTACAGGCAGCGACATGGACAGTTTTATGTTTATCACTGTGCGAGGTGAAAGGTTTAGTGAATGATACCTCCATTTTTTCTTACATCCAGTAAGACACATACTGTTTGCAACATCACTTATCAAAATGTTAGTTGTATATCTAGTACAAGAACATTGCAGTCATGCCTTGCATTTTTGTTTGTTTTGTGTGATTTATTGGCAAGTTTACATTCAGTAGTTTGCCACTGCTTTCTGAATGACCAACACTCATACTGTTTATGAAAACCAGCGCAAGGCACTGCAGATTACCTGCAGCTGCTTATCAGAACCATATGGAAAAGACAAATGAAATTTATCAAGCATATCAACAACAGAAAATGCCTTATGTGGGGAAATACTTGGGTGAGAGAGGCAGAGAAAGATGTATATAAAGATTGTAAACAGCTGGGCAACACTGTAATGTAAGCAACACCAACTTCCAGGTCAGACGGATGAAGAAGATGAAGTAACTTTTAATGTCAGCTTGTGATTGTTTCCTGTAGTTGTTATACTTAGTCATTTAATGTTATGTCATGTGACAGTAGTTTGCTAAATGTGACTGTTTGTTTCGGTCAGAGTACATCAATTCATGTCTGAGCAAGATCGCCATGCACAAGTACGGACCAACTGATGCAACGCCAGACATGTTTCCCAAGGTAAAATGTTTGCTGACTCCTCTCAGCTTATCTCTGTGTCAACTTTTCTCTCTGTCAGCTTCTCTGTCGGTGTCAGCTTCTCTATCGTGTCAAATTCTCTCTGAAAATTCTCTCTTAGTGTCAACTTTTCTCCCTGTATCAGCTTCCCTATGGCTCAATTTCTTTATCACAGTGGTTCTCAACCAATGGAGGGAGGAATTTTAGAGTTTCCGGGTTGGGGGGTATTAAGATTATTTCAAGATCGCGTTGATACAAGAACCGATTACTTGATATAGTTTTTCCCTCCATCTGCATGTTCTGTACTTCTCGCCCTTCTGAAATTTGTTTTATAATGTAAGTAGACCGGTAAATCACGTTTTATGTAGAAGTCTAGACTTGTACGTGGTATTAAATTTAGCTTCCATTTTTATTTATACTGTGTAGATTGGGGGGGGGGGGGGGGGGGGGGGAGATTTTATAGTGAGGAAATATGAAAGGGAAGGAATGACATTCTGAACATATGGTGAAGGGGTGCATGGGCCAAAAAAGGTTAAGAAACACTGCTCTATCAGTTTGAAATTCATTCTGAATGTCAGTTTCTCAGTCTCAACTTCTCCCTTATCATCAACTTCTCTGTGTGATTGTCTAAAGTGCCACTTATCTAACCCATGATGAAGTCTGGATGTGTGGTTTAGCTGTTGGTCAAGATGCTTGACTGTCATAACTTGAGACTTCCAGACTGCGCTTGGTTATAGTCTTATAAGTGTCACAATATGCCAGCATGTAAACATCGAATATCACTTGAAAAACGTGAACATGATGTCCAGTGTGGCTTATTTGTCAGGCATGGTGGAGAGGAGGCTGTGACATTTGCATCTTCAGGAAAAATGAACTTCCTTCAGCGCTGTCTGTCAAGTCATGTTGTTATTTCAAAATCATTATGAACTTCCCAATTCTAATTAGCACTGCTCATGTTTATTGCGCAAAGAAACAATAGTGCTATAGAATTGCAAATGTCATATTGTTTTTGTTTTCCCTAAGGAAGTGTACATGGTAAAGTTATTCTCCTTCTTGCTGCTGAGGACAGTAATTTTGAGATGTAATTTATTACATGGGTTTGTGTCCAATGACTCACAATCTTTCAGTTGAGCAACAGTGTTAATGGCCATGCACATGTGCCGGCTTGTGCTAGACATAAACATGTGGAAGGGCACTGGCCCCTTCAGTGTAAATAGTGTTCTTAAAGTAAAAAATATTTGATAATGAAACTAAGCACTTGTTCCAGTTATAGTAAATGAACATGGGCACACACAGCACACTATACGATAAAACATTGAAATCACCTTTAAAACATGTAAATTTGACTGGGATCCAGGTATCTGTATCATCAGTGGTGTACCTGTAGATTGACCTGTTCTCCATTCCCTGCTTCTCATCTGTTTATGACAGCATGCGTGATATGTCCTTCTCACAACTGTCCCCAACAGATGTGAGTAACTGACATCTTTTGTTTGTCCACAGTGCAAAGATCCACCCCATGGGCTTTCATTTCAAGTCGGTATGAAACTTGAGGCTATTGACCCTTTGAATTTATCTGCCATTTGTGTTGCTACGGTGATGAAGGTAAGACACTGGTTCATTGTCATGTTAGTGTCATCGTCTGAGTTGTTTAGTTTGTCTTTGGCTCCGTTAAACTGCTGAACAACTCTTTGGGATCCATTTCTTGTAAATATCAGAAAATGTTTGCTGTCACCAGCGTCAGATAAACATGGCACTTTATGTGGAATAGAGCAGCAATGTGGGTTTGAGCTTGTGAGATGTGAAACATGACCACCCACACTTATCGGCATGGCACATCAGGGCAGACTTTAACAATCACGGGTTGACTGAGTCTAAACTGGGTATCAGGTACTATCCTGGAGAGTAAAGGTGGCTAGCAAGATACTGACCACATCGTCCGTCAAGTGCCGATTGGTCCTGACAAATATGCGGCTAGCACGTAATAGTGCCCTTCACTTACTGTTACTTATAGAACATGAAACATCTTATTCTTGGACGCAGGTCACATCGTTGAGATAATTGGATGTGTTCACATTGACAATCACAGCCAAACTGTCTTGTATCTGAAACAGACTCTGTGTGTCAGTCTGCAGATGGCATGAGCATGGGAACACACCCACATGTCTAGTGACTGGCTCGTGTGTGACAGTGAATGAATCATCAAAAAACGAGAAGTAGATTTTTCTTTACTAAAACACGATTACAAGATCCACATTGGATATGGCGGCCAAAGCCTTCATCAGCACAGAACAAACAAACACAAACCGGCACACAACTACTTGAAACATACTACATGACAATATTAAGGATACTTATCTGAATCTGTATCCTTGTTTGGAGTGACTGACACCTTAGACGACTATCAGTGGATTGTATGGCCCAGGTGTATAGTCATTGGATCAAAGGTCAATACCGTCAGAAGCTCTGGTATTGGCTAAGCCACCCGACAGGAGGACAGGCGGGGAGGGGGGGGGGGGGGGGGGGGGGGCAGTGTGCGTGAAAGGTAAAAATTGGGATTAGTCTTCTGCAATTCCTCGTTCCATGCTCAAAACACAGCTGCGGGTGACCAGAATGCAGACCGGCAGAATTCACACTCTGTAAATAATGTATTATATGGTTTGCAGTGTCTCTTTTGCCGGCTGCATGGTGAAGTGGTTACCGTCCTCATAGAATGGTATGTCCTCGCTCAGAGGACAATCACATGTATTTACATACTTACATTATGGGCTGGACTGGACAGATGTTTTTTACTGGATGAATGGGCCAGTTCTATTACAACCCTCCCTAGTGGTCTCCTATGACATGCCTGGTAGGCTGCAGTGCTTCTCTTCTGAGCACAAGTGATTTTAGGAGGTCAGCATGGCCGAATGGATAGAAACGTGTGTTCTTAAACACCCGGTGTGCTAATGCCGAGGTAAGGGGTTTAACCTCTATACCAGCAGCTGGACTAAAATGTTGACCTCTCTTCCTTGATTTGGGAACGTAAATTACAAGTACCTCTGAAGTCAGAGTGGGTTTGCCTGAAGGCGAGGAACACTTAATAGGGAAATCTAATCCACACGCAAAATTCAGTCCAGCACTCCTAGAAGTCGTGTTTATGGACTGCGCTTCAGTTCAAAGAGAGCAAGTGCAAAAAAAAAAATTTAGCTGACTTTACATGCTTACTTATTTTCCAAAATAGTTCCAGTTGTGAGATTATACTTTGTCCTTGTGTGTCAACTGTTGATTTATGTTGTTAAGGTATTGCGTAATAACTACCTGATGATTGGCATTGATGGCTCTATGGCTGAGAATGGCAGCGATTGGTTCTGCTATCCTGCCACATCTCCGTGTATATTCCCGGTGGGTTTCTGCGAGATCAACAGTCTTGAACTGACACCACCCAGAGGTAAGTTTATTATGTGACCTGCTACCGGCACAGTGTCTTCTTCTTCGTTTGAAGTGAGTGTGATACCTAAATGTGCACATCTGTAGCTGAGAGATCAGTGCCTGGCTTTGTCCTGCGTGTGGGTAAGGTTTACTTCTTGTAGAACATTCCATTCACGGGAAGGGGCTCTGTCTAGCCACTGCTGGGTTTTCTTTCTTAATAATTTTGCCAGAGCAGCTGCCTTACAGTCTACCCTTTGCAATTTCCATCAGCTGGTATATTTAACATGCACAACTTTCATATATGGGCATCCTATTTTTCACCCTTGTCCAGGAAGGTTAAGTATCTAGTCTCACTACCCATGAGATCAAGGGATATGTGTGTCTGATCTAGAAACCGATACATTGCATACAAATTTCCAGCCCTGTACTGGAATTCAAACCCAGTTGAGTTGAGTCAAGAACCGACATCACTGCACTCAGGACATTCCCATACGTGCTCCATCCCCTCGTTCAACAGCCAACGAAGAGTCATACTACTAATAGTTCCCACCGCTATCTGATTAAAAATTCTCCTGGTCTTCCCTCTCAGTTTTGAGATTCTTCCAGAACCCCTGCCGATCCCCTGCAATCTCATTCTTTCCACATATGGGTTCTCCGACTTCTCCACCTGGTCCCACAAGCGCACGACCACCTCCCCCTTGTCCATGGGCACAATACCACCAAGAGGTGCCTTCCCTGCTAGCCTATCAGCCTGTTCATTCCCCCGTACACCCGCATGGCTAGGGCAAAATATCCATACAATTCTCACAAGCTGTGACCTCTGAAGCGACGAGAGCCATTCCACACAAAACATTCCTTTCTCCACCTTGCTAAGCATACTCTTTGAATACGTAATGAATACAATGTGTGTTGCAGTAGTCTCCTCTAGCCACCGGAATGCCGCTGTTACTGCCTCGACCTCCATTCTCATTCTGGAGGTCGTAGTCTCATATGCCAGACTCTCCTTTTTCAAGACTCGCCCATTAGCCTTTGCAATAAAGCCCCAGCCACTACGTCTGTTTCTCACCACTGACCCAGTAATTGATGAGGTTTAGGTGGACACTTCAACTTCCCAGCTATGCTTGGGGTTTTCTGTCTTCTCACCAGTGGGAGCAGAATGTCAGTGATCATTCTTCCACTTGTCATGTGGAGCGATTCCGACATTGTTATGTAGTCATTTATGTGTCGATGTTTCTATGTGTGGTACTATAAATCTGTCTGTTTCTTGGTCACCTCGTGTCACTGAAACGATCATATTGAATATTTTATGTGTGGCTGATAACTTTCAGAGCCAATAAATATGTTTGCGTCTATTTTGTAAAGGTTTATTTTTTGTCTGCTGCTGCACCTGTTTGTATCTGTTGTGTAATGGTTTATTTTTGTTTGCTCCAACATAATCTCACATTATGATTCTAATCCTTCGTAGGTACATCTGATCAGTCGTGTTATATGTTTCTGAAATGTGGAAATGAATAAAAGTGATACAAATATATGGAGGCATTTGAGATGTGGTGTCATTGAAACATGGCGGTAATCAGCTGGGTTGAAACATGGCCAAATGAGAAAGTTCTGGACAATAGAACAAAATAAAAACTTCTTGCAGGAATCAAAAAGTGAAGACTCTTATGACTTGGTCACATCTCTAGACATGGAGGGACACCAGAGACAGTACTAGAGGGCACCATACTGGGGGACATGGAGGGACACCAGAGACAGTATTAGAGAGCACCATACTGGGGGACACGAGGACAGTGCTGGGGGATAGAGGAAGTGACACCAAGGACAGTGCTGGGGGATAAAGGAAGTGAAACCAAGGTCAGTGCTGGGGGTAGAGGAAGAGACACCAAGGACTGTGCTGGGGGATAGAGGAAGTGACACCAAGGACAGTGCTGGGGGGGGCACCAAGGACAGTGCTGGGGGATAAAGGAAGGGACACCAGGACAGTGCTGGGGGATAGAGGAAGTGACACGAAGGACAGTGCTGGGGGATAGAGGAAGTGACACCAAGGACAGTGCTGGGGGTAGAGGAAGGGACACCAAGGACAGTGCTGGGGGATAAAGGAAGGGACACTAAGGACAGTGCTGGGGGTAGAGGAAGGGACACCAAGGGCAGTACTAGATGGCACAATGCTGGGGGACAGAGGAAAGGACACAAAGGACAGTACTGGGGGAAGAGCAAAGGCAGATCAAGTACTAGAGGGCACAGGATTGGGGGACAGGAAAGGCAGATCAAGGACAGTACTAGAGAGCACAGGACTGGGGGTCAGAGGAAGAGCAGATCAAGGATAGTACTAAAGGGCACAATGTGGGGAGACAGGAAGAGATACTAAGGACAGTACTGGGGGGACAGAGGAAGGAACACCAAGGATGACACTAGAGGGCACAATGCACGGGGACAGGAAGAGACACCAAGGATGGTGCTGGAGGGCACCGTACTGGGGGGCAGAGGAAGGGACACCAAGGACGGTGCTGGAGGGCACAATGCAGGGGGACAGAGAAAGAGACACCAAGGATGGTGCTGGAGGGCACAGTACTGGGAGAACAGAGGAAGGGACACCAAAGAGCACCAAGGATGGTACTGGGAGACAGAGGAAGTGAAATTCAAGAGAGTGGTACAAGCCAGGCGGCTGTTGAATTGAGTGATCAGGAAGCTTGACCACAAGCCCATGAAGATCACAGCGCGCTCCTTCTTTATGGAGTTGGGGGGGGGGGGGGGGGGGAGAGAAGATGTGCTCTGTTGTTTTCTCCCACGGAGGCCCACAAGACACTGGACAGTTAATTTCTTTTTTGTCATGTGAAACATGAAAGATATTTCCAGACCGTGCTGCCAAGAAAATGCTCCCTGAGGATGACCAAGATACAACCTAGATAAAGATGAGAATGGTAGAGTGAAGCCAGATCTCTAGGACATGAACATTGTGAGATAGAGCAAGGTCATAGGGGATCACGTGACGGAAACATGCCATATGTGGCCTTGTGACGCTTCTGAGTTTATATTTGTCTTTTTTCCCATAGGCACAAAAATTCCTTTCAAATGGTTTGACTATCTAAAACAGACTCGTTCTATGGCGGCCCCAGTCAAGCTGTTTGATAAGGTAGGACTTGTCTCTCCCTCCTCCCCACCAGTGTCATCAGTGATCATTCTTCCACTTGTTGGCCTATCTGTTTCTGTCTCTCTCCTCCCCACCACTGTCATCAGTGATCATTCTTCCACTTGTTGGACTATCTGTTTCTGTCTCTCTCCTCCCCACCAGTGTCATCAGTGATCATTCTTCTACTTGTTGGCCTATCTGTTTCTGTCTCTCTCCTCCCCACCACTGTCATCAGTGATCATTCTTCTACTTGTTGGCCTATCTGTTTCTGTCTCTCTCCTCCCCACCAGTGTCATCAGTGATCATTCTTCCACTTGTTGGCCTATCTGTTTCTGTCTCTCTCCTCCCCACCAGTGTCATCAGTGATCATTCTTCCACTTGTTGGCCTATCTGTTTCTGTCTCTCTCCTCCCCACCAGTGTCATCAGTGATCATTCTTCTACTTGTTGGCCTATCTGTTTCTGTCTCTCTCCTCCCCACCAGTGTCATCAGTGATCATTCTTCCACTTGTTGGCCTATCTGTTTCTGTCTCTCTCCTCCCCACCAGTGTCATCAGTGATCATTCTTCTACTTGTTGGCCTATCTGTTTCTGTCTCTCTCCTCCCCACCAGTGTCATCAGTGATCATTCTTCCACTTGTTGGCCTATCTGTTTCTGTCTCTCTCCTCCCCACCAGTGTCATCAGTGATCATTCTTCCACTTGTTGGCCTATCTGTTTCTGTCTCTCTCCTCCCCACCAGTGTCATCAGTGATCATTCTTCCACTTGTTGGCCTATCTGTTTCTGTCTCTCTCCTCCCCACCAGTGTCATCAGTGATCATTCTTCACTTGTTGGCCTATCTGTTTCTGTCTCTCTCCTCCCCACCAGTGTCATCAGTGATCATTCTTCCACTTGTTGGCCTATCTGTTTCTGTCTCTCTCCTCCCCACCAGTGTCATCAGTGATCATTCCTCTACTTGTTGGCCTATCTGTTTCTGTCTCTCTCCTCCCCACCAGTGTCATCAGTGATCATTCTTCCACTTGTTGGCCTATCTGTTTCTGTCTCTCTCCTCCCCACCAGTGTCATCAGTGATCATTCTTCCACTTGTTGGCCTATCTGTTTCTGTCTCTCTCCTCCCCACCAGTGTCATCAGTGATCATTCTTCCACTTGTTGGCCTATCTGTTTCTGTCTCTCTCCTCCCCACCAGTGTCATCAGTGATCATTCTTCCACTTGTTGGCCTATCTGTTTCTGTCTCTCTCCTCCCCACCAGTGTCATCAGTGATCATTCTTCCACTTGTTGGCCTATCTGTTTCTGTCTCTCTCCTCCCCACCAGTGTCATCAGTGATCATTCTTCCACTTGTTGGCCTATCTGTTTCTGTCTCTCTCCTCCCCACCAGTGTCATCAGTGATCATTCTTCCACTTGTTGGCTTATCTGTTTCTGTCTCTCTCCTCCCCACCAGTGTCATCAGTGATCATTCTTCCACTTGTTGGCCTATCTGTTTCTGTCTCTCTCCTCCCCACCAGTGTCATCAGTTGATCATTCTTCCACTTGTGGCCTATCTGTTTCTGTCTCTCTCCTCCCCACCAGTGTCATCAGTGATCATTCTTCTACTTGTTGGACTATCTGTTTCTGTCTCTCTCCTCCCCACCAGTGTCATCAGTGATCATTCTTCCACTTGTTGGCCTATCTGTTTCTGTCTCTCTCCTCCCCACCAGTGTCATCAGTGATCATTCTTCCACTTGTTGGCCTATCTGTTTCTGTCTCTCTCCTCCCCACCAGTGTCATCAGTGATCATTCTTCCACTTGTTGGCCTATCTGTTTCTGTCTCTCTCCTCCCCACCAGTGTCATCAGTGATCATTCTTCCACTTGTTGGCCTATCTGTTTCTGTCTCTCTCCTCCCCACCAGTGTCATCAGTGATCATTCTTCTACTTGTTGGCCTATCTGTTTCTGTCTCTCTCCTCCCCACCAGTGTCATCAGTGATCATTCTTCCACTTGTTGGCCTATCTGTTTCTGTCTCTCTCCTCCCCACCAGTGTCATCAGTGATCATTCTTCTACTTGTTGGCCTATCTGTTTCTGTCTCTCTCCTCCCCACCAGTGTCATCAGTGATCATTCTTCCACTTGTTGGCCTATCTGTTTCTGTCTCTCTCCTCCCCACCAGTGTCATCAGTGATCATTCTTCCACTTGTTGGCCTATCTGTTTCTGTCTCTCTCCTCCCCACCAGTGTCATCAGTGATCATTCTTCCACTTGTTGGCCTATCTGTTTCTGTCTCTCTCCTCCCCACCAGTGTCATCAGTGATCATTCTTCCACTTGTTGGCCTATCTGTTTCTGTCTCTCTCCTCCCCACCAGTGTCATCAGTGATCATTCTTCTACTTGTTGGCCTATCTGTTTCTGTCTCTCTCCTCCCCACCAGTGTCATCAGTGATCATTCTTCCACTTGTTGGACTATCTGTTTCTGTCTCTCTCCTCCCCACCAGTGTCATCAGTGATCATTCTTCCACTTGTTGGCCTATCTGTTTCTGTCTCTCTCCTCCCCACCAGTGTCATCAGTGATCATTCTTCCACTTGTTGGCCTATCTGTTTCTGTCTCTCTCCTCCCCACCAGTGTCATCAGTGATCATTCTTCCACTTGTTGGCCTATCTGTTTCTGTCTCTCTCCTCCCCACCAGTGTCATCAGTGATCATTCTTCCACTTGTTGGCCTATCTGTTTCTGTCTCTCTCCTCCCCACCAGTGTCATCAGTGATCATTCTTCCACTTGTTGGCCTATCTGTTTCTGTCTCTCTCCTCCCCACCAGTGTCATCAGTGATCATTCTTCCACTTGTTGGCCTATCTGTTTCTGTCTCTCTCCTCCCCACCAGTGTCATCAGTGATCATTCTTCCACTTGTTGGCCTATCTGTTTCTGTCTATACCAACATTGCTGTGATCTGTCTGTCAGTATTTAAACATCTCAGCATGCTAAAAGGGTTGTTTTTTTCCCCCCAGAGACCCTTGGGGTTGTCGCTGGAGCTCTACAGAGTTGGTGCTTGCAGTGTAGTAATGTGTGGGTCCCTTAGAGTGTAGTGATGTGTGGGTCCCTTACAGTGTAGTGATGTGTGGGTCCCTTACAGTGTAGTGATGTGTGGGTCCCTTACAGTGTAGTAATATGTTGGTACCTTACAATGTAGTGATCCCTTACAGTTTACTAATGTATGGATCTCTGGTAGTTACTGTAGATTTACCCTGGTCGTGTAGTGATATGTAGATCCCTAATAGTGTAGTGCAGCGATGTGTGCATCCATGGTATTGTACTGACAGTCAATCAGAGCCTGGTGGTGCTGGGTTCAGGTCCCACTCAGCATAGTATGTCTCTTTGTTCGAATGGCTCAAGGCTCTACCCACCCACATAACATGGGTGTCAGAAAATTTATGAATGGTTACGGTGGCCTGGTCTCAGTGACCGCATCAGCCATCAAGTTCTGCTGAGAGAGAGAAGCATACAGCTAACTCCATACTCCCAGTTTGGAGAGAGAAGCATAAACCTAACTGCATACCCCCATCAATGCATAGATGCTAGGTATGTTTTGTGAGAATGTTAACATTTGGTATAACAGCAAAGTAGAGATGTCTGAAATGTGGAGCTTAGTGTGATGCTAGATACAAACAGCACATGGAAGAATAGTATCAGTGTGTACACAACTAGAATGAGGAGAAATTAACTGGTACACTCTCTGACGGAGACTAAACATTGCCAGGTTTGCCTTTAGTGCAAATACCAATGAATGGTTTAGATGCCGAATTTGATCACAGATTGTCTGGATGTTGTTGTTCGTTATGACAGCACTCACATAAATATAAGCTTGTGGGTATATTGTGGTTAATTCACATCTACTAGTGGAGGCCAGTGTGGCAGATTGAACAAGAGCGCTCATTCTTAAACATCCGGTGTGCTGATGCTGAGGTAGAGGGTACAACCCCCACACCGGTCTGTTGGACTAAAATATTGACTTCTCGTCCTTGACTTGGGGACATAAATTACCAGTATCTCTGAAGTCAGAGTGGGTTCACTTGATGGCGAAGGAAACATAATAGGGGAAGCTAATCCACACGTAAAAATCAGTCCCATGTACTAGACGTAGTGACACATGTACGGACTACGCTTGAGGTCAAAGAGAGCAACAACAAACAACTTTCTACTGTCTGTGTTTTGTATGTTTCAGGATATTCCCAACTTTCTACTGTCTGTGTTTTGTATGTTTCAGGATATTCCCAACTTTCTACTGTCTGTGTTTTGTATGTTTCAGGATATTCCCAACTTTCTACTGTCTGTGTTTTGTATGTTTCAGGATATTCCCAACTTTCTACTGTCTGTGTTTTGTATGTTTCAGGATATTCCCAACTTTCTACTGTCTGTGTTTTGTATGTTTCAGGATATTCCCAACTTTCTACTGTCTGTGTTTTGTATGTTTCAGGATATTCCCAAGCATGGTCTGTGTTTTGTATGTTTCAGGATATTCCCAAGCATGGTCTGTGTTTTGTATGTTTCAGGATATTCCCAAGCATGGTCTGTGTTTTGTATGTTTCAGGATATTCCCAACTTTCTACTGGTCTGTGTTTTGTATGTTTCAGGATATTCCCAACTTTCTACTGGTCTGTGTTTTGTATGTTTCAGGATATTCCCAAGCATGGTCTGTGTTTTGTATGTTTCAGGATATTCCCAAGCATGGTCTGTGTTTTGTATGTTTCAGGATATTCCCAACTTTCTACTGGTCTGTGTTTTGTATGTTTCAGGATATTCCCAACTTTCTACTGGTCTGTGTTTTGTATGTTTCAGGATATTCCCAACTTTCTACTGGTCTGTGTTTTGTATGTTTCAGGATATTCCCAACTTTCTACTGTCTGTGTTTTGTATGTTTCAGGATATTCCCAACTTTCTACTGTCTGTGTTTTGTATGTTTCAGGATATTCCCAAGCATGGTCTGTGTTTTGTATGTTTCAGGATATTCCCAACTTTCTACTGGTCTGTGTTTTGTATGTTTCAGGATATTCCCAACTTTCTACTGGTCTGTGTTTTGTATGTTTCAGGATATTCCCAACTTTCTACTGGTCTGTGTTTTGTATGTTTCAGGATATTCCCAACTTTCTACTGTCTGTGTTTTGTATGTTTCAGGATATTCCCAACTTTCTACTGTCTGTGTTTTGTATGTTTCAGGATATTCCCAACTTTCTACTGGTCTGTGTTTTGTATGTTTCAGGATATTCCCAACTTTCTACTGTCTGTGTTTTGTATGTTTCAGGATATTCCCAACTTTCTACTGTCTGTGTTTTGTATGTTTCAGGATATTCCCAAGCATGGTCTGTGTTTTGTATGTTTCAGGATATTCCCAACTTTCTACTGTCTGTGTTTTGTATGTTTCAGGATATTCCCAAGCATAGTCTGTGTTTTGTATGTTTCAGGATATTCCCAACTTTCTACTGTCTGTGTTTTGTATGTTTCAGGATATTCCCAACTTTCTACTGGTCTGTGTTTTGTATGTTTCAGGATATTCCCAACTTTCTACTGTCTGTGTTTTGTATGTTTCAGGATATTCCCAAGCATGGTCTGTGTTTTGTATGTTTCAGGATATTCCCAACTTTCTACTGTCTGTGTTTTGTATGTTTCAGGATATTCCCAACTTTCTACTGTCTGTGTTTTGTATGTTTCAGGATATTCCCAAGCATGGTCTGTGTTTTGTATGTTTCAGGATATTCCCAACTTTCTACTGTCTGTGTTTTGTATGTTTCAGGATATTCCCAACTTTCTACTGTCTGTGTTTTGTATGTTTCAGGATATTCCCAACTTTCTACTGTCTGTGTTTTGTATGTTTCAGGATATTCCCAAGCATGGTCTGTGTTTTGTATGTTTCAGGATATTCCCAACTTTCTACTGGTCTGTGTTTTGTATGTTTCAGGATATTCCCAACTTTCTACTGTCTGTGTTTTGTATGTTTCAGGATATTCCCAACTTTCTACTGTCTGTGTTTTATATGTTTCAGGATATTCCCAAGCATGGTCTGTGTTTTGTATGTTTCAGGATATTCCCAAGCATGGTCTGTGTTTTGTATGTTTCAGGATATTCCCAAGCATGGTCTGTGTTTTGTATGTTTCAGGATATTCCCAAGCATGGTCTGTGTTTTGTATGTTTCAGGATATTCCCAAGCATGGTCTGTGTTTTGTATGTTTCAGGATATTCCCAAGCATGGTCTGTGTTTTGTATGTTTCAGGATATTCCCAAGCATGGTCTGTGTTTTGTATGTTTCAGGATATTCCCAAGCATGGTCTGTGTTTTGTATGTTTCAGGATATTCCCAAGCATGGTCTGTGTTTTGTATGTTTCAGGATATTCCCAAGCATGGTCTGTGTTTTGTATGTTTCAGGATATTCCCAAGCATGGTTTCCGGCCAGGGATGAAGGTGGAAGCTGTAGATCTTATGGAGCCAAGGTCAGTTCACACTTTGTGGGATAGGTCATTTTTGCTGAATGTGATATGCCAGGATGGCTTAGGCTTCTGTACGTTTACTGTCTGATCACGTGGGTGTGGGAGGCAGTGAAATGTTCTGTATGTTGGCTGTGTAAAATATGAAATCATCGTCACATCAGGACATGTGGGTGTGGGAGGCAGTGAAATGTTCTGTATGTTGGCTGTGTAATATATGAAATCATCGTCACATCAGGACATGTGGGTGTGGGAGGCAGTGAAATGTTCTGTATGTTGGCTGTGTAATATATGAAATCATCGTCACATCAGGACATGTGGGTGTGGGAGGCAGTGAAATGTTCTGTATGTTGGCTGTGTAATATATGAAATCAGGACTTTGACGGTCACAAAGTGAAGCAATAAACCACAAAAGCTCCTAATGATACAACAGTTGAACCAGTTGCTGGTCAGCTGTAGACATGCGTGAATAGGTAACTTCACTGCCATGCCTGTGGATAGTCTAGGGTCACACTTCACAATGTAATCCTCCACAAGTCTCCAAATATTAGCATATCATCACCTTCTGGTTTCACCTCCACAGCAAAGGTTGGCGGCAGTGAATCTTCTCTTGTTTCTGCCCTGATTCTTGCTTGAACATTCTACTAGACTGTCACCTGACCATATCTTAATGTTATCAGTTCTGATACTTTGTTGTACATTCTGTTAGACTTTTTCTGACCTTGACCATATGTTGTACCTGTATCCTGACCATGTCTTGTACATTCTGCTAGACTGTCTCCTGACTACATCTTTATGTTATTTGACCATTTATATCTTTGACAACCTCTAGTCCTCAACTGTTCCCTCCATTATGGTTTTTATGATGTTTGTGATTCTTTCTTATACTTGTCTACGGAGCTGAACAAGGCAATTGGGTAATACCCATGTGTAGGCTTTGACTGTCTGCTTCACTGCTATGTACTTGTGAATTAACTCTGATTAGATGTGATGTTTTGGTGAAGAATGTTTCCCTGTTCTTGTATTTTACTGTTATAGACGAACGGATAATCATTCTCATGGTATTCAAAGCTAAATTGACATTGTAGAGGGATTTTTTAAATGGTAACTAGGACAAGGTTTAGTTGTCCCGTACCCAGGGGCTGTATATATTGGCCTGACAGCCACTGAGGGTCAGGCATACTTCCGAGCAGGGTATGCAGGACGGAAATGTAATGCTAGACCCATATTTTTGTAGACTATTTGGCACTTTGTCAGTATCATGACGCCCGCTTTACTTCCAAAGTCACTTTCTGGTACCAATGGTAAGTCAGTTTTATAAATCTGAATTTGCTCCTGTGTGGATGGAACCTACGACCATCGGGCAATTGTCTTGCCACTACACCATCACGTCCCCCAACTATCACATACTAAGTGGTCGTCATGTTCATGGATTGTATGTATGTCTGTTGTCTCCACTACCACGGCCCCCAACTTACACATACTAAATGATAGTCATGTTCATGGATTGTATGTCTGTCTGTTGTCCAGGTTGATCTGCGTAGCCACAGTCACTAAGGTGGTTGGCAGGTTACTGCGGATTCACTTTGATGGCTGGGAGAACAACTATGATCAGTGGATTGATTGCCAGAGTCCAGATATTTACCCCGTCGGCTGGTGCGAGGTGATGAAGCACAGTTTAGAAGGTCCTCGGACTCGACGTAAGTTCTTTCTCTCCACTTTGTTCTGGTTTTAGGGAATTCACTGTTCTTGTTGCTTGTTGTATTTTACTAATAGATAATCATATTAATGAAACCAGAGGACAGACATTGTCTGTGTGCTAGAGATATTAGTGTAACCAGATGATAGACATTGTCTGTGTGCTAGACATATTCATATAGAAGTCATCTTTACAAGAATACAGTCACAGAACACCGAGGTTGTTGCAGCAACAAGCCTTCATCAGCAAACTCAAACAATAAACACACAAATGACACCAGCCTAACATACAATATTTTTCTTAAATGTTGCTATATTTACTACTTTCATTGCCAGTGTTTAGACCAGGATCATACTGTGTGTGAGAGAGAGAGAGAGAGAAAGAGGGAGGGGGGAGAAGAGAGAAAGATATGGAACGATCAGCTTTTGCAATTGCTTCTTGTTTTATTGAGATTACTGACATCTTAATTTGTATCAACCATACTTGACCTATTGTGTTTTCTCCATTTTCAGTAGAAAATTACCAGCCTAACTCAACGCCTGTCATAGTTAGAAAGAGGAAGGGAAAGACACAGATTTACAGAGGACCCAGAAAGAGTAAGGCATTTATATAGAATTGATATAGAAAGTAGCAGTGACATATCTGAGAGATTGTAAGAAGCTTGACTTGGAGAGGCAGGGTTAGAAATGATAACATTAGAAGCATTAAAGGTTCCACACCAGAGGTAAACAACCCCTGTTACCGGGGCCCCAGAGAGACAAGTGAACAATAAAAGGTCTTGTAAGCCACCCTAGAAGGTAAGTAAAGCACAGTAACACTGTTAACCTGCGCAGGTCGTTAGAGGAGGAGCCCTACAGTACCCAACCCAGCTTGAGCTGCCCTGCCCAGGGCCTGGCATGCTGGAGTGTGGGCCTGTACTCCACCAGGAGACACCTGCCAGCACCCAACCCAGCTTGAGCTGCCCTACCCAGGGCTTGGCATGCTGGAGTGTGGGCCTGTACTCCATCAGGAGCCCTACAGGCACAAGGAGAAGCCTGGAAGACTGCCCATCTCTGACAGTTGATGGGCGTTCAGTTTACTTTGTTGTTTGTTGTCATTTGTACATTTTGTAAGGGTCACGTTTTGTTTCTGCTTCATTAATCATAATGCATCCAAACTTGTAATAGTTCTGCAGTTGTCATCAGTTGGTGTCATGATTACAAACATTTACTAATTGGTGGCTGTGCAATATAGAAGGACTAAAATGACAGAATCACCAATGTGGAGCTCACGGAGAGAACCAGACAATTACCAGTAAACCAAGAGGTGAGTAAAGGACACTGGCGCTGGATAGGACATATGTTGGGGAAACCTGAGAATAGTTTAACAAGAACAACCTTTATCTGCTTCCCCAGAGCAAGAAATAGAAGAAGAACTAAAAACAAAAACACACGGAGAAGAGAATTAGAAACAAAAATGAATATGGGGAAGACATAGATGGAGCTGCTTGGGATAGCTGTGGATAAAATGGCTTGGAATGAGTTGTGGACGGCCCATGCCTTAGTTGGTGATAAAGGGTGCAAGATGAAGCAGAAGAAGTGTCATGGTTTCACAGCATTATCTTCTGCATGTCCACAGAAAGAAGCTCTGGTTCAGTCAAGAAATCAAAAGATGCAGCAAAATCCTCCACATCATACAATGTTATAGGGAATGTAGGCAGCAGATACCAGCCTGCCACTGCAGCAGCCGCTACCAGCACCACCACCACCGCCGCAGTGAAACAGAGTGATATCATTTTCCCACCTCATAGAATGCTGTCATCAGAGACGGTGGCGGCCAACCTTCCTCCTTTGTTAGAGTCGGACATTGAGGCTAAGCCTGTCACAGGTACAGTCTGGTTTTGTTGTGTTTTGTGTTCTGGTCAAGCTTATTTATTTACTGGCTACATTGTGGCAAGAGAGGAAAATAAAGAGATTAATACCTGGCTAGGCAACATGGTGGCAAGAGGGGAAAATGAACAGATCAATAACTGGCTAGATACTTGCCTAACAGTCTGGTGGTCACAGGTTCGAATTCACATTGAGGTGAAGTTTGTTAATGGACCTGGGCGTCCAAGTGGACCCAGCCTAAACTAGTCAATGTTTTAGGGAGTAGAGCTGGTCGGCCTAGTGATCACCTCAGCCCTGGAGATCTGACTGGTCAGTACAAACATGGGTCCAGCACCATATGCCCAGTACACCTCAAGGTGTGTACAAGGGGCCCAGAGTCACATATACTAGATCACAGCTGACTGCCTGTAGATGTCAGGTTTGTGGGGCGAGACAATGGGAGCTTCAGGGAAACATCGCCCAGGCCACATGGTCAGCCACCTGATGATGATGGCGCAAGAATGCATACTCTCATTGATCTCTTCCCAGGATTAGGACATAAAAGTCAGTTACAGGATGTTGCAATCAACCCCAGCATTTATTGCCTGTTTGGGATTGACTAGACAATGTTAGTTCAGTAGTTTGCCATGACTTTCTGAATGGCCGACACCACATACCATCAAAATCAATGCAAAACTATCTGCTTCCAAATCGTCCACAGCTGATTTCCAACCCATGACTTGGTATGGCAGGGAATGATGAAACTCCACGTCTGACTCTCCACTTTGTGGAAGAAGTGGGCACATTTAGTCTGGACATCATGTGTATGTCACGTATAACAGAACACAAGGTATGTCCATAGTCTGTCTCCTGGGATAGAAGTGGAGAGACAAAGACAAAAGCTATAATCCCATGTCAGTCAGTTGCATATTCTTTACAGGTCATTGCAGTCAGCCAAGGCATTTTTTGGCTGTTTAGTGATTTCTTGGCAAGTTTACGTTCAATTGTTTGCCATTGCTGTCTGAACGACTGGCACTCATATCCATATGAAACTAGCGCAAGGCAGTCTGCTTCCGAATCGCCCACAGCGGTGTTTTGATGATGGTATACGGGATGTGGCGAATTGCCCCCGTAACCAATTAGCCACAGATCCAGCATAATCCCATGTAATATATTCTGACTTGGTGTCTGTAAGAAATATGTTTCCATTTTCAGTGAAGATGGAGGACTATAGTAGCCCCCTGTCAGGTTCTGATTGCAACCCTCCCATTCTGAGCCCACTAGGTAAGTTCCCACAAGGCTTCTCCCAGGAGTTGGCCGAGCGCTTGAAAGCTGACACTCCACTGAAGCCCACCTCATCCAGTTCCAGCATGACCAGTAGCAGCATCCTCTCGGAGAAGGCTTCCAGGCTGGCTCTCGTGATGAACCTGGATAGGATCTCTATGGAATCCAGATCTAACCGCATAGCTTCCTCATCGCTCGATGACGTCGACATCATTGAGGAGACCGGCGCAGGGGTGATTGTCTTAACGCTGTCGTCACGCTTGCGTGCGCTACATCTGGTCAAGTGGAGCCTGTCCGATGTGGTTGATGTTCTAAAGGTGAATGGGTGTGGTGTGTATGCCAGCATCTTCATTAATAAGGTGAGCAATTCAGGATTGTGTTGTTGTCTGTCACTGTTGTTAACCACACAATCTTAATCAACAGTAATTGGAAATATCTCAAACTGTGAATATCTTGACCCCATCAACAACAACAGTGGACACTGGACACAATAAGTCAGAAGTGAAACATGGCACACTGCAGCCAACAAGTTAGGGAACGTTGTGGACCAAGAACAAGAAACACATTCTACTAGATCTGAACTTTGAAAAAACACTGGCTTATAAACAGAGTCATGCCTCAGAAACTGAAATACTTTGGACATAATAAAGTCACAGTGGCACAAAAGAAAACACACAGTTTAAGCCATGGGCAATTTCCTTCACATAGGAATAATTTCATCAATTTAATTTGCACAGGAAATTTCTTGTGTCAACAATAGCGCACATTCTTTTGGAAACAGGTCATTTGATTGAGAGAAACAATGCATTTTGTGTCTTAACACAAAATGGACAAATTTTAAGATTAGCTGAGGCATTTGCTATTCATATGGTCGTCAGCTTTGTATAGACAAAAAGACATGATAGTCGGTTTAAAATTACCATGTTAGATCATTCAAAAAATTACTGTTAAAATATATGTTGTATTTCTCAGTCAAAGAAGTTATCTTTCTGCTGTAGTTTATGTTGTGTGATTTCTGCAGTATGTGGCTGACAAGGTGCCAGGCAATAAATTGTGCACTCTACCATTTATGTCTGCATTATTCAAATTCACGGCGGGAAGAGATTTTAAATAACTAAATTGGCCCAGGCTCACAGGTGGAGCCAGTGTACATATGGCTAGCAGGGAATGTTCTAGGAAATCCGTCGTGGCAGCCGGTGCTACACTGTCCACATCACCCTTCATATGCCAGTTGGTCCATCGACAGTGGACCTAGCACCACATACCCAGTACATCCACATGTATGGACGGGGGTCCTGGAGTTTGACCTACCTATTGCAATAACTAGAGCGATGAATGGGTATGAGATAGATTGAGTTAGTGAGGACAGATTTTGGGCCGTCTGTATTACGGCATGGAGAACTATTGTTTGGAGGGCTACGTGTTGGAGATCTCAGCAGGAGCAGAAGCATGATCAGTTGGCTGGTGACTTAATGACAACATCTAGTGTGCTGTCTCACTACAGGTCACATGTGTTCTAGTGTGCTGTCTCAGTACAGGTCACATGTGTTCTAGTGTGCTGTCTCACTACAGGTCTCATGTGTTCTAGTGTGCTGTCTCACTACAGGTCACATGTGTTCTAGTGTGCTGTCTCACTACAGGTCTCATGTGTTTCTAGTGTGCTGTCTCAGTACAGGTCACATGTGTTCTAGTGTGCTGTCTCACTACAGGTCTCATGTGTTCTAGTGTGCTGTCTCACTACAGGTCACATGTGTTCTAGTGTGCTGTCTCACTACAGGTCACATGTGTTCTAGTGTTCTGTCTCAGTACAGGTCACATGTGTTCTAGTGTGCTGTCTCACTACAGGTCTCATGTGTTCTAGTGTGCTGTCTCACTACAGGTCACATGTGTTCTAGTGTGCTGTCTCACTACAGGTCACATGTGTTCTAGTGTGCTGTCTCACTACAGGTCACATGTGTTCTAGTGTGCTGTCTCACTACATGTCACATCTGTTGTCTAGTCCCAGGTGGGCTGTGTCTCTCTACCTAATACATACCTGCTGTTAAACATTAAGGTTAGCGCTGCCTGACTGCGTCCCAATGTCACATGTGTTGCCCTGATTGTATCATATCCGATATCCGTGTTTGTTTTGTGTACCTTTGAGGTTGTCTATCCATCGTTTTCTGGGTCTTCCGTTGACTCTGTATCCAGTTCCTGCTGTGGTTGTATTCCCCTCTCAGTGGCTGTTCAGACCACAAGATTTCCAAACCACTTTATTTGCTGCCTTTTGATGAATTAGATGCATGATGTTATTTATACCTTAATATTTCTTGCGTTTGTCTATTAGCAATGGAGATGTGATTTCTGAGAGAACTGTTATGAATACCTTGGACTACCAGAGTTAAAACGGCAATTGTCTGGAAGAATTTATGAGAGTAGAACATTACATTCAAATATAAAAAAGAGACCACTCACTTTGGTCATACAATGAGATGAGAGGCATTGCAGAACATCGTGGCGACTGGTACAAGATCAGGAGGAGAAGAGGCAGGGTTGGACTGAGATGGTGCCGTGGAGGGAAATCATCAGCCGAGTTGGTCCAGAACCCTGTCTATGGAGAGACATGACATCTGTGCCAGTTGGGAGAGCACATGAGAAGCATGATATTTCTAATGTCATCATTTCACTTCTGGCAACTCCTGTGGCCGGTCATCTCAAATGTGACAGCTGTCTCTGGTGGGATGTTGGTGTGAACCAATTTAGGGTTAGGGTTAGAGAGAAATACTGTTTGTCATTTGGCTTCCACAGTATTCTTTGGCTGTTCACATCAAGGGCAGAGTATTACACAGGCTTTTGTGCCCATTCTCATAACATTAATTTTGTGCAAAAGCATGTTTCCTTGTCTGGATGTCAATGTTTCTCGTTTCTCTTGCCCTCAGAATATTGATGGAAGAAGTCTCCTCAGCATGAGTACTGACCATCTGACCAAACTGGTCAGCGTGGTGGAAGGACCCATCCTTCGATTGTGTGATCTGGTTCAACAAGTCAAAGCCTGCGCTGCCAACGTCAAGGACCTCGGAGACCCTAGGCACTCTTAGCAAATGTTTTCTTGTGTACCAACAGATTGGTTGCCTTCTCATTTTTCTTTAGTCGCATTGAATGTATTGTACTTCTGTCGTTGGTAGAAGTTCTTGCAGCATCAGAAGTACAAATGAATGCTGTCTGTATGTACAAAGTAAAACACCTGGGTACAAATGATAGCATCCACATCAACTTCATGACAATATCAGACCAGACATTAACAACAGGGACAGTCTCCGAATCTCTACCACATTTAACATCTGCTGGAAGACACTGAGCACTTATGGCTTTGTCTCTAGTGCACTGATGTCCTTTTTCATCACAGTCATATGAACATTCATTCATCTAACATATGTTGACAGAGCAGTGCCATAAGCTAGGAATTTGATACATACTCTGTCAGACAATGATTAGCTAATGTACCCAGTTCCCTTGCCAACTGTAATTCCCAAAACCCGAAACCATGCCAAAAATGGATGACTGTTTGTGTGGATGCGATCCTATTATTCGATTTGAGCCTTGTGTGGCCGTTCAGCCTGTGATTGTTAGTCAACCGATCTTCTCAATCGCACATCCAACTATTAGTCCAGAAGTGCTGAGACCCTCCCCTCCTTCAGCATGTAGCCAGTGTTGCCACAAGACATGCATTGATTGGTTGTTCTACCGGGGTTCCCCGCTTGACACTGTTGTCTAGCTTTACCACGTTGGACTTGATCTTCTTGCAGTCTGGTCAAAATTGCAGAATCACATCTCTCCTTTGCATCATTTACTCTTCCTGGGCTCCCAAAGAGCATTCAGGATGTTAGCTTGGTCCATTGCTCGTCAGCTCCCCACAGCAACTATCTGCTTTTTGTTTCCTCTTGCACATTACACCTGCATGCCCAGGCTCAAAATGAACCTGAGATTCAAACCATTGCCATCTCGATCTTCCTGAGCATACTCCTAGATGGGCATTCAGGATGTTAATCTGTCCTCTTACACCTGCGTGCCCTGACACAAAGTGAAACATAGTCAGCCTCAGAGATCCAAACCATTGCCTTCGGGCCTGGCCCATCTTGATCTTCTTGAGTATACTCATGCATGGGTAAACCTGGTGTCTCCAGCCAGGCTAATGCCTTTGTTGCTGTGATTCTTGTTGTTAGCTGACTGTGCATCAGTCAGTTCACCCTGCGCTGAACATGTGTCAGAATGATCAGTTTTCTGTCGGGTGAAGTTGTGAGATTCTGTGCAGATGTTGACCCTGGATATCACAAGCTATGTTTACAAATGTATGTTCATATTTATTATGTTTTATATTACTGAAATATCCACAAAGATGTCATTTATCAAATAAACAATTCCTTATTTACTCCATTGGTCTAAGTGTCCTCCAATTTTCTCAAATAATATAAAGTTGAGTTAAAACAGCATGAGCTGTAATGATTCGTTTTTATGTTTTATCTACTCTGAAACTATTGTCCTACACAGACTGAAAAACTGCAAGTTACCTGTTCTCCTTACATTTTATGTTCACAAAAGTGAGCAGTGTAAATAATAACCTGTCCATCTCATATTTTATGTTCACAACAGCTAGTGATGTAAAGAGTAACTAGTTATCCTTATATTTGATGTTCACAACAGCTACTTATGTAAAGAGTAACTAGTTGTCCTTATATTTTATGTTCACAACAGCTAGTGATGTAAAGAGTAACTAGTTATCCTTATATTTTAATGTTCACAACAGCTAGCAATGTCTGGAGTAACCTGTTGTCCATACATTTATGTTTGCAGAAGTTATAATTCTTGCAGTAATCATTTATACAACTGATGAGTCAGACGAGGTACAATATGAGTGAATTTTGTTATTCTCATCACTGCATGGTGGCTTGCTCAGTAGAAAAAAGTTCAAACAAAATAGATACAGATTCCATGTCCATAATTTGTGCCATATTGAGGCTACGGCCCTGGACCCATATTTTGGGTTGGGACCAATTTGCACCCACTCAGTGACATGATCACTATCATGTTGCCCATCTTTAACTTGGCACACAATTTTCTGATACTCATTCGATGAGGCTAGATCAATCCCAGAGCTGTGTGATCATGTAAGAAAATGTTTGCCTCATGGAGGTTTGAATGCTGGACCGTCAGAAGTCAGGTCAGCATGCTACCAGGTTTCTGTCTTGGCACATGAGTTCATAAGAAAGCTGTGATTTATAAATACTGTCGTACACAGTGAAACTGACTGAATGTTGGCGACATTATTATTATCATTTGTGTGTGTGCCGGAACAGGGGGATCAGCAGCTCTCTGAAAAGGTAGCCGGCGTTTGTTTATTTTAATCTTCTGTGTGGGGGACACAGGCAGTGTGTTCAGGTCCCTGTAACATAGTTCTGTACAGTAGCGTAAACACAAGTTATAGCCATGTTGTTCCAACACACAACACACAGGCAGTGTGTTCAGGTCCCTGTAACATAGTTCTGTACAGTAGCGTAAACACAAGTTATAGCCATGTTGTTCCAACACACAACACACAGGCAGTGTGTTCAAGTCCCTGTAACATAGTTCTGTACAGTAGCGTAAACACAAGTTATAGCCATGTTGTTCCAACACACAACACACAACTTTTAGTGTAGCAGATGTATAACAATGTCATTTTATATGTATATCACATTCACTGAAGGACATCAGAGACTTATATATCATATTTCAGGAAAACATGAAACTGTTCATTAGTAGACAAGAATGTGATTAAATAAAAACTATGGATCGTTCTAAAATTATTCTTAAATAAGATTTATTTTATTTTCTTTTTTTAATAGTCCGTGCTGTGGGGCGTTAGTGATCATGTCTGTTCACTGACTTCTGCCATATTTACTGCTAACCATTTCTGTTACCAATTTTTCTCTATGCCTTGATGTCAAACATCATCTCTCTTGGTTCCCCCCCCCCCCTCCCTCAATAATTGCTTGACCAGTCAGTGCTGGACTGGTGTTGTGGTCATTATCACACCGGCCACTGGGTCAGCAGATGAGTATGCTGGTTGCAGGGCTGCAGCACTTCACTTATTATGTACCTTAATCATAAATGTAGGTGAGAAATGTGTGTATGAGCATAAATGTAGGTGAGAAATGTGTGTATGCGGGCATAAATGTAGGTGAGAAATCAGTGTGTGTGAGCATAAATGTAGGTGAGAAATGTGTGTATGAGCATAAATGTAGGTGAGAAATGTGTGTATGAGCATAAATGTAGGTGAGAAATGTGTGTATGCGGGCATAAATGTAGGTGAGAAATCAGTGTGTGTGAGCATAAATGTAGGTGAGAAATGTGTGTATGAGCATAAATGTAGGTGAGAAATGTGTGTATGAGCATAAATGTAGGTGAGAAATGTGTGTATGCGGGCATAAATGTAGGTGAGAAATCAGTGTGTGTGAGCATAAATGTAGGTGAGAAATGTGTGTATGAGCATAAATGTAGGTGAGAAATGTGTGTATGCGGGCATAAATGTATGTGAGCATAAATGTAGGTGAGAAATCAGTGTGTGTGAGCATAAATGTAGGTGAGAAATGTGTGTATGAGCATAAATGTAGGTGAGAAATGTGTGTATGCGGGCATAAATGTATGTGAGCATAAATGTAGGTGAGAAATCAGTGTGTGTGAGCATAAATGTAGGTGAGAAATCGGGGTGTGTGAGCATAAATGTAGGTGAGAAATCGGGGTGTGTGAGCATAAATGTAGGTGAGAAATCGGGGTGTGTGAGCATAAATGTAGGTGAGAAATTAGTGTATGTGGACATAAATGTGGGTGAGAAATCTGTGTAGACATAAATGTAGGTGAGAAATGTGTGTATGCAAGCATAAATGTAGGTGAGATATCTGTTTATGTGGGCATAATTAGTGGGAACCAATAATGTACTCATAAATGTATGTGAGAAATCTGTGTATGCGAGCATAAATGTATGTGAGAAATCTGTGTATGCGAGCATAAATGTAGGTGAGAAATCTGTGTATGTGGACATAAATGTATGTGAGAAATCAGTGTGTGTGAGCATAAATGTAGGTGAGAAATCCGTGTATGTGAGCATAAATGTAGGTGAGATATCTGTTTATGTGGGCATAATTAATGGGAACCAATAATGTACTCATAAATGTATGTGAGAAATCTGTGTATGCGAGCATAAATGTAGGTGAGAAATCTGTGTATGCGAGAATAAATGTATGTGAGAAATCTGTGTATGCGAGCATAAATGTAGGTGAGAAATCTGTGTATACAAGCATAAATGTAGGTGAGAAATCTGTGTATGTGGACATAAATGTATGTGAGAAATCAGTGTGTGTGAGCATAAATGTAGGTGAGAAATCCGTGTATGCGAGCATAAATGTAGGTGAGATATCTGTTTATGTGGGCATAATTAGTGGGAACCAATAATGTACTCATAAATGTAGGTGAGAAATCTGTGTGTGTGAGCATAAATGTAGGTGAGAAATCCGTGTATGCGAGCATAAATGTAGGTGAGATATCTGTTTATGTGGGCATAATTAGTGGGAACCACTAATGTACTCATAAATGTAGGTGAGAAATCAGTTATGTGGGCAGTGATGTGTACTCATAGATGTTGGGAGGTCAGTCATGTATGTAGTCACCAGTATAGGGAAGTCGATGATGTTGTAACTATAGCTACAGGACAATCAGATTTGTATGCAGTTGTAAATGTTGGGAAGTGAAGCATGTCATGCATAAATGTTAAATGTTTTGCCAGCTTGGGTCACACAGCTACCCATGCTTGCTTACTAAGTCATTCACAGAGGATGATCCAGACATCACAGAGGTCCCGTGTTTGGTTTCACTTCCCACTCATTCCCAGAGCATGATCCAGATAGTTGAGGCATCACAGAGGTTCCGTGTTTGGTTGCACTTCCCACTCAATCCCAGAGATCCTCTACTACATCAGCCGTGCCATAATACAGCTTGCTACCCAAAGGAGCGGTCAGGATGTGCGGATCTGTCACAAACACATCATTTTGTACTTCTCCAGTGCTTGGACACCAGTTACAGCCTGCACCTTCAGTGTCATGCTGGAAGCCACATCATACGCAAGATTCTCTGATTTTATTGTTTGGAGAAGCTGTCACATTGTCCAGAAGAGCAACATCCTGGAAGTATTGATAGAAGTCCAAATAACTGGTACCATTGCCAGTTCATGTTCTACAATAATCCAAACTGGTCTCACAGAAATCAGCAGTCACCAACAGATGAGTCTGTCTGGGGCGGTTCAGTCATGACAATGAAATCATGGTGTATTAGTATTGGCCACGTCATGGGGAATCAAATGGTTATTGTTTAGCAAAGTAAGGGACCCTTCTACACTCCTGGGAATATGATTAAACCCACACCCACGGGCATTAGAGGTCATGTGGCCAGTATCACCTGGTTGCCTTAACTACGCCAGACATTTTAGACTAGGTCATCCTGGGAGTCTATCAAATCTGTCCCGATGTAGGTTTAAACCCACGACTACCATACAGCCATTACACTGCCACAGTTCCCATTTTCAGCAATGATTGAACTGCCACATACACTTCAACCATCACAACTTCCTGCTGGCATTTATTGGCCAGGACGCCTCAAGAAATGAACTTCAATAAATGTCATTAGCTAGACCGTGACAAGTTAGCCAGCTGAAGAATCCAGGGATGGTGAGACTGAAATGATTATCATGGGCACGTTACGTTAACAACTGTGAAATATTGAGAAGAGGGTGGCAGTCTCGAAAAGGGCAAAACTAATTGTTTTGTGTGTTACAACTGTAGTATGATAGAAAAATGTAAAAGATGTGACGACCCAATGACGTGTCACAACTCCATTCTTGTAATGAAGAGTGGGAAAATAAGAGCTTTGCCAGCAAGCCAAATAAATAATGCATCAGGAAACTTGAGGTGAAACTCAAACACACCAATCAAATTAACCAGTTGAGGAGGCATCATGAGGTTAGAAGCAACACTGAGCTTCATATTATTCCACAGGGTCAAAATCTGCTTCAGTGTACCTTATACTATGTGGGTAGGTTTCAACATCCCTACAACCTTGGCCTCGACATGTCTATTTTTAGGTCAACCTGGGAATCCAGGTCAAATTTCTTTATAAAACGTGCCATAGTGGGTATCCAAACTAAGGCCACCAGAAAATTGTTGCTGCCTACTTTATGAGTCTTGAGTGGACCCAGGTGCCACACACAGTAGTTGAGAACCATTTATTCTACATGTTCCTGGTGTTTTAGGTACAGAATGTGTGTAAGCGTCTAATATATGCAGAGGCATGCCCTAGCATAATGTGTGTTGTGTTGATATGCATGTATACTTGTGATGATGTTGGCAGCGGATTATTTGTTTCACATACCTAGTAAATTTAGTCTTGTCTCAGATTTTCTCACAGCTGGCAGACATATGCATCGTTTGTTGCAGATTGAGTTGTTTCAATATTAAACTATTTGACTACAATGAGCCCTGTTTATGTGTCACTTGTATTCACATTTTACAGAAACGTGTTGGTTGCAACAGCTCCAGGTATCGCGGAGAAATCTGCCCTATCAGCATGCAATAAAACCAAGCCATGTATAGTTAACCCTAAAGTAGATCTTGCCATCTGCGTGTGGAAGGGTAGGTCATCCCATAATCTTGGCCACGACATGAGGTTTTGTGTACCAAGCTGAACTATGATGCTCCTACCAAATATTGTGGATGTCTTATACCTGTATCTGTGCAGCATGTCTATAATTTTTTGTGTGAGGTTTTGCCATGTCTGTGCGTGCATCTGTCGGGAGTTGTTAGGAAATGTGATCCCATATAGTTTGATGTTGTCTGTGGCTGTTAAGTCGGGAGGAAAGTCTGTTTTGTTTCTCCACTTACCGAGACCCATTATGTGTGATTTTTGTATGTTTAATTTTGCCCCACTCCCCTTACCAAACTGTAAAGGTGTGAAGTATATTTGTAACGGATGTGTTGTTGGTGGGGAAGAAAGCGGTGTCGTCTGCGTATGCAAGCAACTTCCGCTCTCCTCCGTCTGGTATGAATGTGCCTGTGATGTTGGTGTCTTGTCTGATTGCTTCTAGTAGTGGTGCTAAAATCAGCACATATAGGTGCGGCGACAGAGGACATCCTTGTCTCACCGACCTTGTGAGCCGGAAGCCCGCAGTGAGTGTGTGGTTAACCAACACCTTACTCTCAGGATTCCGGTACAAGATCGCTATCCACCTCCCAAAGTACTGGCCTAAATTGCATTGTGTTAATGTCTTGTGTAGATAGGAGTGGGAAATTCTGTCAAAGGCTTTCTCCTGGTCTAGGGACAAAAGAGAGGCCTGACAGTCTTTCTCCTGTGTGTATGTGATGATGTCTCTAATAAAATGTGTATGCTGGTGAATGTTTCTATGTGGTACGCCGCATTGTTGATCTGGGTGTATGAGTGTTGACATAAAGGGTCTCAGTTTGTGGGTCAGTGCTTTGGTTAGTATTTTATAGTCTGTGTTGAGTAGAGATATGGGTCTGTAATTTTTCATCTGTGTCTTGTCTGTGTTGTGTTTAGGTATGAGTGTTAGTACGACATGTTGCAACTTTCTGGTGGTAGTTCTTTGTCAAAGGCGTCTTGATATACTTTAAGAAGAAGGCCACCCAAGATAGGAAAGAAATGTTGGTAGAATTCTACAGTCAAGCCGTCCGGTCCTGGTGTCTTGTCTTTGTTCATTTTGCTGAGTGCGTGTGTTATGTCTGCTAGTGTTAGTTCTGTGTCTAGTGTGTCTTTGTCTGCATCTGACAGCTGTTTACTGTATTTTAGAAATTTGTCTTGTGTCTGCTGTAAATAGGTGTGTGTAGTATTGATTGAATGCTTCTGTTATTTGTGCGGGTTCTGTTTGTGTGGCACCTTGCATGTCTATTATTTTGCCTATTTGTCTGATGTGTTGTACGTTCCGTTCAATCGCTAAATATTGTTTACTGGGAGACTCTTGCGTGATTGTGGTTAGTTTTGTTCTAAGGAGGGCACCTAGATAAATGTGTTGTTGGTGCTGCTCTAATTGTTCTTCTAGTGTGTTTAAATGTGGTGCTTTGTTGTCCATCTGTTTTGTTAGTTGTATGGCTGTTTGTATAATTTGTTCTTGTCTTAATCTGTCTTTGTGTATGATGGATGCTAGGTGTTGTGTTCTGCTTCGTATTGTATTTTTCAGTAGGTCCCAGTATTGTCCGATGTTATCAGCCGGTATGTGGTCGGTATATGTGTGTAAAAATTGTACCATGTATTTCTCATATTCTGTATTCTTTAGAAGTGTGTTATTAAATTTCCAATGTTGTGAACGTTTGTTTATCTGTGTGTTTATGTTGCTTGTACTGATGTGTGCTAAGATGGCTTTGTGATCTGTGTACTGTAATGTCTCTTGTAGGTGCCTAGTGTTTACTATGTGGTGTGTTGCAGGTATATATATCCTATCTAATCTTCTTGCTGTGTGGTGTGTTTTATTTGTGTGGGTTGTTTCTCGCTTATTTGGATGTTTGTGTCTGAATGTGTCTATTAAATTGTGTGTGTCTAAAATGTTTTGCAGTGTTTCTAACTGTGTTGTGCTTTCTCCTTCCATTCTCCTAACCTGTGTCTTCATTTCTCCGCCTATTATATCCAATGCCTGTAAAACGCAGTTGAAATCTCCACAGAGTATGATGTTCTGTCCTCTGTATGTGTGTGTGAGTAGTGTGTCTAGTTCTTCATAAAATTGTGGCTGATAGTTGTAATTTGGTGGTGCATGTATGTTGACAATGGTATATGTATGTGAGGTGTTACTTATCTGTGTTATGCTGATTCTACCCTGGCTATCCCGATTTGTTTTTAAAATGTTCCACCTATCTGATGTTTGTAGTATGGCTGTCCCAGAACCTATGTTTTGGACTGCCAAACTGAAGTGTGCATGTTTTAGTCCTAATTGTGTTGTAATTTGTGCGCCATGTATATCTGAATGAATATTTGTCTCTTGTAGCAGGATGAAATCTGGTTTGTATTTGTGTATGAGTGTGCAAATGTGTTGTTTTGTGCGTATACCAGATACAATTAAACATATTATTTTTATGTAATCACCCATTACAAGTATATAAACAAAAAGAAATTATATTGCGTGCAAATGACAATTGACATTACTAAAGGAAGTAAAGAAATATGCTGCATATAACTGTTCAGTGCGTTTTGGACGTTCCCGAGTTCTCTTCTTCTTCAGTGTCAGTGGCGATAAATAAACGTCTTAAGGATATGTTGTCCTCTTCCTCTGTGTTCTGTCGTTGATCATTTGTCCTTACTGTGGGGCTGTCCGGTTTGTTCACTTTTTTTGGTGTGGCAATTGGAGAATCGTCGTCTTCACTATCGCTGTTTTCTGCATTCTATTGCGCTTCTTGTTATGAATCACTTTAATGAAACCATCTTTGTCTACCTCTTTGTCATTTTTAATGGGCTCCTGTTCATCTGAATTGTTTTCCTTGGTCAGGGTTGGGGATGGGTGTGTATTTGGGGTGGTAGGTGATTTGGATTTGGGTTGGGTTTTGCTGTCTTGTTCCTTTTGTTGATTTGTTCTTTGTGTTGTAATGTCGTTTGTGGCCAAGGTATTAGCGATTTCAGTCTCGAATGGTGTTGTTACTGGAGTGGGCATTAGTGCTGTCTTCGGCGCTGTGGTTTCCACTTGTTCTCGTGATTGTGTTGGTGGCTGCTGACTCTTTTGCTTCTACCAGTGGTGGAAAGTTTTCCACCGTGTTTTCATCAACCTTTGGCCTCGGTCTTCGGCTCGGGCATCTGTTGGCCCAGTGGTCGTCCATACCACAGTTTGGGCACGTTGTTCTGCGCCCTGGCATCGTGAAGAGGATACGGTGGTTGTTACCGGTTACTCCAGGGATGTTTAACCTAGCATAATGCGGCACTTCTTGAGTTTGATTGCACAAAGCACCCCACTTCCCCGCACCATATTTCAGTCTGAATACTTCGGCGTCTTTGTCGCCTGTTGCCATTCCGACCAACTCTTTGACTGCCTCGCGGCTCATGGTATTCGGCAACCAGTGGATGGTCACCCGATCTTTTTCCTTGTCCACGTGCTGGATCTCTATTTCAAGATCGCAGCTCGCGACCTTCAGTTTCAATCCATGTAAATCTTGATATTTTTGGTCTTATGCTACCTGCGTTAAGTTCACAAACCAGCGTGTAGGTATTTCGAAGCGGTAAATGTCCGTTATGCCCCCCGCGGGAACACCAGCTGGGCCCAACAAAGAGCTGGCGATTAGAGTCGGGGTGCATTTTACTGCCGCTCCCGGCCCTGTTACAGACAGCACAAGGGTACCTGAGCTGTGTAGCTTACCGTGTACTGCGCTGGATGTGAAGTTATAAACTGGTTGGTCCATGTTCTCAGGAAACACAGGTCACGTCCAGTTAAAATAAACCACACACACCGCACTACTGTGTAATAAAAATGTTGTTTCCCCGGAGGGGAAATTTTATCGTCTAAACAGACACGAAACAGACGCAATGTAGCACCAGCAAATTAAATTTTTTTTTTTTTAAAAAACTTTTATTGAGTGTTAGAGTGGTTGCGATTTGTATTGTTCGTGTTTTTACAGAGCGTTGCATGTGGGCGTGTAGGTGACTGTCAGAAGTCGGGGTGCCCCACCGGCTAGATGAAAGTATTTTTCACTGGCGAGCAACCCCTAATAGTCAGAAACTGACTAGGGACAAAATCTATATGGCTGAACTATAGATTAGGCCCATGAATATCCAACGTACAGCTCCAAGTGGCTCGTTACAAAATTAAAATGAACTGTGCTGAATATTCGCCAAGGAATAGAAAGAGAAGGTTAGCTCAGATAGATGTTTTAAGTCTAAATATGTGATTATAGACGACTATCTCAGTACAGGTTTTCTCCCTGACTGCTCCTTTCCTTGGTGTGTAAGTGAACCCCCACCAATGTACACAACCATACGTATGCACAATTGGAAAAAAATATATGACAGAACTATGAGTTACAATACTACAACATTTATTTGCTAATCATAACAATAGACATCGGATGATTGTCAATATGAGGATGATGAAATCATATAACATATTGTGATGAGAAACATTACGTAACTTTACTTGTTACTTCATCTATCTGGAACTGTGGTCCAAATCCCCACTCTCCAGTAGACTCAACAAAAGAACAGCTTGCCGGTATTCTGACGACTGCCAGTCCTGGCTCTCCCTAGTCAGTAACTCTAGTCTTGAGATCTATAACATAGGTGCTCCTTGTGAGAGCTTGAAAGAAAGTCAAGAATGTGTTATATCAGTTCTACATCAGCGCAATCCTAATTAAAACATATCATAACACAAACATATACAAGGACCAGTCTGGCCAAGTTTATCTTCCAGCTCTACTGTGTTCACCATTCTCCTTCTCCCTCCTACTGTCTTAGTCGGGGACGGGCTTGTCAATTGTCTCACACGCCTGTAATGATTACATTTCTGCCGCCCCATGTCCATGTCGCTAATACAGAAATTCTGTGTCGTACAGCCGCTCCGTCCAATGTTAGTTTAGCAGCTCACAGGGTCGGTAAGGGTATTATAACTAATGCCTGATCATCCGGGCTTACAAGCCGTGACAAGTAGCTGTGCCAGGTTTCCATGCATTACCTGTGGACGCACGCCCACAATACACTGAGAAAGTTTAGCACCATATACCCTATACTACCAATTGTGGGTAATGTCTGTACCATTACACCTCTGCTTCCAACACAATCATTGGCCAATGTGCCAATGCGCAGACAATAGCATAACACTTCATATTGGTAAGTTTGCATATGACAAATCAATATATCAAACATCCAAAACACATAAACATATTGATTAAACTAGACATATTATGATACTTTAACATCATAGCATACTGCACTAGTTAGTTACTGCTGTTGTAAGAATTAAATAAATAGTCAGTTGACTATATTCTGTACAACAAATGCACACACCAAAAAGGAGACTAGTCTAGTTTAGAAAGAAGATGGCAAGCATCTGCTACGACACCTCAAGTATATCTAGACAAGATCTGCCTTCCATAAGTTTCTACTTCTCAGAAGAGTAATACTTAAAGCACAATGATATTGAACACAGAACTTAGAAAGAACACTCAAGTAACCTATGACAATGATAGTTCTTGCAATAACCTAGATCAGATATAGACTGAAAATCGGTCCATCCATCTAAGAAACTAAGAGAATTACTAAGGGACTAGTTACTAAGAAATAATTCCTAGAAGCCAACATAAAATCATGCATATGACTACAGACATTGAGATAGTTCCTACCTGTTCTGAAGTCAAACTTAATCTAACATAAAACAGGCTAGGGACCCTTATTTAAGCTGAGTCAAGCAGACCATATTATCTCCTCATAAATTCTTCTTATCTCCACCGGACGGTAATTGCACTTATCACTGCAATTGGCCATCACACCTGTGGGTCTGACAATTATTAGCCCACTAAGTCTTATCAGTGATTTCACACCTTGCGCCTCTAGTCTCTACCAGATGGGGTCATCCATCGCGGTTGGGCGATTTCCTAGCTATTCTTATCAGGTGTCATGCCTGGTCGGTTTTAATTACACAGTCCATGGCCCAGTTCATTGTTGATTCAGCATGTCTGGGTCAGCAGTTTCCCAAGGTGTATACTAATTATCTAGTTGCCATTTTACTTGCCATCTGCAAGCTTACGTCATGGCTAGTTGGTTTTAATTACTATTCAGTCCCTTGAGTCTGCCCTCCCGTCTGGCTGGATTGATAACAAATGGGGGTGACTGGTACTGGTGTCAAATTAACTTCCCAAATAGAAAGCCATTCCTGGTGGTTTGTTTACTTGCAGGTTTTGCAAGCTTACGTCAAGACGGTATAGCCTTGAATATAGAGAAAACAGTTTTGTTCGTCTGTTGATTCTCTACATGGCCTATCAAAAGTGAACCGAAAATTGTTCTGGGAAGTAAAGGCTGCCAATTCGTGACAGAGCTTCCCCTTAAAAAAAAGTTTCTGCCAGAAATCTTTTGTCAAAGCACGCCGTACATCCCAGAATAATGCCTAAGCACTCTCCGTTCTGTATCTGCCTAAAGGTTTCCAATATTCCTTGTGGCAGTGGGTTGTCCTGCTTCTGCATAAAGACGTTCCATTTCCATACTCCAAGGATACTTTGGATAGGTCCTTGTACCTGGTTTTCGGCCGGGATTCCATGCAATAGCTTGGTAAAATCCGGTAATTGTCAGGAGGGTGTAATTTTACCCTTCTGGGAAAGATCACAATCAACGGGATTCTTCGGCGCCTCTGGCCAACGGTCTTAGTCCACCATTCACTCACGTGATTTAATCCTTTCAGCCGAGGATGTACCCGTAGTGAGGTCTTGCATAAGCTGGCCACAGCAAAGCTTGTCTCCGTGATATTCCTCCATCCTTTATAGATCCTTAACAGATTCATCAATATCTTCCTTTTAAAAGGAATAATGTTACACATCATGGTCCCATGATATAAATTCAACTGGCGCTTTCCTCCTTCAAAGTCGGGCGTAACAATCGTCCCTCCTCGGTGTCGCGGTTTCTTCCCCTGATATCAGTTAACTGGGCTGAGTTTCTCTGCATTAGAGTTTCGTGTGAAAACCGTGCTAGAAATTGGAAATTTAGTGTAGCCAAGTTGTCCAGCCTTGAGAAATAACATAGTTACTCCAGGGCGATAAAGTGGTGTTACTTTTGAATAAAGTATCCACAAATAGCTGATCTACTCCTATCAAATCGACCTGACTGAAGGGTAGATTGAGTCCTAAGAGTGTTGATTCCAAACCACTCTTGACTTCTGTTACTTCAGGTCCCTGTTGCTGGAATTCCCTGATAACTTCAGCTACTGAGATGATAGGCGTTTCTTACCTCCATCTTGTGCAAAGAATTTTCTTCTTTAGCAACTACAGACAATGTTGTCTGCACAATATCAGAGTCCATATTCTGGCTCCTGACAATTCCCTGTGTTTCCTGAGTCTCCGAACTGGTATACTCTGAGATAACAACTGGAAATGTTTCCTGGTCTGGATGTTCCTCTCTGGTCGTGCTTTCATGGGCTAAGTCCAGTTGAGGTAAATCCTGTGGTGGGCTGTGTCTAAGCAATCCATCACATTAGGTAAATCATTTGAACTGATGTCTAGTGTCTTTTCCTGAGCTGCAGCCTCAAAGATCACGAAGGGGTTCCGGATCGTCCTTCATCCCACTGTCAGTCAAATTTAATCCCACTTCTTCCTCGTCTGGGCTGAAGGGAATAATAAAGTCGGTTACCTCTCCATCTCCGACCTCCTTAAAAGATGTCCTCAGGTCCTCTTCTTCTTGAGTTTCACCCCTCGTCGAAGTAAAATGAGATTCCTGGGAGTCTTGTACTGGCGGACCAGTTAAACCACATACCTTGTGGTACGAACAGCTGTCCTCTGGGTAACTGTTAGTAGGCAAATTATCTGAACTGATAATTAGTGATTCTTCCCGCGTTGCAGTAATGAAATTCACCTGGGATTCAGTTACTTCCATCCTCCCTATTTCAGTCAGATGTAATTCCACTTCGTGATTCTGTGAACAGAAGGGAATGTGAGAATCGGCTAGGTCTCCGCCTGCGACCTCATTAAAGGTTGTCTTCAGTTCCTCTTTCTCTCGAGATTCATTTCTCATAGACGTCAAGTGGTTGTCTTGAAGGTCCTCTACTGTCAAACGACTATTGCCGTGGTGCAAACAGTTATCACGTTTGTGACTGTTTGAAGTGCCCTTGGCACGTTTTTTCTTCCCTCTTTTCCGTTTAGGACTGGGTCGAATGAGAACCTGTAGTTCCCGGTCCACTACCTCTGATTCTGCGGTGGGTGGCAAAGATGTCCCTTCCTTCCTGGTTGGGTGAGCATCCGTATCTCCTACCTTATGTTCCGCTAGAAAGGTTAGCTTCTCCAGCATTGACTGTTTCCATATGCGTTTTCTCCATCTTTACTCCTTCAGTTTTGCTACGCTCTTGTGCTTCAAGGAACTCATCATCTTCTTTAAACATAATATCTTCTTCTTGGTCCCACCATTCTAACTCTGCTATGATATATGTTTCTAGTTGCTCTCCCTGTAAGCCTTCTCTTATGCCCCACCCTCTCGCGGTCTCTGAGAAATCTGCGCGCGCCTTCAGATCCTCTTCAAGATTCCGGTAAAGCAAGAACATAATTGCTAATGACTATATTCAGGTAAGCCCCTATGTATATATCAAAAATCAGATATAAGCTAGAACGACAAGAGTTAACTACTGACAGTCTACGCTATCCAATGTGTATAGTTTAGCCTCAGCAGTGAAAGACAACTGAAAATAATATTCAAGTAGTACCTGGCGACAGCAGTGAAGTAAGTGTGAGAGATATACTACACAGTAATCAACAGTAATATTTACCTAAATAAACATTAAAATGCACTGCATACATGTCAAAATAACATGGCATATATTAGCATAAAATTGCAAATCAGTCAAGCAGTTAAATCATCAAACACATCAATGTAAATATGATTAAAGTGATCAGTTATCATTAAATGATGAATGATACACTAAATGATAAGAATTAAAATACTTATCCATAAATGATAGATGAGGTAGTTTTCTCATAAGTTCTTATCTGTTATACTTTTGAAAAGTTATATATGTACTCTGTAACTTCCTCAACTAAAAGTAGCTACATTTGATGATAGTCTATTTTGATGATTGAAGATTACAAGAGTTAACTTTTAAAATCGTATGTCTAGGGTCTAGTACCGGAGTCACTATGATAAGCGAGAAGTACTGATTCAAGATCCAGGACGAGAAGCCCAATCTGTCAGAAGTCGGGGTGCCCCACCGGCTAGATGAAAGTATTTTTCACTGGCGAGCAACCCCTAATAGTCAGAAACTGACTAGGGACAAAATCTATATGGCTGAACTATAGATTAGGCCCATGAATATCCAACGTACAGCTCCAAGTGGCTCGTTACAAAATTAAAATGAACTGTGCTGAATATTCGCCAAGGATAGGAAAGAGAAGGTTAGCTCAGATAGATGTTTTAAGTCTAAATATAGTGATTATAGACGACTATCTCAGTACAGGTTTTCTCCCTGACTGCTCCTTTCCTTGGTGTGTAAGTGAACCCCCACCAATGTACACAACAATACGTATGCACAATTGGAAAAAATATAATGACAGAACTATGAGTTACAATACTACAACATTTATTTGCTAATCATAACAACAGACATAGGATGATTGTCAATATGAGGATGATAAAATCATATAACATATTGTGATGAGAAACATTACGTAACTTTACTTGTTACTTCATCTATCTGGAACTGTGGTCCAGATCCCCACTCTCCAGTAGACTCAACAAAAGAGAACAGCTTGCCGGTATTCTGACGATCTGCCAGTCCTGGACTCTCCTAGTCAGTAAGTCTCGTTCTTGAGATCTATAACATAGGTGCTCCTTGTGAGAGCTTGAAAGAAAGTCAAGAATGTGTTATATCAGTTCTACATCAGCGCAATCCTAATTAAAACATATCATAACACAAACATATACAATGACCAGTCTGGCCAAGTTTATCTTCCAGCTCTACTGTGTTCACCATCTCCTTCTCCTCCTACTGTCTTAGTCTGGGACGGGCTTTTCAATTGTCTCACACGCCTGTAATGATTACATTTCTGCCGCCCCATGTCCATGTCGCTAATACAGAAATTCGTGTGTCGTACAGCCGCTCCGTCCAATGTTAGTTTAGCAGCTCACAGGGTCGGTAAGGGTATTATAACAATGCCTGATCATCCGGGCTTACAAGCCGTGACAAGTAGCTGTGCCAGGTTTCCATGCATTACCGTGGACGCACGCCCACAATACACTGAGAAAGTTTAGCACCATATACCCTATACTACCAATTGTGGGTAATGTCTGTACCATTACACCTCTGCTTCCAACACAATCATTGGCCAATGTGCCAATGCGCAGACAATAGCATAACACTTCATATTGGTAAGTTTGCATATGACAAATCAATATATCAAACATCCAATACACATAAACATATTGATTAAACTAGACATATTATGATACTTTAACATCATAGCATACTGCACTAGTTAGTTACTGCTGTTGTAAGAATTAAATAAATAGTCAGTTGACTATATTCTGTACAACAAATGCACACACCAAAAAGGAGACTAGTCTAGTTTAGAAAGAAGATGGCAAGCATCTGCTACGACACCTCAAGTATATCTAGACAAGATCTGCCTTCACAAGTTTCTCCTTCTCAGAAGAGTAATACATGAAGCACAATGATATTGAACACAGAACTTAGAAAGAACACTCAAGTACCCTATGACAATGATAGTTCCTTGCAATAACCTAGATCAGATATAGACTGAAAATCGGTCCATCCATCTAAGAAACTAAGAGACTTACTACGGGACTAGTTACTAAGAAATAATTCCTAGAAGCCAACATAAAATATTCATGCATATGACTACAGACATTGAGCTAGGCGGCCTACCTGTTCTGAAGTCAAACTTAATCTAACATAAAACAGGCTAGGGACCCTTATTTAAGCTGAGTCAAGCAGACCAGTATTATCTCCTTGCATTCTCCTCATAAATTCTTCTTATCTCCACCGGACGGTAATTGCCCTTATCACTGCAATTGGCCATCACACCTGTGGGTCTGACAATTATTAGCCCACTAAGTCTTATCAGTGATTTCACACCTTGCGCCTCTAGTCTCTACCAGATGGGGTCATCCATCGCGGTTGGGCGATTTCCTAGCTATTCTTATCAGGTGTCATGCCTGGTCGGTTTTAATTACACAGTCCATGGCCCAGTTCATTGTTGATTCAGCATGTCTGGGTCAGCAGTTTCCCAAGGTGTATACTAATTATCTAGTTGCCATTTTACTTGCCATCTGCAAGCTTACGTCATGGCTAGTTGGTTTTAATTACTATTCAGTCCCTTGAGTCTGCCCTCCCGTCTGGCTGGATTGATAACAAATGGGGGTGACTGGTACTGGTGTCAAATTAACTTCCCAAATAGAAAGCCATTCCTGGTGGTTTGTTTACTTGCAGGTTTTGCAAGCTTACAGTCAAGACAGTATAGCCTTGAATATAGAGAAAACGGTTTTGTTCGTCTGTTGATCCTCTACATGGCCCATCAAAAGTGAACCGAAAATTGTTCTGGGAAGTAAAGGCTGCCAATTCGTGACAGTGACATATGCGCAAAAATACAAATATTTTATACATGTAAACATTCCTCCATTGACATTGTTGTAAGGAAATATTTTAAATCAACAGCGTGATGGTAGTGGGCTGTTATTAATTCCCTTGCCGCCCCGCTCTCCTGTCAGCTCCAAAACTCCTACCAAGTACCATCACCACCCCTCGGTGATGATAAACATGGCGGTGTAAAAACTGTTTAGAACCAACCGGTGAGGGTGGCAGCAGAGACAACAATCACAGTATCAAAAGGTGGGAAAGGGGGATGTGACAGTATACGCGTTTACAAAGCCATATATATTAATAGTGATTCCAATGATAATAATGCAAATAACAACCAAATACATAAATAATATAATAATGGCAATGAATAACACTGACTACTGCTAGCAAGGGTGATAACTGATAAGTGATAGACTCAATGATAATAATAATAGTTTTAAACATGTGATTCCATGTGCTAAATTGATTATCTTAGGAATGGTGTTTACATGAAATACATCTTATAATAATAATGATAAGGAATAAAACTACTAAGGGTGATAACAGCAATGCTAAAAAACACCATGATAAAATTAGTTATGATAATGATCACATTTTCCAAACATGTGATTCCATTTGCTAAAATGATTTTCTTAGACATGGTGTTAAAATATGATAGGTACATACAATAACTATTGCATCCTGCACTGTTCAATAATATAGTAGGTGTAAAAAAGAGTTGTTTATCTTTTTTTTTCTCCTTGCTTATTTTTTTTTTTTTTTTTTTTTAAATTATACGTATACTTGCAACATGCAATGTTCAATAATAGTAGAAGTAAATGATGGAGTTGTACACCTGTCCTGTTCTTGCTTGCAGGAATCCTTTTGCTGTTAACTGGGAGCAGTGGGCGAGTGCCCTTTGCTGTGACTGATTCCTGTGGCTGAGTGAGCTTTGCTGTCAGCTGGTTGCCTAGCTGCTAATGGCCGGTTGTGGTTGACGAGTACTGTGGTCAACCTGAAGTGATCTGAGAAGTCCTTTGCTATGGGCGGGGTGCCTATTTGCGGTTGACGAGTGCTGTGGGCTGTTGCTGTGTGGAAGAGCCCGAAGGCATTATACAGGATCAGGTGACTGTGTCATTGCCCTGTGTTTACAGACTCACATTCAATCATGCACGGACAGAACTCCCGTGGGATGATGAGATCGTCTACCAGACTACTCTCACCCAGTTTTAATAGAGCTATTGACACAGCTGCGTTTACGTACACACGATAACGTTAGAGTGTTGCAGTCCATGTCATGTCTTAGTGGAAGTGAATGTCTACAACCAATGAAGCCCTGTATATTGGATCTTGCTAAAATGGTTGTTTAAGATGCAGCTACTCTCAGCCGCATTGATTTCCAGTGGAGAAAAATTCATCATATGCAGTGGACACAGACCTCTGACACACTTGGACTGTGGACAGAAATAGCCTCATACAGAGATGCCATCGGTGAAAATCCTTTCCAAGATCTTACAGATTTAGCTTTAACTCTGCTCATTTACCTCATTCTAATGCAGACGTGGAACGTATTTTCAGTCAGATGGGAGTTATTTACTTACTAGCACGGGTTATTGGGGCCATATTGGTTCCCAAAAAGATTCTGATTAGGATGGCAAGACCATACGGCACTTCCAGAGAACGCAAACAAAGCACAGAAAGAAAGAACATTAGAAGTCAACCCCGTCTGCATCAGCAGACAGTAGCAAGAACAACAAGAACCATCATACATCAGATTATTATTTTTTAAACTAAAAGATATTCTTTATGCTTCTCAAGAACACTGTTATTTAAAAGCAAAACACACATGCATACAAAATGTCAATAATGGTCAGTAACGCACTCACTTAAAAAGTATTTCTGTACAGAAGCCTGCTTATTTCTTCCCACTGCAACACAAAATGCTAAGAAGGTCCATATACACACTCAAGTATTTCTGTACAGAAGCCTGCCTTTTCACCCCACAACAATACAAATCACTTGATTCCTTCTCTGCTTTCTCAGCATCATCATCTTCAATTGGCTCTTCAACCTGTTGCTCCTGGCTTGTCCAAAGGTAGATATTGAAGTTAATGAACTGGCTGTATTTCTTCACCAGGTTCTTCAGAGTAGTTTCTTTAAGGTAGTCATGGCCCTCCTCTTTCAACTGCAAACTGACAGTGGTGCCTCGGCCAAGGGTGTTACCACGTGGATCTTTGATAATACTGAAGTTGTCAGCATCCGACTCCCAAATATACTGATCATCATCATTGTGTTTAGACGTGACAATAACTCTGTCAGCAACAAGGAATGCAGAGTAGAATCCAACACCAAATTGCCCAATCAGGTCACTAGTTTCACTGGCAGTGTTGGCTTCACCCAGTTTGGCCAGGAAATCGCTGGTTCCAGATTTTTAATGAGATCATCCTTTGTCATGCCAATGCCTGTATCTGTGATGTGCAGAACTTTGTTCTCCTTGTCAGCCTTTATTTTGATAGTTAGTTCCTCTGTTGCCGCTAGAGCAGTGTTATCTGTCAGAGAAATGAAGCGAATCTTATCCAGTGCATCAGAAGCATTTGAGATCAACTCTCTGAAGAAAATCTCGTTGTTCTTATACAGGGAATTTATAATAAGTTTCATCATACGATTGACTTCAGCTTGGAAAGCAAACTTTTCAGATTTCTCTCTGAGTTCTTTCATTTGTGCTACACTCAGTCCATCTAGACTTATGGCTTCCTCTTCCCTTTGTACAACTTCATCATCCGTTTTGGATCCCATCTCTGCTCTTTCCCGTGTCATCTTCAAGAGTGAGATCACCATCATCATCATCATCTGCTGCAGCAGCAACTGCAAATAGTAAACAACATGCTACTCCAATGATAAACTGTTTTATTTTTCGCCATACTTGAAAACCCAGCGCCTGCCTTCCAGACGAGGACCAGGGAAGAATTAAATCACAAAAATAAGGCCGGCACCGTCGTTTGTAAGCACCGAGTAAGGATACAACAGCTGATGAGTGATGACGATGGAGAGAATAATGTTGTTTATATACTGCTGGCTGTGTGATATCCATCGTGAGGTCAGGGTGGGAATTTTCAGCTTGATTTTTCTTTACCTGTTCGATCGCTTTGACCTCAAACGTAGTCCAGGAACTGCGGTAAAGCTCAAATGTACGATATTAGGTCCACAATAGACGCCTGATGTTAATAATATCCGATGCTCTGCTGATATTTCCTTGACAAGCGGCACGGACGGACTCTCATCAATTTTTTTGGAGCTGATGATGTTAACTGCCTCCATGTGCGTAGGCCTGTATTTCGTAATTTTTTTGTTTGTTTTGTTTTGTTTTTGTTGTTTTTTTATTTTTTATTTTTTAGGAAGTCCAAATCCTTTATTTTCAGACAAAAGTTGTGGTGATGGCAGAACATTATCATATTCAGATGAAAACATTAGCATGCTAAAGAAAAACCATTATCCTGTATCTAGTTCAGACGGACGTCTCCATCCTTATGGTGTTTCCAGAAATCCATATAACTTGCCAGTGTCTTCTTCCAGCCACATGGCATCAAACTCCACACAGGTACATTCAGGTATGCAATAAGAAGTTTATTCACAGTCGGATATCCACATATCTCACGGTGATAGAATGCCTCACGGAATCCACATGTCGCCAATGAAGAGTTCCATTATGCACTCCACTGTTCCAATGATGCGCCCTGAAACGCACTTACCTCACAGCATTCAAATGCCAGCACTTCAGGATTACAAACACGACATCAGCTCCCATGTGTTTCCTTATAACAAGACTTATATGCCAGCTGGTATCAATAGCTTACCACCACGCAGCAGTTTCACTGCAGAGCTCCACACTCCTACTGGCAGATTTCCAGGAGATTCACATCTGCAAATGTCCAACTTCCAGCTTCTTCCACAGACAGCTTTCCCTGAGAATTCTCATCCATCAGGATCAGCAGAGTGTGGTTATCTCAGCTCACAAAAATCCTGATTCCTTTACAGTTGTTTTCTCATTAATTCAACGTCAAGGTAATTAACTTGCAGAAAATCTCAGGCTGTTTAAATTATTAATTTAATAGATGCATTTTTGTTGTCTAATTTTCAATGTCTGTACCCGAGCATTTATGGAACAAGGTCGTGTGACCCACAATACAGGTCATGTGCCAATTACTGATTATGATTTTTTTTTTTAAAATTGTTTCCTCACAGTTTCCCACTATGAATCTGTGATGTGATAGCGCCATTTCATCTTGTACACCTAGAGCCAGGAGGCAGAGGTGGCCTAATGGTGTTTGAAACAGCATCAATTTTAGCCAGTTTATTGCTAGTACAATTTCTCAGTGACCTCTTCATCTGCTGATGAATACATATCCCCTACACAGTTCCATAATCAACTACATCCGGTATGTCACTCAGTAACAGTTAAAACAACACTAGTCTAGTTCAAGTAGTAGGGTAACATCACGTGGTTAGTAGGGTTAGTGTATAGATTGTATTATTAGTGTTCATTTAGGACAGATAGGTAAAATTAGTGATAGTGATTAGTGAATTAGGTAAACTAAAAATGCAAGCAGTAGCGAGATTGCTTAAATACCCCTTTAAAAAGGTCTGTGGATTATTAGCTAAACCGGAGGAAGCGATGCCAAGTAATAATAATGCCAATGGTGTTATCAACATTATTCATTATTCAGGCGAACCTTCTGGCCTAGAGAGACAACAGTGGAATCTATGGACCGCTGAATGAACTAAAAAAGACTGTTAGATTCATTCAAGAGACAACATTGCAGTTATAAACATATTTCAGGCGAACGAAAGAAGAAGAAGAAGAAGAAGAAGAAGAAGAAGAAGAAGAAGAAGAAGAAGAAGAAGAAGAAGAAGAAGAAGAAGAAGAACATTATTCAAAATAGTCATAATTACGTTATCAACATTATTCGCACTGATCCAAATGGCCTCGCCGTCAGCACTATCAACATGTGCAACCGAAGACCCTTAGCCTTAGGGTCCTCCAAGTTGCAAAGACGCGCCCTAGATGTACAACGGCAGCGTTATTGCCCGCAGGCCAATAGGGATAGTGAAAAGGGCTGGACGGCAGAATCCAACACGTCGCAGGAAAAGCTCTACATGGATTCCGGACAAAACACCGCGTAGGCAGGTGTTTTTTTTTTTTTTTTTTTTTTTTTTTTTTTTTTTTTAAAGTTTGTAATTGGTTTTAATTTTCTTTACATTTTGTGTGGCCTTAGGGGGCCAGTAAAAAATGTTTTCCCAATTATTTTTTTTTTAAATACGTTTATTTTATACAAAGCAATGTATATTTACAAGGTGCAATGCGTGTTTGTTTGTTTGTGTATATTACAGAGCGTTGCCGTTTGTTAGTGTTATGTCATATGCGTTAATGAAACAAAAACATACATATACAGTTATGATAATGACGTACGCTTTCAGTCATCCCATTCTAACGTGATTGGTGGTAATAGTGATGATAATGGTGATGATAATGATGATGATAATGGTGATGGTAATGGTGATGATAATGGTGATGATAATGACGGAGACAACAACGACTATGATGTGGTTCCTTCCCCTCGTTCATTCTAAACCCATCATTCTCACACGCTTATAAATCTTCAACACACATCACGCGTTCTTTTCCACACCGACAATATATACATTAAAGGAAATGTTGGTGTCAAGGTCGAAACGGCAAAAGCCGCCCCACGTTTTACACTGCAGGCAGTCTCATGCAAGCTTAGTTTCCTGTAAGTGGATTCAATATTATTGCTGAATGACAGCCCTCGACTTAATCGCGAGTGCCCAGGATTTGCTTGTGGTGGGGTGGGTTGAGACCAGGAACGCGGTCAACACGCAGGGAGGGAGAGAGAAGGAGCTGGGGAGGGGGAGAGGAGGGGGAGGGATAAAGAGAGATCGCGCGTAAACAGATTGGAATTTTGTTAAGTTGTCCATTTGCGAATTCAGCGTATACATAAATATCCCATTTATTATGTACAAAAACAGGCTTTTACATTGCGAATACAGCGTACAGTCATTCATGTTTGGGGTGGGGGGGGGGGGGGAGAAAGAGAGAGAGAGAGAGAGAGAGAGAGAGAGAGAGAGAGAGAGAGAGAGAGAGAGAGAGAGAGAGAGAGAGAGAGCTGTTCAGACCGAGGTCAAACTTCGGTCGACAAGACCACTGACTCACAAAGGCCACCGTCCCATTGTTCTGTCTAGGTTGGGCTCCAGGACTCAGTAACAAAGAAAGGACATTTATTCAGTTATTTGGCGCTTTGTTCCTCAATGCTTGGGCTTAGTGGTACACATGCGGAGTATAGAAATATACTGTGAGAGTGTGTGTTTGAACATGTATGTTATGTAGTGTGAAACTTGATGGGGTTGGCTCTTGTTATTAATCTGCGAATAGCTGGGCGATTTTTTGTTGAAAAATCTTTGCTAGTGTGTGTGGTTGTATTGTTTGGTGATTGTGTGTGGCCGAGTTTCTACTCGACCATATTACGTTTCTATACTCCGCCAGTGCAACAAGAAGTTTAGTGTGTTTGTATTTTGTGGATGTGGGTATTGTATTAAAAAAAATGGCCTTATAAGCGTCAGTTTTCTTGTTTGTGTGTGTTTCTATTAATTGTTGCAGTGCAGTCTTAGTGGCTGTGATTGTTGGGCATTCATAGAAGAGATGATCCTCTGTTTCCTGAATATTTTGTCTGCATAATATGCATGGGGCTATTTGCTTGGATGTTTGTGCAGCTCTCTCAGTTGTCGGGGTCATATTATAAATTAGCCTGTATGTTATTTCTTTGGATTTTGATGTGATATGTTTGTTGTGTAAGTTAGTGAAGGTGCAACTGTAGTCTTTCATGTGATATTTGTATCCTCTTTTGATTCTCAGGTGTAGTGGTGGGGCTTGTTGTTGTACTAAATATGTGTATATCTGCTTGGTTGTCTGTTGTATTAAGTGTTCATTACCTTGAATTGCTTGCATACATGTTCTGTAGAAGTGCGGTAGTGTGCCGTAATAGTGCGGTGTTGTTTTGTCTATTTTCTTAATTCTGTGTAATCTAATTGCAAATATAGTATAATGCTAGCGAGTGTTGATCTGGATGATTGATGATGCGTCCTATGTGGTTGATTCTTAATGCTTGTATTTTTGTGTTAAGGTCCTGTAGTGGAATTCCCCTCTAGTCTTCTCTTGTATTAAAGTCCTTGTGCTTATACTGTGGATTGTGTTTTTAAAGATGAATTTCTGATGTGTTTGTTTATGTCTGTGATTGTTTGTTTTGGTGGGTCTAACACTGTGGCTAAATATAGTATTTTAGGAAAGATGAAGGTGTTAACAATAGTGCTTCGTATAAAAATTGTTGATGTCTTGTATTTGAACCTATGTAGTGTGTCTATAATTTGTTTTGTCAGTGATTGCCATGTTCCTGTGTGTGTTTTTCTGGGATTGGATGGAAAAGTGATCCCATAAATCTTCATGTTATCTGTGACTGTTAGATCCGGGGGGAAATCTGCTTTATTCTTCCACTTCCCCAGACCCATTATTTTAGACTTCTGTATGTTTATTTTGGCCCCACTTCCTTCACCAAACTGTCTGAAGGTGTGAAGTATGTTCGTTATGGAAGTGTTGGTTGTAGGGAAGAAAACGGTGTCATCTGCATAAGCAATTAATTTCCGCTCTCCAGACCCTTGTATAAATGTACCTTTAATGTTAGTGTCCTGTCTAATTGCTTCTAAGAGTGGTTCTAGTGTGAGTACATATAGGACTGGTGATAGTGGACACCCTTGTCTGACAGATCTATTGATTTTGAAACTGCCAGTGAGTGAATGATTCACCAGTACCTTACTTTCAGGATTTTTATACAATATTTCTATCCACTGTCTATAGTACTGTCCTATGTTGCAGTGTGCTAGTGTTTTGTGTAAGTATGAGTGTGAGATTCTGTCAAAGGCCTTCTCCTGGTCTAAAGATAAGAGAGAGGATTGACAGTCTTTCTGGTAGGGTGTATGTAATGAAATCCCTAATGAAGTGTGTATGTTGGTGTATGTTTCTGTGTTGAATACTGCACTGTTGGTCTGGGTGGATGAGTGATGGCATGAAAGTTTTTAATTTTGTTTGCAAGTGATTTTGCTAGAATTTTGTAGTCTGTGTTTAATAAGGAGATGGGTCTATAGTTTTTCAGCTGTGTTTTGTCTGTGTTGTCTTTAGGTATGAGTGTTATATATGACATGTTGCAAGTGTTTGGGAGTTCTTGTTTATGAAAAGCTTCTTGGTAGACTTTTAGAAGGAAATTGCCTAGGATAGGAAAGAAGTGTTGGTAGAATTCTACTGTGAGTCCATCTGGTCCTGGTGTTTTGTCTTTTTGCATTTGATTGAGTGCATGTGTTATGTCGGCTAATGTAAGCTCTGTGTCTAGTGTGTCTTTCTCTGCGTCTGACAATGTTTTTTGTGTATTTTAGGAATCTATTTTGTGTTTGTGTGTTGGCGGGTTCTGCTGTATATAGGTCAGTGTAGTACTGTTGGAATGTTTCTAGTATATGTACTGTCTCTGTTTGTGTGTTTCCTTGCATGTCTGTTATTGCTCCTATTTGTCTGTTGCGTTGAATGTTTTGCTCTAATGCAAGGTGCTGTCTATTGGGACTTTCTTCTGATATGTTAGTAAGTTTAGTTCGAAGGAGTGCACCTCGGAGTGTGTGTTGCTGGTGTTGTTCTAATTGTGATTCTAGTGTGTTTAGGTGTGATGCATTCCTGTCAGTCTGTTTTGTGAGTTGTATTGCTGTCTGTATGATATGTTCTTGTTGTAGTCTGTCTTTATGTATGATGGATGCTAACTGTTGTGTTCTATAACGTATTGTATTCTTTAGTAAATCCCAAATTTGTGTTATGTTGTCCGTGGGTGTACTATTAGTGTATGTTAGAATAAGTTGTGTCACATGTTGTAAATAACCTGTATGTTGGAGTAAGGAGTTATTGAACTTCCAATGTGATGTTCTTTTTGATGGCCTTGTGTTTGTAGTGTCTGTAGTGATATGTGTTAGTACTGCTTTGTGATCTGTGTATTGTAATGTCTCTTGTAGATGTTTTGTGTGTATTATTTGGTGTGTTGAAGGTGAGTATACTCTATTTAATCTGGCTGATCTATTGTAAGCCCTATTTTTGTGTGTTGTTGCAATGTTATTAGGGTGTCTGTATCGGAAAGCGTCTATTAGATTGTGTGTGTCTAGGGTATTCTTTAGTATATCCAGTTGATGTATTCCACTTCTGTCATTTCTCCTTAATTGTGTCTTGATTCCTGCTTTGCCTGCCCCTACGATATCCAAATCTGAGAGTACAAAATTGAAATCCCCTGCAAGGATAATATTTTGCCCTCTGTATGTTTGTATAAGTAAGGTGTCTAATTCTTGGTAAAAGTTTGGTTGGTGATTGTAATTTGGTGGTGCATGTATGTTCACTATGGTGTATGCTTGTATAGTGTTTTCTACCTGTATTATGGAGATTCGTCCATGGTTATCCGTGTGTGTTTTAATTATGTCCCACCTGTCTGATGTCTGCAGAATAGCTGTTCCTGACCCAATTTTGTGTGTGCCTAAACTAAAGCATGAATGTCTGAGGCCTAGCTGTGTGGTGATATGTTGTGCGAATGTTTTTGAACATATATTTGTTTCTTGTAGTAGTAGAAAATCTGGTTTGTGTTTGTTTATTAGTGTGATAATATGTTGTAATTTTGTACGTATACCACAAATGTTTAAAGTAATAATAACTAAATCACTAGTCATTATAATTTAAAGTAAAATCAAATGAATGAGATATAATAAGTGTATAGAATCACACGCAAAATTATTATCCTTGTTGAGTACATTTAGGCGAGCAGGTCTGTAGCGTCAAGGTTTGTGTGGGAGGATCAGTCTTGTTCCTCGTTCTTATCACTTGTGTCTGTGTCTACGAAAGAGAGTGTCTGGTATGCTGTATGTGTCGTCTTCGTCTTGTACTTGTGTCTCCTCTTGTTGTTCTTGTTCAGTTTCCTTTGTCTTGCCTATAGTGGCTTTGACTTTTTCTTTCTTTGGCAGTGATAAATCGTCTGTTTCTGTGTCGTCGCTGTGTTTTGACTGCGGTCTTCTGTTTGCCCATGTTCTCTTCTTTGGTTTGCTGACGACTTGAAAACCGTCAGAGTCTTCATTCCTTGGATTTATGTCTTGTGTATTAATTTCTTGTGTGTTATTTTCTTGTGTGTTGATTTGACTGTTGAAGGTTTGTGTCAGTTCGAATCTCTCCCTGTGGAGAGGTTTCTCTTTCGAGCGGTGGGAAATCTTCTTGGCTTTGAACCCTTATTGTTGCTGCTATTGGTGTCGTCGAATGTCGTCGACTAGGGCATTTATTTGCCTAGTGGTTATTTTGGCCACAAGCTGGACAATCGGTCTTTCTCCCCGGCATCGTGATCAACACTCTGTGGTTATTGTCCGTTATACCGGGAGTGTAGATCCGTATGTATGGGGAACTTCCTTTGTTGGGTTGCAGAGCGCTCCCCACTTGCCAGCCTCCATTCTTTATCCTAAAGACCTCAGCCTTGTCGTCTCCTGTAATACTATGCACCAGTTTCTTTAACTCCTTGAGGAGCAATCGTGACAGGTAGCCAGTGGATGGTCAGCCTGTCCCTTTCTTTGTCTAGATGTTGTAGTGATATGTCTATCCCTAGACTTGGTATAGAAAAGTTTTTGCCGTGTATCTTGTCATACACGGCTTTCTGAGCCTCTGCTGACAGGTGAAAGTACCACCTAGTGGGAATTTCGAACCTATGCAGGTCCACGACTCCCCCAAAAGGTACACCTCCTGGACCAGATGTGTTGTTGAGTTTTTATAAATGTGTTACAGCCATACTTCAGTACAGTATATAGGGAATGTACTTTGAGCTTCAGAAAGCGGAATTGTGGTCACAAATAATAATAACGAACGTTTGGAACCACAATAAACCGATTTGTGGCGCTCGAAGGAACACACACATTTAGTACACTAGCGCATACACATGTTAGAGAGGTAAGTACACTGTAGTTTATTAGAAAACACGCAAACAAACAGGAAAACAAACACATAAAAGTTGCACACACCATTCATCTCAAAGAAGAACAACTCTAAATTCAGGGGACACAATAACTATTAGAAACCTAAAGGTAACAGTGAATATAGCTTTTCACATGCGGAAGCGAGAAGGTGAACAGTAGAGCTGTGTGTATAGAGTTGGAGGGGATATTAATGGGAACATGAACACTGTGTGCTCATGTGTTGTACTCGGAATAGAGTCAACTTGTGTGTGGGTTGTCATTTCGGGCAATTGGAGGAACAGGTCAAGACGGAAGTCAATAGGTGAAAGCCAAAAGACATAGGGTCTAACGACAGAAGCCAGGACATAAGTCATAAGACAACGGTTTCCGGTTCACTACCAATCCCAAAGATATCTATAGAACCAACTATACTGATACATAGGCTACTGAATTAGCCAAGTGAAAAGATAAAACACTGTGAGTGAAGGAAGAAGACAGTTGTTCTATCCCCAAACTAGAAAGTCATAACTTATTGGAGATTTGACAAAATTGGAGCAACCAATTTTTCTTGGCCACCAGAAGTGTTACAAATATGAATGAAAGAGAAGTAACACTTCACAGAGAGGAAGGGACCCTGTCAACATCCCCAATAAGGCCTTAATAAGGCAATAGGAGTTAACACTAGTCTAGTAGGGGGACACCAGACAGGAGAGACACGAGCGCTATTAATAGCCTCACAAGGAGACACAATTGTGTCAGACCAGAGGTCGAGGAGTACAAATGAGCGAGGGCTTTCCCCAAGTAATTGGGAAGCTTGTCCTTGCGAGTACCGTGAAGGACCCGGTTACTCGTACTCACAGGCCAGACAGGCTGGCGAGACCATGCACGCAATAATAGCTTCTGCACGGAGAAGAGTGTCCGTGCTTGTCCACGCAATGTGTAGCGTGTGGGGAGACTGACTGGAGACGGTAGAGAGAGCAGACGTATCCTTGACCAATGCTATAGTTTCTAGGCAATAGGCAAACATAGGGTTGTTCATTTAGATTGTGAAATACCAGCTTCATCTATCATCATGTCAATGCATTCATGTTGTATGTTGATGATGAAGTACAACGCTCGTAGAGCCATTTAAATGTCGGCTCTGAATAAATTGCATTCCTTTCGCAAATGTCACGAGTTGTTATTTCGTGCAGTGCGAAAGTAGGGGAGTCTTGATAATCTGCAGCGCACAAGTCGCTGACACCACCCAACAAAATTATTTTTGTTCTGGAGATTTTACAGCAGATTTCCAAGTTTGTTTATATGCGGTATATAATTTACGAGACTCAGATGAAATTCATAATTGATTGATTGATTGATTGATTTAGGAACCGACATCACAACATTCGGGACATTCACATAAGCGCTCCGTCCCCATCCTCAAACAGCCAGCGAAGAGTTCCAACACTAATAGTTCCAGTAGCAATCTGATTATATGTCCGTCTCGCCTTTCCTCTGAGCGTCGATCGTCGGCCAGATCCCCTCGTCACACCTCGCTGCCTCATTCTTACCAGACTATGGTGATCCATTTGCTCCTCCGAGGTGTACACGTGCTCCCACAAGGCTGCAACCACATCTGTTTTGTCATGCATCAATACTCCACCAAGTTTTGCCAAGCCAGCCAATATGTCCGCCTGTTCATTCCCCAGCACACCGGCATGCCCAGGAGAAAAGATCCAGCTGATGCTTGCTACCCGTGACCTCCGAAGCGAAGCAAGCCACTCTGCACGAAGCGTGCCTGTTCTCACCCTCCTCAGCATGCTTTCTGAGTCAGTTACAATCACAATGTGTGTATGTGTCGTGTTCTCTATCCAGCGGAAAGCTGCACTGACCGCCTCCACCTCCATTCTTAAGCTAGATGTTGTTTTATCATACGCCAGGCTCTCCTGCACCAAATGCCGACCATTAGCTTTTGCCAAGAACCCCCAGGCACTTCTCCTACCTCTTAACACCGACCCATCCGTGTGGATAATCACATCACCCGGGCAAGAATTATCCTGAACTAGTTGCTGAATTTCCACTTCTGTGGCTCCTGCTGGCCACTCTCTGCACTCCCGGCTCAATGTGATTATAACTCTGCATGGCCGAGGGGTTAGCAGCTTTCTCCGCTAACCCCGAATACTCTCGTCACGTGACGCGACGAGAATTAGCAGTGGTTCGAATTGCAAAAGTGACTTATGAGAGTATGGAGCCGGTCGCTCAGAAAGTCGTGGCGTGCTGATGAGCGTAATCTAGCCTAGGAATCAACATACAGCTGAAAGATGCTGGTGTTGACCGCAATATCCTGAAACAGGATGGAAACGCGGGAAAAAAAAAAAAAAAAAAAAAAAAAACAAGTCTGACTGCTCGGCTGGCACTCTGATCCATTCCTCTCCTCGCTTGATGTTCTCCAAGGTCACACCTGTCTGATCGTATCCTCTGCCTGAGCCATCCATGATTTCCCTCTTATCAGTCTCTGACCCTTAACTATGTCCAGCGCCTCATGCAACGGGTAATCTGTGTCTGCAGCTACTCTGAGGTATTCCTTCGCCTGCATCACCTTGTGCCTTCCAGCAACAGTAGGCAGACCAAGGATGTAACGCATACACACTACTGGAGTATCTCTGGTGCATCCCAGAATGACCCGCATAGCTTCGTTCTGTATGCGCTTTAATTTTACCAGCTGACTCTTTGAGACAGTGAGCAGTTTTAGTCCAAAATCAATCACTGAGAGGATCAAGTGCTGGTATAGTGTGAAGAGCATTCTCTGCTCTGTGTCCATTGCAGCCATAGTTTTAAGTGCATTGAGTCCCTTTTGAGATCTTGTCACAACCGTCTCCACATGGTCCTTGAAGGACAGACTCCTGTCAAATGTATTACAGCGTCGCCAGACAATCAGCGCTCAATGTTGAATATTTTCACGGGATTGGCCTTATGCCAACTCCACGCGTTGTTTAAACTAGGACTGTTCAGAGGTGTCTCAAAATGTGGGTTATTTCATGAAACCTGATTAATATGTTTTTTTGTGTTTTTTTAAATCTTACCACTTATCGCTAACATTGAAATGTGTGAATATTTTTCAATGGGATTGAATGCGAAATTGTGTATACACTTCAAAGAATCGCTATGAAGTTGTACACATATTTTTGTCAAGAAGCTCATCGCAGGAAACTGTTTTATACTATTACAAATTCCGAAAAAAGAACAGTGCATGCATTGGGTTTGAGTAAACGGTCATTTCGTCGATGGGTGCAAGAATCTGGAATTAAACCACCACGCAATAACCAATCGGTAGGTAGAAAGATTATTGTAGACAGCTTTGACAAAGATGTCATAAGGCGAGCTATTATAAAAATGCTTTAAAAAGTCGCTTAAAATTCGACAGGGTCGACTTCATTGCACCGGGTTCTATCCCATATGGCTCGATCTCTTTCCGCAGCGCGGAAAACATCGCACAAAGCACGAACTCCTCAGCTCTAGCGACGACCCACAGAAGTCTCCGAAAAATTTAACCCGTGAACCGAAGGATGCGGACCGGAATCGAACCCACGATCTTTGGAGCCCGAGTCAAAAGGCTTGATCACTTCGCCACGGAGACTCCTAAAATTATAAGAATTTTGGATTTTATATCCAGGATTATCCAGCATTATAAAAATGCTGGGTGCCAAAGAAACAGTGACTGTAAGAAAACTTAGGGTTTGGTTGAGAAAGAACAATAACATAGAGCTACCCAAAACAACATTGTGGAAAATTATAAGGACATTATCTTCACTTTTTGAAAGTACAAGGGCGGTAGAAATATTCTTTGCGAGCAACCGCATTTAGGAGCCATGAGAAGCACATACCTACGTGAAATAAGGGAAATGCGCAAAGAAAATTATGGCATAGTGTGTTTGGATGAAATGTGGATCAATGCGCACCACACAAGTGATAAGGAATGGCAATCAGTGGATGGACAGATAAAGCGATATATGCCCAGTAGTATAGGACAGCTTTTGGTCATGGCCCATGCTGATAATACGCATAATGGCTTACAACAGAATGCTGGGCTCGTGTTCGTATCAAAGCATACAGACAATAGGGATTATCATAATAAGATGAATGGTAATGTATTTAGAGATTGGCTCGAGAATACTGTGCTTCCATCCCTAGATAGACCGTCGTGTCCAATTATGGACAATGCATGATATCAATGTTGTTGCCCAAGAAGACAAAATAACTACAGCATCGAGCACAAAGGGAGCAATAAATATATGACTCCGAATGGAAAACATACCATTTCCAGAAACGTATTTCTAGCTAGAATTGTTGTCCCTTGTAAAACAGACGCCAAAAAGCAAGAAATATCAAATCGACAAGTTGATAGAAGAGCATCGTCATGAGTGCTTGAGACTTCCGCCGTACCATTCTCATTTTAACCTTATAGAACTTGCGTGGGCTAAAATTAAAGGACAGGTGGCAGCTGACAATACTATATTCAAATTGTCTGACGTCAAAATACTAATCCAGTTCGCGCTATTAAATATTGATGAAAGTTACTGGAAAAATGTGAGGACCATGTGTTGAAAGAGGAAGAGGATTATTGGAGAAAGGATGGATTGAATTTTATGCAACCGAGAGCAGTCATCAACCTACTGGAATCGTCCGACACAGATTAAGGTCTGAGCATATCGCAGACCTTAATCCACGTGCACACCAAATGGGATATTTTGCTACAAAATTTAGAAGAAATTTTAAAGGCCCAAATATTACGCATCAGCATAATGTCAAAGGGAACAGTTTGTATTCCACAGCGATGAATTTTCAATTCCACAAGACCTCAGCGGTGACAAACAATTGTATTGAAAAAAAAAACCACACGCACGCACGCACGCACGCACGCACGCACGCACACACACACACACACACAACGCATTGAAAACCAACAGAAGAGTATATTGCGGGTTTAAAATGCATATTGTGGGTAACAAAAAAACGTGAGAGCAAACACGTTTTCAAATTAGGGCAACACACTTTCATACGAATAATCTATAACTTCAATGAAAAGAGGACCAAAATCTTGTCGTTAAAGTAAACCCTACAGAGCACTGACAACATTTTCATAGGCAAAAAAAAGGTAATCTTTCCGTCTCTGAACGGTAAACGCAAGCAGTGGCGTCACTGGGGTTGGTGTCACCCAGTGCGGTAAACTCTTGGTGTCACCCCTCTAGACTTTCACCATGGTCGTCTTCCGGTGTTCCTGTACCATATATAATCGCATATAGTAATGTTTGTAAAATAAGTCAAAAAGTTAATAAGGACATAAGAAAGAAAACAAATTGAACAATATAACTTCAATACTTCAGGTAAAACATAAATAAAGAACTTCGACAAACTCGGACAAAGTTAATTTTTGTTATTTAACATTAAAATTTCTGTTATTTAAAATTAAAAGTTTCCCATCCTGGTCTTCAAAGCTGCAAACCCTGTCAATCACATCATCAAAATCATATCTTTCACCATATCACTTTCAATTGATAATATAGCCAGATCAGAAAGTCCTTTTTGGGGAAAACTTTTTTTTGGGTCCCCCATGGGGGT
>JACEFZ010013768.1:0-150000 GCA_014155875.1 Cepaea nemoralis
AGGGGCGAAACCCCCTTCCCCTTTTTTTTTTTTTGGGTTTTTTGGTTTAATTTTTAAGTTCATTACTGTTACATGTTTCTCGTTGTTATATGTTCTTTGTGTTTTATTGTTTATCAGTGTTACATGTTTTTCTGTCTTAATGTTCTTCGTGTGTTATTGTTAATTACTGTTACATATTGTGTGTGTGTTACATGTTTTTTATGTGTCACATGTTCTTTGTGTGTTCTCTAACTCAAGTCACCCTTCTAGTTCCGTCATACAATTAACGTAGTCGTCTAACTCAAGTCACCCATTTCACTTAGTCATCTAACTCAAGTCACCCATTTAACTTAGTCATCTAACTCACCCAACTAATTTCAGCACCCTTGTTAATTTGTCTTCTAGTCCATTTAAATGTTTATATCACATTGACCTGCCCAGATTGCTATCACACAAACTATGTTCACTTGTTGCTGTTTTGTATTCCTCATTCTCAAGTGACCCCAAATGCATTCCACCCTCAAACATGTAGTACTCTGGAAACAGCTGTCCTTAGTTTGTATATTTGGATCTCTCCCCTCAAGGCCACCTATTCCCAAGAGAGGTGCCAACAGCTGGTTCTATTTTTAGACCAGATATTTCTTGATTAGTGTTGTCAGCAACCAGGCGGGATTTTCTTGTATAATTTACGGCACCAAAATACCTAATTTGTGAGTTTTCAGGAAGTATGGCAGCTATGAGGTTGAATTCTGGGAATAGCAATCAGTGGTTATTTTTAGATACTCCAAAGTGATATTATTTTATAGCATGAAATATAACACTGGGGAATGTTAGGGTAGGGTGGGTAAATAGGAATGTATGTTTGCAGTGAAAACAAGTGTGGTGTGCTTGGTTGGGAATGATGTATCTTCTGGTAGTCAACTATTTTATGTTGTTTTTACATTTCATGTTCACTGCCATCACATTTTATTTCTGGGTAATTCATGTGGCTTATACAATCAGACTGCTGGAAAGGTCATGAGAAAGAGAACTGGTCACTGTTTCATTAGATATGCCCTTGTTTGTTTTTTTTGGTCTAATGTTGCATGTCCTGTGCAGGATGTTGCAGTCAACCCCAGGTTGATGTTTAGGCAATATTACATTCAGTATTTGAGTTGAGTTGAGTCAAGAATTAACATCACAGCACTCAGGACATTCCCATACGTGCTCCATTCTAATCTGCTAACAGCCAGCAAAGAGTCCCAATTCTAATGGTACCAGTAGTGGTCTCATGTGTCCGTCTATCCTTTCCTTGAGTCCTGAGTGTCGGTCAGATCCTCTGTCACTCCCTGCAGCACCATTCTCTCCAGACTGTGATGATTTATCTGTTCTTCTGCCCTATTCACATGATCACAAAGAGCTGTGATTACATCTACTCATTTCCCACCACACCAAGATATCCTGAAAACATTCTAACAGATGCTCTCTATGTCTTACTTGTTGAATGGAAGCCAGCCACTCTGCCCAAAGCACACCCGTGTTCCACCTTTCGCATCATACTTTGTGAGTCCATTACAATCACGACATGCATGTGCTATTTGTCCTGCAGCCAGCAGAACACCGCTGTGACTTCCTCCACCTCATTCTAAGGCTAGATCTTGTACCATATTCCAGGCTCCTATGCACCAAATACCATCCACCAACCACCATCCACCAACCTTCACCACAAACTTCCAGGCACTTCTTAGCACAGAGCCATCCATGTAGATGATTTCATCACCTGGTGATGAATCAGTAGTTTGCCATTGCTTTCTGAACGAGACGTCAGTTTTTAGTCCAACTTATGCCGATGTAGGGATTGAGCTCCCTACCTTACCATCACCGCATGGGAAGTTTAAGAGCAAGCATTCTTTTGTTGACTGCTAGATTAGTCCTAGTAAGTGTGATATTCTGAATCTTTCAGTATGTGCTAACAGGTCTGTACCATCTTGTTGTGTTCTGCTCCTCCAGGCCAGCGGGGGAGAGCTCTCGTCCCATGAGCATGGTGAGTCAACATCGAAACGATGACACACCCACATCTCCTGTGCCCAACGCCAGCTCAAGCAATCGCAGTATTGGCAACGCATCGGGCAACAACAGCAGCAGCAGCACCAGTGTAGATATTAGCAGTAGAGATACCAACAGCGGTGTTGGAAGTAGTAACGGTAATGGAGGGGGCAGTAGCAACGGTAGTGCCAGCGGGAACAATGTTGACACTGGCAGTAATGTCACAACCAGCACAGCAACGCACCATTTTATTAGACGCCGGTCAAGTCGCCACCGAAACTACATGAGCCGAGCTCAGCTGCATGACGCTGTGGAACTACCTGATGGATACGGTAGGTTTTGTTCTGAGAATTCATATCAGCATTTAAGGTACATGATAATAATCAAGTATTCTAGCCTTGGGCTGGTCGTGAATCTTCCAAGACACTTTAAATGTCTTCTGGTACTCACAAGCACTTTAAATGTCTTCTAGTACACACAAGCACTTTAAATGTCTTCTAGTACACACAAGCACTTTAAATGTCTTCTAGTACACACAAGCACTTTAAATGTCTTCTAGTACACACAAGCACTTTAAATGTCTTCTGGTACTCACAAGCACTTTAAATGTCTTCTGGTACTCACAAGCACTTTAAATGTCTTCTAGTACACACAAGCACTTTAAATGTCTTCTAGTACACACAAGCAATTTAAATGGTCTTCTAGGTACACACAAGCACTTTAAATGTCTTCTGGTACTCACAAGCACTTTAAATGTCTTCTGGTACTCACAAGCACTTTAAATGTCTTCTAGTACACACAAGCACTTTAAATGTCTTCTGGTACTCACAAGCACTTTAAATGTCTTCTAGTACACACAAGCACTTTAAATGTCTTCTAGTACACACAAGCACTTTAAATGTCTTCTGGTACTCACAAGCACTTTAAATGTCTTCTGGTACTCACAAGCACTTTAAATGTCTTCTGGTACTCACAAGCACTTTAAATGTCTTCTAGTACACACAAGCACTTTAAATGTCTTCTAGTACTCACAAGCACTTTAAATGTCTTCTGGTACTCACAAGCACTTTAAATGTCTTCTAGGTACTACACAAGCACTTTAAATGTCTTCTAGTACTCACAAGCACATTTTAATTTAACAACATAAATAATATTGTCATTCAAGCCACAGCAATCTCGCTAACATTTACCAACTGGCTTAACACTCTCACCAGAAACATTCTAATATCTGAAAGTTGTCACAAATACCACGCGGACATTTTAATTTAACAAAATAAATAATATTGTCATTCAAGCCATGGCAATGTCGCTAACATTTACCAAATTTCTTAATATTCTTACCAAAATCATTCTAATGTATGAAATTTGTCACAAATATTTCAAACTCTTAGTATTTTGAAGATGGTAAATCTAAGTAAACATTCATATCAGTAGATTTAGCATTCACTCCATCATTGTCAATCCAGTGTATGATACTCACCAAAATTATAAATAAATTGTAACATTTTATTTGCCATTTCTAATCCAACGGTTGTTTGGTACACCCAATGGAGGACTGAGTTTGAAGTACTGAGTCCGGTGTATAGACATTAAGGTCATTTGAGTCTTGAAAAGGTTTGCATCAACTGGAGTGAGGTTATTGTAGAAGCTGGCCTCCTGGCCCGCTACTTAGGTGCCATCTCTTGGAGTGAGGTTATTGTAGAAGCTGGCCCGCTACTTAGGTGCCATCTCTTGGAGTGAGGTTATTGTAGAAGCTGGCCCGCTACTTAGGTGCCATCTCTTGGAGTGAGGTTATTGTAGAAGCTGGCCTCCTGGCCCGCTACTTAGGTGCCATCTCTTGGAGTGAGGTTATTGTAGAAGCTGGCCTCCTGGCCCGCTACTTAGGTGCCATCTCTTGGAGTGAGGTTATTGTAGAAGCTGGCCTCCTGGCCCGCTACTTAGGTGCCATCTCTTGGAGTGAGGTTATTGTAGAAGCTGGCCCGCTACTTAGGTGCCATCTCTTGGAGTGAGGTTATTGTAGAAGCTGGCCTCCTGGCCCGCTACTTAGGTGCCATCTCTTGGAGTGAGGTTATTGTAGAAGCTGGCCCGCTACTTAGGTGCCATCTCTTGGAGTGAAGTTATTGTAGAAGCTGGCCCGCTACATAGGTGCCATCTCTTGGAGTGAGGTTATTGTAGAAGCTGGCCTCCTGGCCTGCTACTTAGGTGCCATCTCTTGGAGTGAGGTTATTGTAGAAGCTGGCCCGCTACTTAGGTGCCATCTCTTGGAGTGAGGTTATTGTAGAATCTGGCCTCCTGGCCCGCTACTTAGGTGCCATCTCTTGGAGTGAGGTTATTGTAGAAGCTGGCCCACTACTTAGGTGCCATCTCTTGGAGTGAGGTTATTGTAGAAGCTGCCCTCCTGGCCCGCTACTTAGGTGCCATCTCTTGGAGTGTGGTTATTGTAGAAGCTGGCCTCCTGGCCCGCCACTTAGGTGCCATCTCTTGGAGTGTGGTTAGTGTAGAAACTGTCCTACTGGCCCGCTACTTGTGTGCCATCTCTTGGAGTGTGGTTAGTGTAGAAGCTGTCCTCCTGGCCCGCTACTTAGGTTAGTGTAGAAGCTGTCCTCCTGGCCCGCTACTTAGGTTAGTGTAGAAGCTGTCCTCCTGGCCCGCCACTTAGGTTAGTGTAGAAACTGTCCTCCTGGCCCGCCACTTAGGTTAGTGTAGAAACTGTCCTCCTGGCCCGCTACTTAAGTGCCATCTCTTGGAGTGAGGTTAGTGTAGAAACTGTCCTCCTGGCCCGCCACTTAGGTGCCATCTCTTGGAGTGTGGTTAGTGTAGAAACTGTCCTACTGGCCCGCTACTTGTGTGCCATCTCTTGGAGTGTGGTTAGTGTAGAAGCTGTCCTCCTGGCCCGCTACTTAGGTTAGTGTAGAAGCTGTCCTCCTGGCCCGCTACTTAGGTTAGTGTAGAAACTGTCCTCCTGGCCCGCCACTTAGGTCCCTTCTCTTGGAGTGTGGTTAGTGTAGAAACTGTCCTCCTGGCCGGCCACTTGTGTGCCATCTCTTGGAGTGTGGTTAGTGTAGAAGCTGTCCTCCTGGCCCGCCACTTGTGTGCCATCTCTTGGAGTGTGGTTAGTGTAGAAGCTGTCCTCCTGGCCCGCCACTTGTGTGCCATCTCTTGGAGTGAGGTTATTGTAGAAGCTATCCTCCTGGCCCGCCACTTGTGTGCCATCTCTTGGAGTGTGGTTAGTGTAGATGCTGTCCTCCTGGCCCGCCACTTAGGTGCCATCTCTTGGAGTGTGGTTAGTGTAGAAACTGTCCTCCTGGCCCGCCACTTAGGTTAGTGTAGAAACTGTCCTCCTGGCCCGCCACTTAGGTGCCATCTCTTGGAGTGTGGTTAGTGTAGAAACTGTCCTACTGGCCCGCTACTTGTGTGCCATCTCTTGGAGTGTGGTTAGTGTAGAAGCTGTCCTCCTGGCCCGCTACTTAGGTTAGTGTAGAAGCTGTCCTACTGGCCCGCTACTTAGGTTAGTGTAGAAACTGTCCTCCTGGCCCACCACTTGTGTGCCATCTCTTGGAGTGTGGTTAGTGTAGAAGCTGTCCTCCTGGCCCACTACTTAGGTGCCATCTCTTGGAGTGAGGTTAGTGTAGAAACTGTCCTCCTGGCCCCTACTTATGTGCCATCTGCATGGGGAATTTGTTGCAGAGGTGTCCTTTCCCTCTTCAATCCAAAGCACCGGTGAGGTGTGCCAGACCAGTGCAGGAACGTCACATCTAGAGGGCTAGTAACAAGTAACTAGGTCGTGATTCAACACAGGACAAATGGACTGACCGGGATTAGATTAAGGGGTAGGTTGGTCGTGTGTCCTACACAGGTTGTAGGTATGTCATTGCCAACTGACTTAAACTCAATAGTCAGTGGGAAATCTAACTTGTGAAAATAAGCTATATTTCTTTGGTAGGTTAAGCCAGCCGCCGCTGTGGCTTATTATGTGGAGATTATTGGTGCAATTCACAATCCCACATACTACATTTGAAACACAGCTGCGGATTTGGAAGCAGACCGCCTTGCACTGGTTTTCATACAATGGTATGAGTGCGATTGTTCAGAAAGCAATGGCAAGCTACTGAACGTAAACTTGCCAAGAAATCACAAACAGCCAAAATATGCTGGGGTTGATTGCAACATCTTCTAAAGGATATGCAACTAACTAAACGATTAAACCACTTGGACTATTAAAATCTGTAGGATAAAGATAACGGAGAGCCAGTGAACAAAGCGTAAGGAGAAGAAACTTATAACAGTTATTTCCATGCTGTTCTGTTTTATATCCATGGTGTTTCTATTCTAAACACGGGCAACAGCTTGTTCTCCAAGGAGACTTGTCAAAGCTGGCACTATGTACAGCTGGTATCTGCTAACAGGCAAATTTAACATCCACACCTGTGATTCAGAGATAGTGCAGTTGCGATTTAAAGATATGTGCAAGCAAGACATTAGCATGACAATGAACACAACAATCTAAAATAAGCCTGTCTCCCTGGCTAGGAGTTAACGTCTTTCTCTGTAATCCCTGTAATGTTCTCGTGAGTGACATAACCTGTGCGAGAATCGGTAGCGGTTCTCACTGCGTTGGTAACTTATGGGGTATGTGAGCCGATTGCTCAGAAAGCAATGGCAAACTACTGAGCGCAACTTTGCCTATTACATCATCAGCAGCTGAAAACTGCTGGTATTGACTGCAACGTCCTGTAAGGGATATGCAACAACAAAAAGAAAAGAGAAAAATGGAATGTTCACACCTACGATTCAAAGGTACATGCAAGGGAGATATGAAAATGTTGGGATTGACACACCGTCATAGAAGTTAAAAGCTTCTGCCCATAACACATGTGGACACACTGTAAGGAATTTACTTAAGCTTGGTAAAAGGGGATTGTTTCAATGAATAGAGGAAAGAAAGCCTGTGAAAGGATTGCCAGACTACGCAGCAAAAGTATCTCTACCAGTCGGACACATCAATCCATGGTCAGGTATGAATGAAGGAGGCTGTTAGTTCTTCTTCCATGTTTGTTGATGCCACAGGTAGATTTGGCATTGTTATGTTTCATGTGTACTCTTTGTTTTCTTTAAAGAGCAACGCACTACCCAGCAAGGACAGGTGTATTTCCTGCACACACGTACAGGGGTGAGCACATGGCATGACCCCCGGGTTCCCAGGTGAGAAGAGTCACTGTGATGTTTGTGGTGTTCATTGGTAACCTCATTTTCATCATGTCTTTGTTGGCTGGACATTTTCTATTCATATCTATTTGAACTCTTTACTTGTCTGTAAATGTCTTGTTGCTGTAAATGTCTTGTCTTTAAATGTCTTGTTGGCTGCTGTAAATTTATTTTTGTGCTTGCTCGTTTTGAACCCAAGCGTAGTCCATACACACTACTTCTAGTAGTGCTCGACTGAATTTTTGCATGTGGATTAGCTTTCCCTATTAACAGTGTCCCTGGCCATCAGGCGAACCCACTCTGACTTCAGAGTTATAATTTACATTCCCAAGTCAAGGACAAGAAGTCTGTATTTTAGTCCAAGGCCCGGTATAAGGGTTGAACCAGCTCCTTCGCCATCAGCACACTGGAAGTCTAAGATAAAGTGCTCTTATCCATTCAGCCATGCTAACCTACTAAAACAGCATAAGTTATGTGACCTTTGTAAGAGATACGAGCATAAATGTAAAATAACGTGGCTGTATGAATAACTGTCAAAGAATATATGAACACATGCACTCATGAGGGATATACGAATATGTTAATTGTTCCCTCAGACAACTAGAGCTGCGGGAGGAAGACCTCGGACCTATGCCTGATGGCTGGGAGGTGAGGAGAACCAGCAGTGGCCGAGTGTATTTTGTGGATCATAACAACAGGACGACACAGTTCACAGACCCCAGATTATCACAGAATTTACACCTGCTGCAGGAACGATTGTAAGTTGCTATCACCGATTAGTCATATTGTCATTTACAGATATCTCCTCTGTTGCATGCAGTAAAGGGGTTTGTGTCCCCATCACATGCAGTAAAGGGGTTTGTGTCCCCATTATATGTAGTAAATGGGTTTGTGTTCCCATCACATTCAGTAAAGGGGTTTGTGTCCCCGTGGTACAGGCAGAGTACCCTAAGTTTTACAATTTGAAGAACCAGACTAGAACAAATGAAGACACTTTATATTCAAAGGGTCACAAATTGGGATGGCAGGCTCGTTTTATATTCGGCCCTTCCAGTCACTCATCTTTAGTACATCAGTTATCTTTTGTGCATGTTACATTCACATAGGGGGAATAAACATTGTTAAATTAATGTTGTGAACATAAACAATAAGTATTACCATGTTATGAGACAGGTAAGCAGCATACACACATACACACACACACACATGCATAAATACATACATACCTGCATATATATATATATATACATCATTTACAGGAGAGTATAGAGAGAAATTTTTAGAAGAGCAGAGAGACAAATTTGTTGTCTGTGACTAGATTTGAGACAGAGGATTGGCCTCTCTTCGAGATCTGGGTCTGCTACCCACTTAGAGAACCAGGTTCCAGTTCACTTTAAAACATATTTCTCAAGACAATTTGTTCAGAGAAACTAGATTGTGTTATACTCTTGACAGAAGTTTGTCTTTCAGTTACCAAGTGGGGGAGGTGGTGTCAAAAGTCATGAAGGTGATCATTGAAGGTGACTGCAGTAGTTGAGATGTACCCCAGGGTTGCAACCAACAAGGATCACCCTCTGTTTGAGGCATTAGATGACATCAGGGGACACAGGTTGAAGAGAGGCAGTTCTTGAATGGCACAGGTTGAAGAGAGGCAGTTCTTGGATGGCACAGGCTGAAGAGAGACTGTTCTTGGAGGGCACAGGTTGAAGAGACAATTAGACTGTATAAGACAGTTATGTTGGACTGAGTATGTCAGAAATGGACAGCGGAAGAGACATAGGCATCCATGCAAGAACTGATAGATGACAACTCCTGCCCAAGTGATGTGATAATATGTACAGATGTGTTTGTGGTGCAAGGTAAGCAGAGTGGGTTGGGATTTATTGCAAAGGTTAAGGGACTCTTTGTTTAAGGAAATAAGAGTGGCATATCAGTGACATCCAGAATTAGAATGGAGGTGGAGGCTGTAACAGAGGCTTTTGAATGTCTGGAGAGTAGTACTCAATGACATGTGTACATGACAGACTCACTAAAGCATGCTAGTGTGAAATAGAAGCTGGTATGTTCTGCATGGAGAGTTCTTCATCGCTTAAAAGATAAGAAAGTCAAAAGCATATGGTGGACATTTGGGTGTATGAAGATTAACAAGCTGATACACTGGTTGGGTGAGCTAGATTATGACAGAGCTGATGTGGTGAAGGCTGTTTAGGGTTAAGTGGGAAGTGCAGCATAGCAAAGACAGGGACTTCATCTGGAGAGACTGATTCACACGGAGTGAGCGGAGGGTTTGGAGGACATTCAATGTATAGAGGAAAATGTAGGTCATGGTTGTCCCATGTCAGATACTGCCATGGGATTGGAGCATTAGACCTTCACATGTTCTAGGTCACAGTTTAGTGAGGTGAAGTGGCCATTTCTCTTCCTTGTCATCCTTCTTTTGTTAACAATTCCAAGAACATTCTGAAAATTGCTGGTACCCATTTTTAAGAGACTGGGTGGACAAAAATAACTCTGCAACTGCTGGGGGTTGAACCTGGATCATAGGCTGGGCAGGCAAATGCACTAACCACTATACCACTACAGATTGTGAGCCTAAAGCCATATCCCTGGTATGCCTGACCTCGCTGTAAATGCTAATAGGTTGTAGGAATCATGGGTTTAAACACTGTAGAATCTCTCTGTTGTCTCTGGCTAGAACATGCATCATTGAGTTGAGTTGTATTGACAGGCCTCACGTACTAACAGGCCACATGTACTGACTTGTTCATGAATATTTGTGCAGGAAAAACCCATCTCAGGACAAGGAAAATGAGCAGCCAAATGTGCCCAAGTACAAACGGGACCTGGTGCAAAAGATGAAAGTCCTGAAGCAAGAAATCAGCTCCCTTCAACCCCAGGCAGGCCACTGTAGGCTGGAAGTGAGCCGCGAGGAAGTGTTTGAGGTGAATTATTTGTTTTTTAACTTAATGTCCCTCATTTGCAATGTTCATGTTTTAGCAAATCTGTAAGTGCCTCAAGAAGAGGTGTTTGAGGTTTGTCAGTTTTTTTTTAACTTAATGTCCCCTGAATGTTGATGAATGGGGTTGGGACGGGGGTAACAGCTGGCTTGACTACTTCATCTTGGAAATTTCCATTTGAACACACACCCCCCCCCCCCCCCTCTTTCCAATGTCCCCATAACACCCCCCCCCCCCCCCTTTCCAATGTCCCCATATGTTGCAGATCTGAAAGTTAACCTTTAGGAGGCTAATGAGGTGTATCTTATTGTTTAACTGTAATATTCCTCCTTCCCCGTGTAGCAATGCCATAGTTTATCCATCTCTGTGACCCCATGAGATATGCACGCAGATGCTTACCTATTGGCAGCATCTGACACTTCACTGCAGACATTCTTCTTCTTCTTCTTCTCTCTCTCTCTCTCTCTCTCTCTCTCTCTCTCTCTCTCTCTCTCTCTCTCTCTCTCTCTCTCTCTCTCTCTCTCTCTCTCTCTCTCTCTCTCTCTCTCTCTCTCTCTCTCTCTCTCCCCTTCTCTTTATGTGAAGTTCTAACTCTTCACCACAGAGAGTATCTCTAGATTATGTGAAATTGTAAGACTTCACCACACAGAGCATCTCTAGATTATGTGAAGTTGTGATAATTCACTACACAGAGCCCCTAGATTATGTGAAGTTGTGATAATTCACTACAGAGAGCCCCTAGATTATGTGAAGTTATAACACTTCACCACAAAGAGCCCCTGGATTTTGTGAAGATGTAACACTTCACCACCTTGAGCCCCTAGATTATGTGAAGTTGGAACACTTCACCACAGAGACCCCCTAGCTTGTGTGAAGTTGTAACATTTCACCACAGAGAGCCCCTAGATTATGTGAAATTGTAAGACTTCACCACACAGAGCATCTCTAGATTATGTGAAGTTGTGATAATTCACTACACAGAGCCCCTAAATTATGTGAAGTTGTGATAATTCACTACAGAGAGTTCCTAGATTATGTGAAGTTATAACACTTCACCACAGAGAGCCCCTGGATTTTGTGAAGTTGAAACACTTCACCACAGAGAGCCCCTAGCTTGTGTGAAGTTGTAACATTTCACCACAGAGAGCCCCTAGCTTGTGTGAAGTTGTAACATTTCACCACAGAGAGCCCCTAGCTTGTGTGAAGTTGTAACATTTCACCACAGAGAGCCCCTAGCATGTGTGAAGTTGTAACATTTCACCACAGAGAGCCCCTAGATTATGTGAAGTTGAAACACTTCACCACAGAGAGCCCCTAGCTTGTGTGAAGTTGTAACATTTCACCACAGAGAGCCCCTAGATTATGTGAAGTTGTAACATTTCACCACAGAGAGCCCCTAGCTTGTGTGAAGTTGTAACATTTCACCACAGAGAGCCCCTAGATTATGTGAAGTTGTAACATTTCACCACAGAGAGCCCCTAGATTATGTGAAGTTGTAACATTTCACCACAGAGAGCCCCTAGATTATGTGAAGTTGTAACATTTCAACACAGAGAGCCCCTAGCTTGTGTGAAGTTGAAACACTTCACCACAGAGAGCCCCTAGCTTGTGTGAAGTTGTAACACTTCACCACAGAGAGCCCCTAGATTATTTGAAGTTGTAACACTTCACCACAGAGAGCCCCTAGATTATGTGAAGTTGTAACATTTCACCACAGAGAACTCCTAGATTATGTGAAGTTGTAACACTTCACCACAGAGAGCCCCTAGATTATGTGAAGTTGTAACATTTCACCACAGAGAGCCCCTAGAGTATGTGAAGTTGTAACACTTCACCACAGAGAGCCCCTAGATTGTGTGAAGTTGTAACATTTCACCACAGAGAGCCCCTAGATTGTGTGAAGTTGTAACATTTCACCACAGAGAGCCCCTAGATTATTTGAAGTTGTAACATTTCACCACAGAGAGCCCCTAGATTATGTGAAGTTGTAACATTTCACCACAGAGAGCCCCTAGATTATGTGAAGTTGTAACATTTCACCACAGAGAGCCCCTAGATTATGTGAAGTTGTAACATTTCACCACAGAGAGCCCCTAGATTATGTGAAGTTGAAACACTTCACCACAGAGAGCCCCTAGATTATTTGAAGTTGTAACACTTCACCACAGAGAGCCCCTAGATTATGTGAAGTTGTAACATTTCACCACAGAGAGCCCCTAGATTATGTGAAGTTGTAACACTTCACCACAGAGAGCCCCTAGATTATGTGAAGTTGTAACATTTCACCACAGAGAGCCCCTAGAGTATGTGAAGTTGTAACATTTCACCACAGAGAGCCCCTAGATTATGTGAAGTTGTAACATTTCACCACAGAGAGTCCCTAGATTATGTGAAGTTGTAACATTTCACCACAGAGAGCCCCTAGATTATGTGAAGTTGAAACACTTCACCACAGAGAGCCCCTAGATTATGTGAAGTTGTAACACTTCACCACAGAGAGCCCCTAGATTATGTGAAGTTGTAACACTTCACCACAGAGAGCCCCTAGATTGTGTGAAGTTGTAACATTTCACCACAGAGAGCCCCTAGATTGTGTGAAGTTGTAACATTTCACCACAGAGAGCCCCTAGATTATTTGAAGTTGTAACATTTCACCACAGAGAGCCCCTAGATTATGTGAAGTTGTAACATTTCACCACAGAGAGCCCCTAGATTATGTGAAGTTGTAACATTTCACCACAGAGAGCCCCTAGATTATGTGAAGTTGTAACATTTCATCACAGAGAGCCCCTAGATTATGTGAAGTTGAAACACTTCACCACAGAGAGCCCCTAGATTATGTGAAGTTGAAACACTTCACCACAGAGAGCCCCTAGATTATGTGAAGTTGTAACACTTCACCACAGAGAGCCCCTAGATTGTGTGAAGTTGTAACACTTCACCACAGAGAGCCCCTAGATTGTGTGAAGTTGTAACATTTCACCACAGAGAGCCCCTAGATTGTGTGAAGTTGTAACATTTCACCACAGAGAGCCCCTAGCTTGTGTAAAGTTGTAACATTTCACCACAGAGAGCCCCTAGATTGTGTGAAGTTGTAACATTTCACCACAGAGAGCCCCTAGATTGTGTGAAGTTGTAACATTTCACCACAGAGAGCCCCTAGATTATGTGAAGTTGTAACATTTCACCACAGAGACCCCCTAGATTATGTGAAGTTGTAACATTTCACCACAGAGGCCCCCTAGATTATGTGAAGTTGTAACATTTCACCACAGAGGCCCCCTAGATTATGTGAAGTTGTAACATTTCACCACAGAGAGCCCCTAGCTTGTGTGAAGTTGTAACATTTCACCACAGAGAGCCCCTAGCTTGTGTGAAGTTGTAACATTTCACCACAGAGAGCCCCTAGCTTGTGTGAAGTTGGTAACATTTCACCACAGAGAGCCCCTAGATTGATGTGAAGTTGTAACATTTCACCACAGAGAGCCCCTAGCTTGTGTAAGTTGTAACATTTCACCACAGAGAGCCCCTAGATTGTGTGAAGTTGTAACATTTCACCCAGAGAGCCCCTAGATTGTGTGAAGTTGTAACATTTCACCACAGAGAGCCCCTAGATTATGTGAAGTTGTAACATTTCACCACAGAGGCCCCCTAGATTATGTGAAGTTGTAACATTTCACCACAGAGGCCCCCTAGATTATGTGAAGTTGTAACATTTCACCACAGAGGCCCCCTAGATTATGTGAAGTTGTAACATTTCACCACAGAGAGCCCCTAGCTTGTGTGAAGTTGTAACATTTCACCACAGAAGCCCCTAGCTTTGTGAAGTTGTAACATTTCACCACAGAGAGCCCCTAGCTTGTGTGAAGTTGTAACATTTCACCACAGAGAGCCCCCTAGCTTGTGTGAAGTTGTAACATTTCACACAGAGACCCCTAGATTGTGTGAAGTTTAAATTCACCACAGAGAGCCCCTGATTTGTGAAGTTGTAACTTTCCACAGACCCTGATTGTGTAAGTTGTAACATTTCACCACAGAGCCCCGAATTTGTGAAGTTGTAACATTTCACCACAGAGAGCCCCTAGATTTGTGAAGTTTAACTTACACCCCTAGATTTGTGAAGTTGAACATTTCACCACAGACCCCTAGATTTGGGAAATTGTAAATTTCACCACAGAGCCCCTAGGGTTTGTGAAGTTGTAACACTTTCACCACAGAGACCCCTAGATTATGTAAGTTGTAACACTTCACCAAGCCCCGATTATGTGAAGTTGTAACACTTCACCACAGAGAGCCCCTGATTATGTGAAGTTGTAACATTTCACCACAGAGAGCCCTTTTTGTGAAGTTGTAACATTTCACCACAGAGAGCCCCTGATTATGTGAAGTTGTAACATTTCACCACAGAGAGCCCCTGATTATGTGAAGTTGTAACATTTCACCACAAGAGCCCCTGATTATGTGAAGTTGTAACACTTCACCACAGAGAGCCCCTAGATTATGTGAAGTTGTAACATTTCCACAGAAGAGCCCCTAATTATTGAAGTTGAAATTTCACACAAGAGCCCCTAGATTATGTGAAGTTGTAACACTTCACCACAGAGAGCCCCTAGATTTGTGAAGTTTAACATTTCACCAGAGAGCCCCTAGATTTGTGAAGTTTAACCTTCACCAGAGAGCCCCTAGATTTGAATTTAACCTTCACCAGAGAGCCCTAGATTATGTGAAGTTTAACACTTCACCACAGAAGCCCTAGATTTGTGAAGTTGAACCTTCCCCCAGAGAGCCCCTAATTAGTGAAGTTGTAACTTCACCCAGAAGCCCTAGATTAGTGAAGTTGAACTTCCACAGAGACCCCTAGATTATGTGAAGTTGTAACATTTCACCACAGAGAGCCCCTAGATTATGTGAATTGTAACATTTCACCACAGAGAGCCCCTAGATTATGTGAAGTTGTAACATTTCACCACAGAGAGCCCCTAGATTATGTGAAGTTGTAACCTTTCACCACAGAGAGCCCCTAGATTATGTGAAGTTGTAACACTTCACCACAGAGAGCCCCTAGATTATGTGAAGTTGTAACACTTCACCACAGAGAGCCCCTAGATTATGTGAAGTTGTAACACTTCACCACAGAGAGCCCCTAGATTGTGTGAAGTTGTAACATTTCACCACAGAGAGCCCCTAGATTGTGTGAAGTTGTAACATTTCACCACAGAGAGCCCCTAGATTATGTGAAGTTGTAACATTTCACCACAGAGAGCCCTAGATTATGTGAAGTTGTAACATTTCACCACAGAGAGCCCCTAGATTATGTGAAGTTGTAACATTTCACCACAGAGAGCCCCTAGATTATGTGAAGTTGTAACATTTCACCACAGAGAGCCCCTAGATTATGTGAAGTTGTAACACTTTCACCACAGAGAGCCCCTAGATTATGTGAAGTTGTAACACTTTCACCACAGAGAGCCCCTAGATTATGTGAAGTTGTAACATTTCACCACAGAGAGCCCCTAGATTATGTGAAGTTGTAACATTTCACCACAGAGAGCCCCTAGATTATGTGAAGTTGTAACATTTCACCACAGAGAGCCCCTAGATTATGTGAAGTTGTAACATTTCACCACAGAGAGCCCCTAGATTATGTGAAGTTGTAACACTTCACCACAGAGAGCCCCTAGATTATGTGAAGTTGTAACATTCACCACAGAGAGCCCCTAGATTATGTGAAGTTGTAACATTTCACCACAGAGAGCCCCTAGATTATGTGAAGTTGTAACACTTCACCACAGAGAGCCCCTAGATTATGTGAAGTTGTAACACTTCACCACAGAGAGCCCCTAGATTATGTGAAGTTGTAACACTTCACCACAGAGAGCCCCTAGATTATGTGAAGTTGTAACATTTCACCACAGAGAGCCCCTAGATTATGTGAAGTTGTAACACTTCACCACAGAGAGCCCCTAGATTATGTGAAGTTGTAACATTTCACCACAGAGAGCCCCTAGATTATGTGAAGTTGTAACATTTCACCACAGAGAGCCCCTAGATTATGTGAAGTTGTAACACTTCACCACAGAGAGCCCCTAGATTATGTGAAGTTGTAACATTTCACCACAGAGAGCCCCTAGATTATGTGAAGTTGTAACATTTCACCACAGAGAGCCCCTAGATTATGTGAAGTTGTAACATTCACCACAGAGAGCCCCTAGATTATGTGAAGTTGTAACACTTCACCACAGAGAGCCCCTAGATTATGTGAAGTTGTAACATTTCACCACAGAGAGCCCCTAGATTATGGTGAAGTTTGTAACACTTCACCACAGAGAGCCCCTAGATTATGTGAAGTTGTAACACTTTCACCACAGAGAGCCCCTAGATTATGTGAAGTTGTAACACTTCACCACAGAGAGCCCCTAGATTGATGTGAAGTTGTAACATTTCACACAGAGAGCCCCTAGATTAGTGTGAAGTTGTAACATTTCACCACAGAGAGCCCCTAGATTGATGTGAAGTTGTAACACTTTCACCACAGAAGAGCCCCTAGATTATGTGAAGTTGTAACACTTCACCACAGAGAGCCCCTAGATTATGTGAAGTTGTAACATTTCACCACAGAGAGCCCCTAGATTATGTGAAGTTGTAACACTTCACCACAGAGAGCCCCTAGATTATGTGAAGTTGTAACACTTCACCACAGAGAGCCCCTAGATTATGTGAAGTTGTAACATTTCACCACAGAGAGACCCCTAGATTATGTGAAGTTGTAACACTTCAACCACAGAGAGCCCCTAGGATTATGTGAAGTTGTAACACTTCACCACAGAGAGCCCCTAGATTATGTGAAGTTGTAACATTTCACCACAGAGAGCCCCCTAGATTATGTGAAGTTGTACATTTCAACAGCTTTACACCACAGAGAGCCCCTAGATTATGTGAAGTTGTAACATTTCACCACAGAGAGCCCCTAGATTATGTGAAGTTGTAACACTTCACCACAGAGAGCCCCTAGATTATGTGAAGTTGTAACATTTCACCACAGAGAGCCCCTAGATTATGTGAAGTTGTAACATTTCACCACAGAGAGCCCCTAGATTATGTGAAGTTGTAACATTCACCACAGAGAGCCCCTAGATTATGTGAAGTTGTAACACTTCACCACAGAGAGCCCCTAGATTATGTGAAGTTGTAACATTTCACCACAGAGAGCCCCTAGATTATGTGAAGTTGTAACACTTCACCACAGAGAGCCCCTAGATTATGTGAAGTTGTAACATTCACCACAGAGAGCCCCTAGATTATGTGAAGTTGTAACATTTCACCACAGAGAGCCCCTAGATTATGTGAAGTTGTAACATTTCACCACAGAGAGCCCCTAGATTATGTGAAGTTGTAACATTTCACCACAGAGAGCCCCTAGATTATGTGAAGTTGTAACATTTCACCACGAGAGCCCCTAGATTATGTGAAGTTGTAACACTTCACCACAGAGAGCCCCTAGATTATGTGAAGTTGTAACACTTTCACCACAGAGAGCCCCTAGATTATGTGAAGTTGTAACACTTCACCACAGGAGAGCCCCTAGATTATGTGAAGTTGTAACATTTCACCACAGAGAGCCCCTAGATTATGTGAAGTTGTAACACTTTCACACAGAGAGCCCCTAGATTATGTGAAGTTGTAACATTTCACCACAGAGAGGCCCCTAGATTATGTGAAGTTGTAACATTTCACCACAGAGAGCCCCTAGATTATGTGAAGTTGTAACATTTCACCACAGAGAGCCCCTAGATTATGTGAAGTTGTAACATTTCACCACAGAGAGCCCCTAGATTATGTGAAGTTGTAACATTCACCACAGAGAGCCCCTAGATTATGTGAAGTTGTAACACTTCCCACAGAGAGCCCCTAGATTATGTGAAGTTGTAACATTTCACCACAAGAGAGCCCCTAGATTATGTGAAGTTGTAACATTTCACCACAGAGAGCCCCTAGATTATGTGAAGTTGTAACATTCACCACAGAGAGCCCCCTAGATTATGTGAAGTTGTAACATTTCACCACAGAGAGCCCCTAGATTGTGTGAAGTTGTAACACTTTCACCACAGAGAGCCCCTAGGATTATGTGAAGTTGCTAACATTTCACCACAGAGAGCCCCTAGATTATGTGAAGTTTGTAACATTTCACCACAGAGAGCCCCTAGATTATGTGAAGTTGTAACACTTCACCACAGAGAGCCCCTAGATTATATGTGGAAGTTGTAACACTTTCAGACACAGAGAGCCCCTAGATTATGTGAAGTTGATACACTTCACCCACAGAGAGCCCCTAGATTATGTGAAGTTGTAACATTTCACCACAGAGAGCCCCTAGATTATGTGAAGTTGTAACACTTCACCACAGAGAGCCCCTAGATTATGTGAAGTTGTAACACTTCACCACAGAGAGCCCCTAGATTATGTGAAGTTGTAACATTTCACCACAGAGAGCCCCTAGATTATGTGAAGTTGTAACATTTCACCACAGAGAGCCCCTAGATTATGTGAAGTTGTAACATTTCACCACAGAGAGGCCCCTAGATTATGTGAAGTTGTAACACTTCACCACAGAGAGGCCCCTAGATTATGTGAAGTTGTAACACTTCACCACAGAGAGCCCCTAGATTATGTGAAGTTGTAACATTTCACCACAGAGAGCCCCTAGATTATGTGAAGTTGTAACACTTTCACCACAGAGAGCCCCTAGATTATGTGAAGTTGTAACACTTCACCACAGAGAGCCCCTAGATTATTTGAAGTTGTAACACTTCACCACAGAGAGCCCCTAGATTATTTGAAGTTGTAACACTTTCACCACAGAGAGCCCCTAGATTATGTGAAGTTGTAACATTTCACCACAGAGAGCCCCTAGATTATGTGAAGTTGTAACATTTCACCACAGAGAGCCCCTAGATTATGTGAAGTTGTAACACTTCACCACAGAGAGCCCCTAGATTATGTGAAGTTGTAACATTTCACCACAGAAGGAGCCCCTAGATTATGTGAAGTTGTAACACTTTCACCACAGAGAGCCCCTAGATTATGTGAAGTTGTAAACACTTTCACCACAGAGAGCCCCTAGATTGTGTGAAAGTTGTAACACTTCACCACAGAGAGCCCTAGATTGTGTGAAGTTGTAACATTTTCACCACAGAGAGCCCCTAGATTATGTGAAGTTGTAACATTTCACCACAGAGAGCCCTAATTATTGTGAAGTTGTAACATTTCACCAACAGAGAGCCCTAGATTATGTGAAGTTGTAACATTCACCACAGAGAGCCCCTAGATTATGTGAAGTTGTAACACTTCACCACAGAGAGCCCCTAGATTATGTGAAGTTGTAACTCTATCAACAGAGAGCCCCTAGATTATGTGAAGTTGTAACACTTCACACAGAGAGCCCCTAGATTATGTGAAGTTGTAACACTTCACCACAGAGAGCCCCTAGATTGATGTGAAGTTGTAACACTTCACCACAGAGAGCCCCTAGATTATGTGAAGGTGTACACTTCACCACAGAGAGCCCCTAGATTGTGTGAAGTTGTAACATTTCACCACAGAGAAGCCCCTAGCTTGTGTAAAGTTGTAACAATTTCACCACAGAGAGCCCCTAGATTGTGTGAATTTGTAACATTTCACCACAGAGAGCCCCTAGATTTGTGAAGGTTGTAACATTTCACCCACAGAGAGCCCCTAGATTGTGTGAAGTTGTAACATTTTCACCACAGAGAGCCCCTAGATTATGTGAAGTTTGTAACATTTCACCACAGAGAGCCCCTAGATTATGTGAAGTTGTAACATTTCACCACAGAGGCCCCTAGATTATGTGAAGTGTAACATTTCACCACAGAGGCCCCTAGCTTGTGTGAAGTTGTAACATTTCACCACAGAAGAGCCCCTAGATTGTGTGAAGTTGTAACATTTCACCACAGACGAGCCCCTAGCTTAGTGTGAAGTTGTAACTTTCACCACAGAGGAACCCCTAGCTCTGTGTGAAGTTGTAACATTTCACCACAGAGACCCCCTAGCTGTGTGAAGTTGTAACATTTCACCACAGAGAGCCCCTAGATTGGTTGAAGTTGTAACATCTTCACCACAGAGAAGCCCCTAGCTTGTGTGAAGTTGTAACATTTCACCACAGAGACCCCCTAGACCTGTGTGAAGTTGTAACATTTCACCACAGCGACCCCCTAGCCTGTGTGAAGTTGTAACATTCACCACAGAGAGCCCCCTATCCTGTGTGAAGTGTGTAACATTTCACCACAGAGAGCCCCTAGATTGTGTGAAGTTGTAACATTTCACACGAGAGCCCTAGATTGTGTGAAGTTGTAACATTTCACCACAGAGAGCCCCTAGATTGTGTGAAGTTGTAACATTTCACCACAGAGAGCCCCTAGATTGTGTGTAGTTGTAACCATTCACCACAGAGAGCCCCTAGATTGTGTGAAAGTTGTAACATTTCACCACAGAGAGCCCCTAGATTGTGTGAAGTTGTAACATTTCACCACAGAGAGCCCCTAGATTGTGTGAAGTTGTAACATTTCACCACAGAGAGCCCTATAGATTAGTGTGAAGTTGTAACATTCACCACAGAGAGCCCCTAGCCTGTGTGAAGTTGTAACACTTCACCACAGAGAGCCCCTAGATTGTGTGAAGTTGTAACATTTCACCACAGAGAGCCCCTAGATTGTGTGAAGTTGTAACATTTCACCACAGAGAGCCCCTAGATTGTGTGAAGTTGTAACATTTCACCACAGAGAGCCCCTAGATTGTGTGAAGTTGTAACATTTCACCACAGAGAGCCCCTAGATTGTTGGAAGTTGTAACATTTCACCACAGAGAGCCCCTAGATTGTGTGAAGTTGTAACATTTCACCACAGAGAGCCCCTAGATTGTGTGAAGTTGTAACATTTCACCACAGAGAGCCCCCTAGATTGTGTGAAGTTGTAACATTTCACCACAGAGAGCCCCTAGATTATGTGAAGTTGGTAACATTTCACCACAGAGAGCCCCTAGATTATGTGAAGTTGTAACACTTCACCACAGAGAGCCCCTTAGATTATGTGAAGTTGTAACACTGTCACCACAGAGAGCCCCTAGATTATGTGAAGTTGTAACACTTCACCACAGAGAGCCCCTAGATTATGTGAAGTTGTAACATTTCACCACAGAGAGCCCCTAGATTATGTGAAGTTGTAACACTTCACCACAGAGAGCCCCTAGATTATGTGAAGTTGTAACATTTCACCACAGAGAGCCCTAGATTATGTGAAGTTGTAACACTTTCACCACAGAGAGCCCCTAGATTATGTGAAGTTGTAACACTTCACCACAGAGAGCCCCTAGATTATGTGAAGTTGTAACATTTCACCACAGAGAGCCCCTAGATTATGTGAAGTTGTAACAGTTCACCACAGAAGAGCCCCTAGATTATGTGAAGTTGTAACACTTCACCACAGAGAGCCCCTAGATTATGTGAAGTTGTAACATTTCACCACAGAGAGCCCCTAGATTATGTGAAGTTTGTAACACTTCACCACAAGAGAGCCCCTAGATTATGTGAAGTTGTAACACTTCACCAACAGAGAGCCCCTAGATTATGTGAAGTTGTAACACTTCACCACAGAGAGCCCCTAGATTATGTGAAGTTGTAACCTTCACCACAGAGAGCCCCTAGATTATGTGACGTTGTAACATTTCACCACAGAGAGCCCCTAGATTATGTGAAGTTGTAAACATTTTCACCACAGAGAGCCCCTAGATTATGTGAAAGTTGTAACATTTTCACCACAGAGAGCCCCTAGATTATGTGAAGTTGTAACATTTCACCACAGAGAGCCCCTAGATTATGTGAAGTTGTAACATTTCATCAAAGAGAGCCCCTAGATTATGTGAAGTTGTAACATTTCACCACAGAGAGCCCCTAGCTTGTGTGAAGTTGTAACATTTCACCACAGAGAGCCCTAGATTGTGTGAAGTTGTAACATTTCACCACAGAGAGCCCTAGATTGTGTGAAGTTGTAAACATTTCACCACAGAGAGCCCCTAGATTGTGTGAAGTTGTAACATTTCACCACAGAGAGCCCCTAGATTGTGTGAAGTTGTAACATTTCACCACAGAGAGCCCCTAGATTGTGTGAAGTTGTAAACATTTCACCACAGAGAGCCCCTAGATTGTGTGAAGTTGTAAACATTTCACCACAGAGAGCCCTAGATTATGTGAAGTTGTAACATTTCACCACAGAGAGCCCCTAGATTATGTGAAGTTGTAACATTTCACCACAGAGAGCCCCTAGATTATGTGAAGTTGTAACACTTCACCACAGAGAGCCCCTAGATTATGTGAAGTTTGTAACACTTCACCACAGAGAGCCCCTAGATTATGTGAAGTTGTAACACTTCACCACAGAGAGCCCCTAGATTATGTGAAGTTGTAACATTTCACCACAGAGAGCCCCTAGATTATGTGAAGTTGTAACACTTCACCACAGAGAGCCCCTAGATTATGTGAAGTTGTAACATTTCACCACAGAGAGCACCCTAGATTATGTGAAGTTGTAACACTTCACCACAGAGAGCCCCTAGATTATGTGAAGTTGTAACACTTCCACCACAGAGAGCCCCTAGATTATGTGAAGTTGTAACATTTCACCACAGAGAGCCCCTAGATTATGTGAAGTTGTAACATTTCACCACAGAGAGCCCCTAGATATGTGAAGTTGTAACACTTCACCACAGAGAGCCCTAGATTATGTGAAGTTGTAACATTTCACCACAGAGAGCCCCTAGATTATGTGAAGTTGTAACACTTCACCACAGGAGAGCCCCTAGATTATGTGAAGTTGTAACACTTCCACACAGAGAGCCCCTAGATTATGTGAAGTTGTAAACATTCACCACAGAGAGCCCCTAGATTATGTGAAGTTGTAACACTTCACCACAGAGAGCCCCTAGATTATTGAAGTTGTAACATTTCACCACAGAGAGCCCCTAGATTATGTGAAGTTGTAACATTTCACCACAGAGAGCCCCTAGATTATGTGAAGTTGTAACACTTCACCACAGAGAGCCCCTAGATTATGTGAAGTTGTAACATTTCACCACAGAGAGCCCCTAGATTATGTGAAGTTGTAACATTTCACCACAGAGAGCCCTAGATTATGTGAAGTTGTAACATTTCACCACAGAGAGCCCCTAGATTATGTGAAGTTGTAACATTTCACCACAGAGGAGCCCCTAGATTATGTGAAGTTGTAACATTTCACCACAGAGAGCCCCTAGATTATGTGAAGTTGTAACATTTCACCACAGAGAGCCCCTAGATTATGTGAAGTTGTAACACTTCACCACAGAGAGCCCCTAGATTATGTGAAGTTGTAACACTTCACCACAGAGAGCCCCTAGATTATGTTGAAGTTGTAACATTTCACCACAGAGAGCCCCTAGCATGTGTGAAGTTGTAACATTTCACCACAGAGAGCCCCTAGATTATGTGAAGTTGTAACATTTCACCACAGAGAGCCCCTAGATTATGTGAAGTTGTAACATTTCACCACAGAGAGCCCCTAGATTATGTGAAGTTGTAACACTTCACCACAGAGAGCCCCTAGATTATGTGAAGTTGTAACACTTCACCACAGAGAGCCCTAGATTATGTGAAGTGTAACACTTCACCACAGAGAGCCCCTAGATTATGTGAAGTTGTAACATTTCACCACAGAGAGCCCCTAGATTTATGTGAAGTTGTAACACTTCACCACAGAGAGCCCCTAGATTATGTGAAGTTGTAACACTTCACCACAGAGAGCCCCTAGATTATGTGAAGTTGTAACACTTCACCACAGAGAGCCCCTAGATTATGTGAAGTTGTAACATTTCACCACAGAGAGCCCCTAGATTATGTGAAGTTGTAACACTTTCACCACAGAGAGCCCCTAGATTATGTGAAGTTGTAACACTTCACCACAGAGAGCCCTAGATTATGTGAAGTTGTAACACTTTCACCACAGAGAGCCCCTAGATTTTTTGAAGTTGTAAAAATTTCACCACAGAGAGCCCCTAGATTATGTGAAGTTGTAACACTTCACCACAGAGAGCCCCTAGATTAGTGAAGTTGTAACACTTCACCACAGAGAGCCCCTAGATTATGTGAAGTTGTAACATTTTACCCAGAGAGCCCCTAGATTATGTGAAGTTGTAACATTTCACCACAGAGAGCCCCTAGATTATGTGAAGTTGTAACATTTCACCACAGAGAGCCCCTAGATTATGTGAAGTTGTAACATTTCACCACAGAGAGCCCCTAGATTATGTGAAGTTGTAACACTTCACCACAGAGAGCCCCTAGATTATGTGAAGTTGTAAACTTCACCACAGAGAGCCCCTAGATTATGTGAAGTTGTAACACTTCACCACAGAGAGCCCCCAGATTATGTGAAGTTGTAACATTTCACCACAGAGAGCCCCCAGATTATGTGAAGTTGTAACATTTCACCACAGAGAGCCCCTAGATTATGTGAAGTTGTAACACTTCACCACAGAGAGCCCCTAGATTATGTGAAGTTGTAACACTTCACCACAGAGAGCCCCTAGATTATGTGAAGTTGTAACATTTCACCACAGAGAGCCCCTAGATTATGTGAAGTTGTAACACTTCACCACAGAGAGCCCCTAGATTATGTGAAGTTGTAACACTTCACCACAGAGACCCCCTAGATTATGTGAAGTTGTAACATTTCACCACAGAGACCCCCTAGATTATGTGAAGTTGTAACATTTCACCACAGAGAGCCCCTAGATTATGTGAAGTTGTAACATTTCACCACAGAGAGCCCATAGATTATGTGAAGTTGTAACATTTCACCACAGAGAGCCCCTAGATTATGTGAAGTTGTAACACTTCACCACAGAGAGCCCCTAGATTATGTGAAGTTGTAACACTTCACCACAGAGAGCCCCTAGATTATGTGAAGTTGTAACATTTCACCACAGAGAGCCCCTAGATTATGTGAAGTTGTAACATTTCACCACAGAGAGCCCCTAGATTATGTGAAGTTGTAACACTTCACCACAGAGAGCCCCTAGATTATTGAAGTTGTAACACTTCACCACAGAGAGCCCCTAGATTATTTGAGTTGTAACACTTCACCACAGAGAGCCCCTAGATTATTTGAAGTTGTAACACTTCACCACAGAGAGCCCCTAGAGTATGTGAAGTTGTAACATTTCACCACAGAGAGCCCCTAGATTATGTGAAGTTGTAAACACTTCACCACAGAGAGCCCCTAGATTATGTGAAGTTGTAACATTTCACCACAGAGAGCCCCTAGAGTATGTGAAGTTGTAACATTTCACCACAGCGAGCCCCTAGATTATGTGAGTTGTAACATTTCACCACCAGAGAGCCCCTAGATTATGTGAAGTTGTAACATTTCACCACAGAGAGCCCCTAGATTATGTGAAGTTGTAACACTTCACCACAGAGAGCCCCTAGATTGTGTGAAGTTGTAACACTTCACCACAGAGAGCCCCTAGATTGTGTGAAGTTGTAACATTTCACCACAGAGAGCCCCTAGATTGTGTGAAGTTGTAACATTTCACCACAGAGAGCCCCTAGATTATTTGAAGTTGTAACATTTCACCACAGAGAGCCCCTAGATTATGTGAAGTTGTAACATTTCACCACAGAGAGCCCCTAGATTATGTGAAGTTGTAACATTTCACCACAGAGAGCCCCTAGATTATTGTGAAGTTGTAACATTTCATCACAGAGAGCCCCTAGATTATGTGAAGTTGAAACACTTCACCACAGAGAGCCCCTAGATTATGTGAAGTTGAAACACTTCACCACAGAGAGCCCCTAGATTGTGTGAAGTTGTAACACTTCACCACAGAGAGCCCCTAGATTGTGTGAAGGTGTAACACTTCACCACAGAGAGCCCCTAGATTGTGTGAAGTTGTAACATTTCACCACAGAGAGCCCCTAGCTTGTGTAAAGTTGTAACATTTCACCACAGAGAGCCCCTAGATTGTGTGAAGTTGTAACATTTCACCACAGAGAGCCCCTAGATTGTTGTGAAGTTGTAACATTTCACCACAGAGAGGCCCCTAGATTGTGTGAAGTTGTACATTTCACCACAGAGAGCCCCTAGATTATGTGAAGTTGTAACATTTCACCACAGAGAGCCCCTAGATTATGTGAAGTTGTAACATTTCACCACAGAGGCCCCCTAGATTATGTGAAGTTGTAACATTTCACCACAGAGGCCCCCTAGCTTGTGTGAAGTTGTAACATTTCACCACAGAGAGCCCCTAGCTTGTGTGAAGTTGTAACATTTCACCACAGAGAGCCCCTAGCTTGTGTGAAGTTGTAACATTTCACCACAGAGACCCCCTAGCCTGTGTGAAGTTGTAACATTTCACCACAGAGACCCCCTAGCTTGTGTGAAGTTGTAACATTTCACCACAGAGAGCCCCTAGCTTGTGTGAAGTTGTAACATTTCACCACAGAGAGCCCCTAGCTTGTGTGAAGTTGTAACATTTCACCACAGAGACCCCCTAGCCTGTGTGAAGTTGTAACATTTCACCACAGAGACCCCCTAGCCTGTGTGAAGTTGTAACATTTCACCACAGAGAGCCCCTAGCCTGTGTGAAGTTGTAACATTTCACCACAGAGAGCCCCTAGATTGTGTGAAGTTGTAACATTTCACCACAGAGAGCCCCTAGATTGTGTGAAGTTGTAACATTTCACCACAGAGAGCCCCTAGATTGTGTGAAGTTGTAACATTTCACCACAGAGAGCCCCTAGATTGTGTGAAGTTGTAACATTTCACCACAGAGAGCCCCTAGATTGTGTGAAGTTGTAACATTTCACCACAGAGAGCCCCTAGATTGTGTGAAGTTGTAACATTCACCACAGAGAGCACCTAGATTGTGTGAAGTTGTAACATCTTCACCACAGAGAGCCCCTAGATTGTGTGAAGTTGTAACATTTCACCACAGAGAGCCCCTAGCCTGTGTGAAGTTGTAACATTTCACCACAGAGAGCCCCTAGATTGTGTGAAGTTGTAACATTTCACCACAGAGAGCCCCTAGATTGTGTGAAGTTGTAACATTTCACCACAGAGAGCCCCTAGATTGTGTGAAGTTGTAACATTTCACCACAGAGAGCCCTAGATTGTGTGAAGTTGTAACATTTCACCACAGAGAGCCCCTAGATTGTGTGAAGTTGTAACATTTCACCACAGAGAGCCCCTAGATTGTGTGAAGTTGTAACATTTCACCACAGAGAGCCCCTAGATTGTGTGAAGTTGTAACATTTCACCACAGAGAGCCCCTAGATTGTGTGAAGTTGTAACATTTCACCACAGAGAGCCCCTAGATTATGTGAAGTTGTAACATTTCACCACAGAGAGCCCCTAGATTATGTGAAGTTGTAACACTTCACCACAGAGAGCCCCTAGATTATGTGAAGTTGTAACACTTCACCACAGAGAGCCCCTAGATTATGTGAAGTTGTAACACTTCACCACAGAGAGCCCCTAGATTATGTGAAGTTGTAACATTTCACCACAGAGAGCCCCTAGATTATGTGAAGTTGTAACACTTCACCACAGAGAGCCCCTAGATTATGTGAAGTTGTAACATTTCACCACAGAGAGCCCCTAGATTATGTGAAGTTGTAACACTTCACCACAGAGAGCCCCTAGATTATGTGAAGTTGTAACAATTCACCACAGAGAGCCCCTAGATTATGTGAAGTTGTAACATTTCACCACAGAGAGCCCCTAGATTATGTGAAGTTGTAACATTTCAGATGTGTATAAGAGACAGTTGTAACACTTCACCACAGAGAGCCCCTAGATTATGTGAAGTTGTAACATTTCACCACAGAGAGCCCCTAGATTATGTGAAGTTGTAACACTTTCACCACAGAGAGCCCCTAGATTATGTGAAGTTGTAACACTTCACCACAGAGAGCCCCTAGATTATGTGAAGTTGTAACACTTCACCACAGAGAAGGAGAGCCCCTAGATTATGTGAAGTTGTAACACTTCACCACAGAGAGCCCCTAGATTATGTGAAGTTGTAACATTTCACCACAGAGAGCCCCTAGATTATGTGAAGTTGTAACATTTCACCACAGAGAGCCCCTAGATTATGTGAAGTTGTAACATTTCACCACAGAGAGCCCCTAGATTATGTGAAGTTGTAACATTTCACCACAGAGAGCCCCTAGATTATGTGAAGTTGTAACATTTCACCACAGAGAGCCCTAGATTATGTGAAGTTGTAACATTTCACCACAGAGAGCCCTAGATTGTGTGAAGTTGTAACATTTCACCACAGAGAGCCCCTAGATTGTGTGAAGTTGTAACATTTCACCACAGAGAGCCCCTAGATTGTGTGAAGTTGTAACATTTCACCACAGAGAGCCCCTAGATTGTGTGAAGTTGTAACATTTCACCACAGAGAGCCCCTAGATTGTGTGAAGTTGTAACATTTCACCACAGAGAGCCCCTAGATTGTGTGAAGTTGTAACATTTCACCACAGAGAGCCCCTAGATTGTGTGAAGTTGTAACAGATTCACCACAGAGAGCACCCTAGATTATGTGAAGTTGTAACATTTCACCACAGAGAGCCCCTAGATATTATGTGAAGTTGTAACATTTCACCACAGAGAGCCCCTAGATTATGTGAAGTTGTAACACTTCAGCACAGAGAGCCACCTAGATTATGTGAAGTTGTAACCTTCAGCACAGAGAGCCCCTAGATTATGTGAAGTTGTAACACTTCACCACAGAGAGCCCCTAGATTATGTGAAGTTGTAACATTTCACCACAGAGAGCCCCTAGATTATGTGAAGTTGTAACACTTCACCACAGAGAGCCCCTAGATTATGTGAAGTTGTAACACTTCACCACAGAGAGCCCCTAGATTATGTGAAGTTGTAACACTTCACCACAGAGAGCCCCTAGATTATGTAGATTGTAACATATTCACCACAGAGAGCCCCTAGATTATGTGAAGTTGTAACATTTCACCACAGAGAGCCCCTAGATTATGTGAAGTTGTAACACTTCACCACAGAGAGCCCCTAGATTATGTGAAGTTGTAACACTTCACCACAGAGAGCCCCTAGATTATGTGAAGTTGTAACATTTCACCACAGAGAGCCCCTAGATTATGTGAAGTTGTAACACTTCACCACAGAGAGCCCCTAGATTATGTGAAGTTGTAACACTTCACCACAGAGAGCCCCTAGATTATGTGAAGTTGTAACATTTCACCACAGAGACCCCCTAGAGTATGTGAAGTTGTAACATTTCACCACAGAGAGCCCCTAGATTATGTGAAGTTGTAACATTTCACCACAGAGAGCCCCTAGATTATGTGAAGTTGTAACATTTCACCACAGAGAGCCCCTAGATTATGTGAAGTGTGTAACACTTCACCACAGAGAAGCCCCTAGATTATGTGAAGTTGTAACACTTCACCACAGAGAGCCCCTAGATTATGTGAAGTTGTAACACTTCACCACAGAGAGCCCCTAGATTATGTGAAGTTGTAACATTTCACCACAGAGAGCCCCTAGATTATGTGAAGTTGTAACATTTCACCACAGAGAGCCCCTAGATTATGTGAAGTTGTAACATTTCACCACAGAGAGCCCCTAGATTATGTGAAGTTGTAACATTTCACCACAGAGAGCCCCTAGATTATGTGAAGTTGTAACACTTCACCACAGAGAGCCCCTAGATTATGTGAAGTTGTAACACTTCACCACAGAGAGCCCCTAGATTATGTGAAGTTGTAACACTTCACCACAGAGAGCCCCTAGATTATGTGAAGTTGTAACACTTCACCACAGAGAGCCCCTAGATTATTGTGAAGTTGTAACATTTCACCACAGAGAGCCCCTAGATTATGTGAAGTTGTAACATTTCACCACAGAGAGCCCCTAGATTATGTGAAGTTGTAACATTTCACCACAGAGAGCCCCTAGATTATGTGAAGTTGTAACATTTCACCACAGAGAGCCCCTAGATTATGTGAAGTTGTAACATTTCACCACAGAGAGCCCCTAGATTATGTGAAGTTGTAACATTTCACCACAGAGAGCCCCTAGATTATGTGAAGTTGTAACATTTCACCACAGAGAGCCCCTAGATTATGTGAAGTTGTAACACTTCACCACAGAGAGCCCCTAGATTATGTGAAGTTGTAACACTTCACCACAGAGAGCCCCTAGATTATGTGAAGTTGTAACACTTCACCACAGAGAGCCCCTAGATTATGTGAAGTTGTAACACTTCACCACAGAGAGCCCCTAGATTATGTGAAGTTTGTAACACTTTCACCACAGAGAGCCCCTAGATTATGTGAAGTTGTAACATTTCACCACAGAGAGCCCCTAGATTATGTGAAGTTGTAACATTTCACCACAGAGAGCCCCTAGATTATGTGAAGTTGTAACATTTCACCACAGAGAGCCCCTAGATTATGTGAAGTTGTAACACTTCACCACAGAGAGCCCCTAGATTATGTGAAGTTGTAACACTTCACCACAGAGAGCCCCTAGATTATGTGAAGTTGTAACACTTCACCACAGAGAGCCCCTAGATTATGTGAAGTTTGTAACACTTCACCACAGAGAGCCCCTAGATTATGTGAAGTTGTAACATTTCACAACAGAGAGCCCCTAGATATGTGAAGTTGTAACATTTCACCACAGAGAGCCCCTAGATTATGTGAAGTTGTAACATTTCACCACAGAGAGCCCCTAGATTATGTGAAGTTGTAACATTTCCACCACAGAGAGCCCCTAGATTATGTGAAGTTGTAACATTTCACCACAGAGAGCCCCTAGATTATGTGAAGTTGTAACATTTCACCACAGAGAGCCCTAGATTATGTGAAGTTGTAACATTTCACCACAGAGAGCCCCTAGATTATGTGAAGTTGTAACATTTCACCACAGAGAGCCCCTAGATTATGTGAAGTTGTAACATTTCACCACAGAGAGCCCCTAGATTATGTGAAGTTGTAACATTTCACCACAGAGAGCCCCTAGATTATGTGAAGTTGTAACATTTCACCACAGAGAGCCCCTAGATTATGTGAAGTTGTAACATTCACCACAGAGAGCCCTAGATTATGTGAAGTTGTAACATTTCACCACAGAGAGCCCCTAGATTGTGTGAAGTTGTAACATTTCACCACAGAGAGCCCCTAGATTGTGTGAAGTTGTAACATTTCACCACAGAGAGCCCCTAGATTGTGTGAAGTTGTAACATTTCACCACAGAGAGCCCCTAGATTGTGTGAAGTTGTAACATTTCACCACAGAGAGCCCCTAGATTGTGTGAAGTTGTAACATTTCACCACAGAGAGCCCCTAGATTGTGTGAAGTTGTAACATTTCACCACAGAGAGCCCCTAGATTATGTGAAGTTGTAACATTTCACCACAGAGAGCCCCTAGATTATGTGAAGTTGTAACATTTCACCACAGAGAGCCCCTAGATTATGTGAAGTTGTAACATTTCACCACAGAGAGCCCCTAGATTATGTGAAGTTGTAACATTTCACCACAGAGAGCCCCTAGATTATGTGAAGTTGTAACATTTTCACCACAGAGAGCCACTAGATTATGTGAAGTTGTAACATTTCACCACAGAGAGCCCCTAGATTATGTGAAGTTGTAACATTTCACCACAGAGAGCCCCTAGATTATGTGAAGTTGTAACATTTCACCACAGAGAGCCCCTAGATTATGTGAAGTTGTAACATTTCACCACAGAGAGCCCCTAGATTATGTGAAGTTGTAACATTTCACCACAGAGAGCCCCTAGATTATGTGAAGTTGTAACATTTCACCACAGAGAGCCCCTAGATTATGTGAAGGTGTAACATTTCACCACAGAGAGCCCCTAGATTATGTGAAGTTGTAACATTTCACCACAGAGAGCCCCTAGATTATGTGAAGTTGTAACATTTCACCACAGAGAGCCCCTAGATTATGTGAAGTTGTAACATTTCACCACAGAGAGCCCCTAGATTATGTGAAGTTGTAACATTTCACCACAGAGAGCCCCTAGATTATGTGAAGCTGTAACATTTCACCACAGAGAGCCCCTAGATTATGTGAAGCTGTAACATTTCACCACAGAGAGCCCCTAGATTGTGTGAAGTTGTAACATTTCACCACAGAGAGCCCCTAGATTGTGTGAAGTTGTAACATTTCACCACAGAGAGCCCCTAGATTGTGTGAAGTTGTAACATTTCACCACAGAGAGCCCCTAGATTGTGTGAAGTTGTAACATTTCACCACAGAGAGCCCCTAGATTGTGTGAAGTTGTAACATTTCACCACAGAGAGCCCCTAGATTGTGTGAAGTTGTAACATTTCACCACAGAGAGCCCCTAGATTATGTGAAGTTGTAACATTTCACCACAGAGAGCCCCTAGATTATGTGAAGTTGTAACATTTCACCACAGAGAGCCCCTAGATTATGTGAAGTTGTAACATTTCACCACAGAGAGCACTAGATTATGTGAAGTTGTAACATTTCACCACAGAGAGCCCCTAGATTATGTGAAGTTGTAACATTTCACCACAGAGACCCCCTAGATTATGTGAAGTTGTAACATTTCACCACAGAGACCCCCTAGATTATGTGAAGTTGTAACATTTCACCACAGAGAGCCCCTAGATTATGTGAAGTTGTAACATTTCACCACAGAGAGCCCCTAGATTATGTGAAGTTGTAACATTTCACCACAGAGAGCCCCTAGATTATTTGAAGTTGTAACATTTCACCACAGAGAGCCCCTAGATTATGTGAAGTTGTAACATTTCACCACAGAGAGCCCCTAGATTATGTGAAGTTGTAACACTTCACCACAGAGAGTCCCCTAGATTATGTGAAGTTGTGACACTTAACGCCCCAGTAGCAATGTCTACCAAGGAACTCTCCACCTCGTGTCAGTTGATTGGAGTGAGTCCACTGATCTGCTTCTTTTGTTGTGACTAAACAAGGTTAACTGCTGCCTTCGGATGTTCTGCAGGCGCCTGCATCTGTTTAATGATTTTATTTTTTATTGCAGCATTATTTAGACTATAAGAACTTTTAATCAGATAGTGGTGGGAACAGTTAGTAGTGTGACTCTGTGCTGGCTGTTGAATGTGGGGACGGATCACGTATGGGAATGTCCTGAGTGCAGTGATGTCGGTTCTTAGCTCAACACAACTCAACTGAAGCATTATTTTTATATTGATATTTCTCTTAAACAGGATTCCTATCGACAAGTCATGAAAATGAGATCTAAAGACCTGCGAAAGCGTTTAATGGTGAAGTTTCGGGGTGAAGAAGGCCTCGATTATGGCGGTGTTGCCAGGTAAGTGATGAAATATGTGTACAGTTTAATTTTTCATGTTTTTTTTAGAACTACTTGGCGTGTGTGCCAACATTTGTAATTAAATCTAGATATTCTAAAAGACAAGTGTGTTTATGAGCTAACACTGGGCCTTCCTGTCTGCATATATAAGTCTTGCTCTTCTTATGTTTTGCCAAGCTGCAGTTCTAGTGTGAAATACGAATTGAACTGTTTTCAGAGATGTACATTACAATCACAGTGGAAAAGGCAAACAATCTAGCGACTTCATACAAGCGAATGCTAATTGAAGGTATAATGAAAGGGGAAGCAATGTAGTTAATGGTGTGTAAATTTAGATTTAAGCAGTGGACTGGCATGGAGGGACATCTGAGAGGAAGAATACAATGTGTTTGCAATTAATGTGCTACTGGAATGATCACTGTACTAGACTTGCTGCAGAAGATGGAGCATCTATGGTCCTGTAACATTAATTCTTCAGTCAATCAGAGATTTACATTCTCATATAGCTTCTGTTTTATTTTTACTTAGAGCGCTGATGGTCAGAAGTCTCGCTTTACAGTTAAGAGATAAATTGATTATGTGGTTGTTTCGGGATTTGAAATTTAAATATTGAGCACAACCCACTACTGGCAACGCCGATCGCATTCTGGTATGAACCTAAGGCCTATCCACGTCAATATGGAAGCACTATACTCGAGTTTCGCCCTCGTTTGAGCTCGTCAGTAGTGCATATCCCTGACCGGATCCGGAAACAGTCCCGGATCACGCGTGTGAAGCGGGTGTGTAACCACGCGGCACACACTGGACACACCAAATATCACAACAGAATATCACAACGCTACCCATCGTAGGCTATGCTCAAGATTGCCCAATCGCCGCGACCGACGTCCGTCAATCGATGGGACCCGAACGATCAGGACTTCTCACTGGCAAGGAACACCAGGCCTCCTAAATCCAGTGAGTGGTTGTTTCGGGATTTGAAATTTAAATATTGAGCACAACCCACTACTGGCAACGCCGATCGCATTCTGGTATGAACCTAAGGCCTATCCACGTCAATATGGAAGCACTATACTCGAGTTTCGCCCTCGTTTGAGCTCGTCAGTAGTGGATTTAGGAGGCCTGGTGTTCCTTGCCAGTGAGAAGTCCTGATCGTTCGGGTCCCATCGATTGACGGACGTCGGTCGCGGCGATTGGGCAATCTTGAGCATAGCCTACGATGGGTAGCGTTGTGATATTCTGTTGTGATATTTGGTGTGTCCAGTGTGTGCAGCGTGGTTACACACCCGCTTCACACGCGTGATCCGGGACTGTTTCCGGATCCGGTCAGGGATATGCACTACTGACGAGCTCAAACGAGGGCGAAACTCGAGTATAGTGCTTCCATATTGACGTGGATAGGCCTTAGGTTCATACCAGAATGCGATCGGCGTTGCCAGTAGTGGGTTGTGCTCAATATTTAAGAGATAAATATTATTTACTGTCTTCTCAGATACTCTACTGTCATCTTAGACGCTGTACTGTCCTGTCAGAAGCTCTACTGTCTTTACATATGCTCTACTGTCATCTTAGACAGTACAGTCTTCTCAGATCCTCCTATTATGTTGTTCAACCTCTTACCCCATGTATGTTTATAGATGTTATCTTCTGGATGTGTTTGATATGATTGATGTTATTATGTATGTCTTCACAGAGAATGGTTCTACCTCCTGTCCCACGAGATGTTGAACCCCTACTACGGCCTGTTTCAGTATTCCAGGGATGATATCTACACGCTGCAGATCAACCCTGATTCCGGGGTGAACCCTGTAAGATTTGCTGTGTATTTGTTTATGATTGCTAAATGTAGAAACTGACATGGCTTGGTGGTTAGTACACTGGCTTACCAGCATTGTGGTTCAGGGTTTACTTGCTGGGAAAGGAGGGTGATGTGATGGGGGATGGCTGGAATCAGGTGGAGAGTGCAGCTGAACAGGCAGAGTGTCCGTATCTAGAGAGACTGACTCTGAAGTGAGTGAGTGGAGGGTCTGGATGAAACTCAGAGAGTGAAGGAATAATCCCAGCGGACTTGTAATAAAATTGCTACTGGAAACATCAGCATGGTGGCTTATGAAGAGCAACATGGAGCATGAGTGTAAATGTCCAGAGAGCAGTCATGTGCATTCAGTATGAATCCTGGGAAGTGGCTGTACCTTTGCACTGCCAGAATACTTCTGGCTTTGGCCTATCTTTTTCAAATGAGTACCAGCAATCTTTGTATGAGGAACAGTACCCAAGTGTGCATTCTTGGGGGGGGGCCTTCCTGCAATGGATATTCATAAATGTTGCCTCTTAACAGTGAGAAGTGTTGTGGCAATGGTAGATATCAAGTTCCGTCAGTTCTCTGAAGGTCTCTAACAGTGTTTTTATGAAGATTTACTTGCTTGTCCCATTGAGATTATGACAAAAGTTTCTGTTTAACCATGAGAATATTGAGCATCTTCTTCTTATAGACAGTGTGGCATTTGGGATCTTGTCTTTCCATATCCCTCTCATGCTTTCAATCATTTCTGATGCTGATGTTCCTCCATGTCATGATGTCAGACTGTCCAGCATCTTCTCTCTTGGTCTCCCCTCTTACCTTCCTGTTGTGACGACATACTCCAGCTTTCCCCTTCTCATGACATGCTTGAAGAATGTGAACGGTCTTCTTCTGATGCAAGTATCAAGGTCTCTTCTTTCAGGATATCTTCGTTGCTCTTTCTATCTGTCCACGGTATCCTCATCAATCATCTATAAAATGACATTGCCTCCTCCTCCTCATCATCATCATCATCATCAAGTGCCCTGCCAGCTGGCGTAGGTGTTCATGGCTCTCCACAGATCTCGGTCTTTGGTGTTCTGGATCAACTCTGCTGATGATATTCCTCCATGCCACCGTCTCAATCCGTCCAGCATCATTTCTCTGGTCTGCCTCTGCCTCTCTTCCCCTCGATCTTTCCAGTTGTCACATTGTTCTCCAATACCTGTCTTCTCATCACATGACCGAAGAAAGATGTTTGTCTCTTTCTTATTGTTGTATATAACGTTCTAGTTTCATTAGCCTGTTTCAGGCAATCGTTAGTTACTCTGGCTGTCCAATGAATTTGCAACATTTGTCTCAGGAACCACATCTCTGTTGCTTCTAATTTCTTCTTAATTTGTTCATTTACATTCTAAGATTCACTGCCATGCAGCAAAACTAGCCCGAGTATCCACCGGAATAAGTAGACAACTCTGCAGCAAGCAGAGCAGGGCACTCACTTGTCCTTACAGTCGGAAATGGCTGTCAAAGGCAGAGGTAAAAGACCACCATGTGGATGTGAAAGGCAAGGGGAAACCACCACATTATCTTCCCAAGACTTCACATATCTCCTCAGCTTATACATAATTCCTCACTTGTCTGCTAATTGTCCATGATTCACTTTCATACATCAGGATTGGCTCTATGTTGAGCATCTAGCGTAGTAAATTCTTCAGCAGCTGTCTCAGAGTTATGATTTACTCCAATGTGATTTAGCCCTGTTTGGTCCACTAAAAGCTTTCCTTGGTGGCAGGCATGTCGCAGGTGATGCAGAGGCTGATTGTGAGGTGCAAAGTTGGAACAGCAGAGCACGTAATTGTGTGCAGTAGATTTCAAAACTCTGATACAACAGTGGAGTTTGTGTATCAGTCTAAGTGCAAATTATGTTGAGAAATAAAGTGGAAATGTAAGTGCAATAGTAAATGGTGTTCAAGTTTGTATCTTATTATGTTTTTAATATCCATTTGCACTTTATTGTCTTTTCCTTGTAGATTTATATTATTAAGTAGTAAATCATTCAAATGTTGTGAAGTATACTGCATGTTTGGTTTATATGTTATGCATTTCCATTGTAGGAACACCTGTCGTACTTCCATTTTGTGGGCCGAGTGATCGGGATGGCCATCTTTCACAGCCACTACCTGGATGGAGGCTTCACGATGCCTTTCTACAAACAGCTCCTGGGCAAACCCGTCAATCTGGACGACCTTGAGAGTGTGGACCCTCACCTGCACCGCAGTCTGTGTTGGATGCTGTATGTCTGTTTTCAAACATCTTTTAGCATGCTGTTGTAGTTCTTTGAGTGATTATGGGCATTCCTGCTTCTTGTCTGTTTCTTAACTGGCATCTGTGAGCAGTGAATGCGGTTTCATAATCCTACACAACTGGCTTTAAATCAGGCACAGGCAATTTTGTCGTGCCTTTTTTTTTTTGATTTTCACAATGCTATGAACGTCAGGCATTCAGAAAGCAATGACAGAATTTTAAAAATGTGTGTTTAGTTGTTTGCCATAAATGAACGTAAAATTGCCTTGAAAATCACAATTAGCCCCATAGGTCAGCATGGCCGAATGAATAAGAACGCATTTTTTTTGGGGCACTCGAGCGTAGTCCATACACACTAATTCTAGTAGTGATGGACTGAATTTTGCGTGAGGATTAGCTTTTCCTTATTAACAGTGTCCCTCGCCATTAGGCGAACCCACTCCGACTTCAGAGGTAATGCGAGTTCTTAAACATCCGGTGTGCTGATGCTGAAGTAAGGGGTTCAACCCTTACACCAGACAGTTGGAATAAAATGTTGACCTATCGTCTTTGTCTTGGGGGTGTAAATTACAAGTACCTCTGAAGTCGGAGGGGGTTTACCTGATGGCGAATACCACTGTTAAAAGGGAAAGCTAATCCACACACAAAATTCAGTCCAGCACTACTAGAAGTAATGTGTATGGACTACGCCTGAGTTCAAAGCGAGCTAGCGCAAAAAAAAAAAAAAAATTTGCCCCAAAAAATACTGGGAATAACTATGACATCATGTAAAGAACATACAACAAACATTTAACTCTCTTATTTCTCTACCTGCCTGTCTGTCTCTGTGTCATCCTCTTCTTCTGCAACGGCCTGTCATCTCCCAATGGAGAATACTCCCTCAACTAACTACAGCCCGCTGTAGACTTCTTCATGATTGGTTGGATTCTGCAGCTAACGTCTGCGGGATAAGGCAGCCAGTCTCACGCCAACCCTCCTTAGTAGTCTCTTATGACATGACTGGTAGGTCACAGTGTTGCTGTTCCTTGCTTCTTTTATGGGCTCTATAGTACACAGGCAATGTCCGTTTCTTTCACACACCTCCACCCCATGTATACACACACAGGAAATACACATGCAGGCCATGTCTGTTTCACACAACACTTCCCCCATGTACACACACACACAGGCAGTGTCTGTTTCACACACCTCCCCTATGTACACACACAGGAAATGTCTGATTCACACACCTCCTTCCCATGTACACACACAGGCCATGTCTGTTTCACACAACACGTCCCCCATGTACACACACAGGCAATGTGTGTTTCACACACCTCCCCCATGTGTACACACAGGCAATGTCTGTTTCACACAACACTTCCCTCATGTAACACATTTTTGTGCACTTCTCTTTCCTGTGAGATCACATTCTGCTTATTCTCAGGAGTTATTCATATTACTGCTATAATATATTTTTCCATAACTTACATTATTGTTATTATATATTATTCCGTAACTTACATTATTGTTATAATATGTTATTCCACAACTGACATTACTGCCACAGTTTTTAATACCCGACTTCTGGTGTTTCAGAGAAAACAACATAGAGAATGTGTTGGACCATACATTTTCTGTGGAGCACCATTCGTTCGGCTGTGTGCAGGAGCATGAGTTGAAGCCGGGGGGCCAAGACATCAGTGTCACCGATGAGAATAAACGAGAATATGTCAGGTAGTGGTGGATTTCTTGAGCTTCTGGTGGGGTCTTTTCTGATCTGGTTGTCTGTGTTTGTCTGTTAATGATTGCTTGGAGTTTAGCATGTGCCCAGGGTGTCTGGATCCCGGCTGTGTGGACCCAGGGTGTGGGGATGTCAGCTGAGGTCTTCCAGCTGTGGCTTGGGTGTTCTTTGGGGTGGAGAAATAGCAGCAGCTCTGTCATTCGTGAAAGACCAACAGCCTGGGATCATGACTTTGTGGTTACTGAGAGTTCACTAGTGTCCACATTGGTATGACAGAGTTCACTAGTGTCCACATTGGTATGTCAGAGTTCACTAGTGTCCACATTGGTATGTCAGAGTTCACTAGTGTCCACATTGGTATGACAGAGTTCACTAGTGTCCACATTGGTATGTCAGAGTTCACTAGTGTCCACATTGGTATGTCAGAGTTCACTAGTGTCCACATTGGTATGACAGAGTTCACTAGTGTCCACATTGGTATGTCAGAGTTCACTAGTGTCCACATTGGTATGACAGAGTTCACTAGTGTCCACATTGGTATGTCAGAGTTCACTAGTGTCCACATTGGTATGACAGAGTTCACTAGTGTCCACATTGGTATGTCAGAGTTCACTAGTGTCCACATTGGTATGTCAGAGTTCACTAGTGTCCACATTGGTATGACAGAGTTCACTAGTGTCCACATTGGTATGACAGAGTTCACTAGTGTCCACATTGGTATGACAGAGTTCACTAGTGTCCACATTGGTATGTCATAGTGTCCACATTGGTATGACAGAGTTCACTGGTGTCCACATTGGTATGTCAGAGTTACTAGTGTCCACATTGGTATGACAGAGTTCACTGGTGTCCACATCGGTATGACAGAGTTCACTAGTGTCCACATTGGTATGTCAGAGTTCACTAGTGTCCACATTGGTATGACAGAGTTCACTGGTGTCCACATCGGTATGACAGAGTTCACTAGTGTCCACATCGGTATGTCAGAGTTCACTAGTGTACACATCGGTATGACAGAGTTCACTGGTGTCCACATTGGTATGTCAGAGTTCACTAGTGTCCACATCGGTATGACAGAGTTCACTGGTGTCCACATCGGTATGACAGAGTTCACTAGTGTCCACATCGGTATGACAGAGTTCACTGGTGTCCACATTGGTATGACAGAGTTCACTGGTGTCCACATCGGTATGACAGAGTTCACTAGTGTCCACATTGGTATGTCAGAGTTCACTAGTGTCCACATTGGTATGTCAGAGTTCACTAGTGTCCACATTGGTATGACAGAGTTCACTAGTGTCCACATTGGTATGACAGAGTTCACTGGTGTCCACATTGGTATGACAGAGTTCACTGGTGTCCACATTGGTATGACAGAGTTCACTGGTGTCCACATTGGTATGTCAGAGTTCACTAGTGTCCACATTGGTATGACAGAGTTCACTGGTGTCCACATTGGTATGTCAGAGTTCACTAGTGTCCACATTGGTATGACAGAGTTCACTGGTGTCCACATTGGTATGTCAGAGTTCACTGGTGTTCACATTGGTATGACAGAGTTCACTGGTGTCCACATTGGTATGACAGAGTTCACTGGTGTCCACATTGGTATGTCAGAGTTCACTGGTGTCCACATTGGTATGACAGAGTTCACTAGTGTCCACATTGGTATGTCAGAGTTCACTAGTGTCCACATTGGTATGACAGAGTTCACTGGTGTCCACATTGGTATGACAGAGTTCACTGGTGTCCACATTGGTATGACAGAGTTCACTGGTGTCCACATTGGTATGACAGAGTTCACTGGTGTCCACATTGGTATGTCAGAGTTCACTGGTGTCCACATTGGTATGGCAGAGTTCACTGGTGTCCACATTGGTATGTCAGAGTTCACTGGTGTCCACATGTATGACAGAGTTCACTAGTGTCCACATTGGTATGCAGAGTTCACGGTGTCCACATTGGTATGACAGAGTTCACTGTGTCCACATTGGTATGACAGAGTTCACTGGTGTCCACATTGGTATGCAGAGTTCACTGTGTCCACATTGGTATGCAGAGTTCACTGGTGTCCACATTGGTATGCAGAGTTCACTGGTGTCCACATTGGTATGCAGAGTTCACTGTGTCCACATTGGTATGACAGAGTTCACTGGTGTCCACATTGGTATGCAGAGTTCACTAGTGTCCACATTGGTATGACAGAGTTCACTGTGTCCACATGGTATGCAGAGTTCACTGTGTCCACATTGGTATGACAGAGTTCACTGTGTCCACATTGGTATGACAGAGTCACTGTGTCCACATGGTATGCAGAGTTACTGGTGTCCACATTGGTATGACAGAGTTCACTGGGTCCACATGGTATGCAGAGTTCACTAGTGTCCACATTGGTATGACAGAGTTCACTGGTGTCCACATTGGTATGACAGAGTTCACTGGTGTCCACATTGGTATGCAGAGTTCACGTGTCCACATTGGTAGCAGAGTTCACTGGTGTCCACATTGGTATGCAGAGTTCACTGGTGTCCACATTGGTATGCAGAGTTCACTGTTCCACATTGGTATGCAGAGTTCACTGGTGTCCACATTGGTATGACAGAGTTCACTGTGTCCACATTGGTTTATGACAGAGTTCACTGGTGTCCACATTGGTATGACAGAGTTCACTAGTGTCCACATCGGTATGACAGAGTTCACTGGTGTCCACATCGGTATGACAGAGTTCACTAGTGTCCACATTGGTATGACAGAGTTCACTAGTGTCCACATTGGTATGTCATAGTGTCCACATTGGTATGACAGAGTTCACTGGTGTCCACATTGGTATGTCAGAGTTACTAGTGTCCACATTGGTATGACAGAGTTCACTGGTGTCCACATCGGTATGACAGAGTTCACTAGTGTCCACATTGGTATGTCAGAGTTCACTAGTGTCCACATTGGTATGACAGAGTTCACTAGTGTCCACATCGGTATGACAGAGTTCACTGGTGTCCACATTGGTATGTCAGAGTTCACTAGTATCCACATCGGTATGACAGAGTTCACTGGTGTCCACATCGGTATGACAGAGTTCACTAGTGTCCACATCGGTATGACAGAGTTCACTGGTGTCCACATTGGTATGACAGAGTTCACTAGTGTCCACATCGGTATGACAGAGTTCACTGGTGTCCACATCGGTATGACAGAGTTCACTAGTGTCCACATTGGTATGACAGAGTTCACTAGTGTCCACATTGGTATGACAGAGTTCACTGGTGTCCACATCGGTATGACAGAGTTCACTAGTGTCCACATTGGTATGACAGAGTTCACTAGTGTCCACATCGGTATGTCAGAGTTCACTAGTGTCCACATTGGTATGACAGAGTTCACTGGTGTCCACATCGGTATGACAGAGTTCACTAGTGTCCACATTGGTATGACAGAGTTCACTGGTGTCCACATCGGTATGACAGAGTTCACTAGTGTCCACATCGGTATGACAGAGTTCACTAGTGTCCACATTGGTATGACAGAGTTCACTGGTGTCCACATCGGTATGACAGAGTTCACTAGTGTCCACATTGGTATGACAGAGTTCACTAGTGTCCACATTGGTATGACAGAGTTCACTAGTGTCCACATCGGTATGACAGAGTTCACAGCAGTCATGACTTCTGCACGACAAGTTCTCTATAAAGACAATCTCTGCATGACAGGGTTCTCTATAGAGACAATCTCTGCACAACAGGGTTCACTGTTACAGAGCCCACCAAGGAAACCCTCCACAATGGCTAGCACACTTGCCTACTGGCCCAGAGGTCGTGTGTTTGAATCTCCGTTGAGAAGGAATGTTTTTAATGACTTGGTCCCACCAGGTCACCCCAGCCTTAAAAAGGGTACCAGGAAATTATCCAGGAAATAAAGGCAGCCGACATGACATTGACCACATCCTCTATTGAGTGCTGACTGGTCTATGAAAATAAGGGGCCAGCACTACAGAGTGCGCCAGAAACATGTTTACATAGTAATCGTCCACCAGTTTAAATGTAATCGCATTTCAATTGAGTATATTATTTTAATAGCGTCATCAAAACTTGTCATATTACACCATTTGTAGAACACATTACAGTAGCAATATGTTGCATGATATGTTTAAAATGATGGCGTAAACAGCATGTTACAAATGTCACAGGGAAAACTGAACAATAATAACACTATGCAACACATTGCTACGGTAATTGTTCTAAGATCGGAACTGCGATTACATTTAAACTGGTGGGTGAATACTCTGTATACATTTTTCTGGCGCACTCAGTATATACCTAGGACACCTCAAGACATGTTGCAGGCTTTACCAACTGACCCAGGACCCCTTTACCAACTGACCCAGGACCCCTGTCTGCCTGTCTGGCAGATATCTGTATCCTCAACAATGTGTTCCCTTAGTAAACGTGAACACAGAAGCCATAATCAATATCTGGCATGGTTTATGGCCTGACATATTTTGCTGCATCTCGTCAGGTGCATTCTGCAGATCACCGTGGAGATAACAGATGCTCCACATTCGAACAATACCTGAGACTATATGCTTTAATTGTTTCAGCTGAAGTGTTGTTAATTTATTCACTTTATGTGATCTATAACTCTGCAGCGAAATATGCCAAGCAATAAATCATGCTACGTATTGTGCCCTAGAGTAAAGATCAGCAGCAGAGAACAAACAGTGAAAGTAGCTAATGCCTAGATTTTAGTAGGAGTTGACACACCCCCAACAACCTAGGAATGAGTCATCAGCATTCAGTCATAAATTCATTCAGCATAAACTCATTCAGCATAAATTCAGCAACTACAGCTGTGAGGACAACATAATGCCACATGTAATCAGAAATGCAGGATAATGGAAGAAAACATGTCAGTGATTAATGCAAATGGAAAATAGATGTGAAAATTAGGAAAGATAAAATATACACTGTGAAATTTCTGCATCGTGAATATAAACCACATATCAATATGATATTTCTCTCACATATACTGCACATATTGCTGTGATATTTTTATCTAACATACATCCACACATCATTGTGACATCTCTCTCTCTCTCTCTCTCTCTCTCTCTCTCTCTCTCTCTCTCTCTCTCTCTCTCTCTCTCTCTCTCTCTCTCTCTCTCTCTCTCTCTCTCTCTCTCTCTCTCTCTCTCTCTCTCTCTCTCTCTCTCTCTCTCTCTCTCATGTACACTACATATATCACTGACATGTCTCTTTGTCACACACTCCACATATTACTGTGACATTTCTCTCACATACTCTCTTACCACTCTACACATATCACTGTGACAATTCTGTGTTTCCCACATATATTCCATATAACACTGACAATTCTGAGCTTCCCACATATAGTCCACATATCATTGTGACAATTCTGGGTTTCCCACACATACTCCATATGTCACATTGTCATGACTCTCTCTTACCATTCTACACATATCACTGTGACAATTCTGGGTTTCCTATATATCCTCCACATATAATTGTGACAATTCTGGGTTTCCCACATATACTCCACATATCATTGTGAAAATTCTGGGTTTCCCATATATACTACACATATCACTGTGACAATTCAGTGTTTCCCACATATACTACACATATCACTGTGACAATTCAGTGTTTCCCACATATACTCCACATATCACATTGCCATGTCTCCGGTACTCTGCAGGTTGTATGTTCAGTGGAGGTTCATGCGAGGCATCGAGGCTCAGTTTCTTTCCTTACAGAAAGGCTTCAATGAAATTATACCTCAGCATCTACTCCGTCCTTTCGATGAGCGGGAGTTGGAGGTACGTTGATGGATGATAGATCTGGTAGTGCTATATTTCATGTATTTACCTCTTCATTTGTTTTTACATCATATAGTTTTTATCTCATGCATTTAATTCTCTGTATATGTATATGTCTTATAGTCTTTATCTCTCTTGCTTAACTCTCCATTATATAGTCTTCATGTTTTTAACTCTTCATTTGTTTAAACATTGTATAGTCTTATCTCGTGCGTTCCACTGTTTATTTGTTTATACATCATAAAGTCTTTATGGCATGTGTTTAACTCTTCACTTGTTTATACTGTATAGTCTTATTTCATGTGTTTAACTCTTCACTTGTTAGTATATCGTAAAGTTTTATCTCATGTGTTTCATAAATTCTTCATATGTTTATACATCATATAGTCTTATCTCATGTGTTTAACTCTTCACCTATTTATACATCATATAGTTTTTTTATCTTCGAGGCTCATGTATCTGTTTCGTAACAAAATAGTTTTTACAAAGGTGGGGATGTTAACCCCACGCTTAAACCCCCAACCTGGAGGACCAGGGTGTTTCTCTTTGTCTGTTCTCTACCCTTTGACCTGTCTGGCTTGGGAGGCCTTGCTGGTAGCTACGCTACCGCCGGCATAGTTCTCAGGGTCATTGAGAAACTCAAGCTCCCCCACCACAACAAGGTGGAAACACCAGGGGGACATGTCGAAAGACGGGGGCATATAGAAAGAATGGAAGATAATAGGGAAACAAAACTCGCTTACACTCAGGAAATAAATGACCGTAGACCCCGAGGTAGACCAAGAAGACGGTGGAGAGATAACATATATAAAAGACCTACAAGCACTTGGAATCAACGACTGGCAAGAGAAGGTTCACCAGAGAGACGAATGGAGATAGATTGCATCTGCAGCAAAGAACCTCGATGGCTCGGAACGCTGAAGAAGAAGAAGAAGAATAGTTTTTATCTTATGTGTTTAATCCTTTGCTTGGTTATACATCGTATAGTCGTATCTCTAGTGTTTTAACTCTGAATACATGTCCACCCTTCAAGGGTCTTGTGGTGTTTTGACAGTGGACTAGTGTTCTCGCTTGTACTCGTGCTTTATGTTTACATTTATATGTTTTCGAGTGTAATCACTGAACCTGTTATTTATATGCCCTACTGTCTATTGTCATTTCCTAAACTATGATATACAACAATCTTACTTCTTCATCATCATCATTATCATGTGCTAGGCCAAGCTGCATGGGCATTTAAATTCCTTCACAAGCATCCGTTCTCTGTGTTCTTGGTCATCAGTCCCCTGTGTTCTTGGTCATCAGTCCCCTGTGTTCTTGGTCATCAGTCCTCTGTGTTCTTGGTCATCAGTCCCCTGTGTTCTTGGTCATCAGTCCCCTGTGTTCTTGGTCATCAGTCCCCTGTGTTCTTGGTCATCAGTCCTCTGTGTTCTTGGTCATCAGTCCCCTGTGTTCTTGGTCATCAGTCCTCTGTGTTCTTGGTCATCAGTCCCCTGTGTTCTTGGTCATCAGTCCTCTGTGTTCTTGGTAAGTTTGACAGCTGGTCATCTTCCATACCAATCCGGTAACCCATCCAGCATCTTCTCCCTCTGCTGACATCTGTATGTAACACCCACCATTTACCTGGTTTTGGAAACCATGTCCAGACCCTCTTGTCTCATAAAGTGTGTATGCACTCGCGTGAAAGAGCGAAATTGAACCTCTATTTTTTGGGTAAACAATATCAGGTGGCTGCATTACTTCAACACAGGGTATAAATAGCTTTCACTGAGAGTTGAGGAAAGGAACTGGCCGGCTCACTTACAAATATGAGAAGCCATAGAGTGTATTTGATGGTGCACTGGCTTTCCAACACATAGATCTGGGTCTGTCCTTAGTTTAGGTTGGATTGCTTTCATTCAGATGTGCTTCTGAGGTCACCAAAGCCTCATCTGCATGCCAGAGATTCTTTAGAGAGGAAAGAAGTCAACAAGAGAGTTGGTCACGTCATGTATGTTGTAAACTTGTATAAGTGAATTTCTATGACTTAACACTTGTGTCATTTAGAATAGGATCACTTCAGACTCCTATGGCAACATCTATCATGTATATCATTTCATACATCTATCGACAAGGGAGAGGTGGTCGTGTGCCTGTGGGACCAGGTGGAGAAGGTGGAGGAATAGATTGAGAACCCGTATGTGGAAAGAATGAAATTGCAGGGATTGACAAGGAGTTCTGGTAGAATATCAAAACCGAGAAGGAAGACCAGGAGAACTTTCAATCAGATAGCGGTTTGGAGCGATTAGTAGTGTGACTCTTCGCTGCCTGTTGAATGAGGTGACGCAACGCATATTGGAATGTCCTGAGTGCAGTAATGTCAGTTCTTAGCTCAACTCAACTCAACTCATTTCATACTTCTCTGGAAACACCTATGATGGATATAGTTTCATATTTCTATGGAAACATCTACATTAGATAAAGTTTCATACTTTTACGGAAACATCTACAATGGAAATAGTTTCATACTTCTGCCACAACATCTACAATGAATATCGTTTTATACTTCCATGGTAACATCTATAATGGATATTGTTTCATACTTCTATGGCAACATCTACAGAGGATATCATTTTATACTTTTATGGCAACATCTACAGAGGATATCATTTTATACTTTTATGGCAACATCTACAGAGGATATCATTTTATACTTTTATGGCAACGTCTGCAATGCATATGATGTTATACTTCTATGGCAACCTCAAAAAAGCTGCATTTCAGCAAATGAAAGATATCATATGCAATAAGTCACTATCATTGAATGTAAGAATGGGAGTGCTGAAGTGCTATATAGAACCTGTTTTGCTATATGGCAGTGAATTTTGAAATGTAAATGAACAAATTAAGAAGAACTTTGGAGCAACAGAGATGTGGTCCTGTGCTCCCGTGTGTTGCTGGGGCCCATAAGGGAAGCAAAGAATAGCAACACTGTAGCCTACCACGCATGTCGTAAGAGGCGACTAAGGAGGCTTGATGGTTCCGTCGCCCTGCTACTGAGTGAGTGCGTGGCGCGACACTGTGAGCTGTGAGTTTCGTGTGGAGTGCTTTTGAATCTGCCCAAGTTTTTTTGTTTTTTTTTGGAACGTGACTGCATGTTCGAAGCGATGGCAGGTGGCTATGTCCCAGAGTTGACCGGTTTTTGCCTTATGCAGAAATGCGTGGCTGCTGGGCTTCTGGTTGACTGCCACTGCCGTCGGTGATGAACTGTATTTTCGTGGACTGTGTGGGTGAACATCTAGGAAACATTCAGATAGGAAATTGACTGCCGATTCCATCAGAGATGAATTGGGTGTTTTGTGGGGGACTGGTGTGTTGACATTCTGGTGGCGGCATTATGCACAGTGTATCTGTGCGGGCTGTTGTTTGTCGAGACTCCTGTCTTTTCCACTTTTCACTTTGGGCAGTGGGGAGCGTTTTGTGTGATATTCACTGGCACAGGAACGGAGCAAAATGGGGATGACCCGTTGCTTTGAAGTTGGAACTGCGACTAACTAACTAACTAGAGATGTGGTTCCTGAGACAACTGTTCCAAATTCCTTGGACTGCCTGAGTAACTAACAACAATTGACTGAAAGAGGCTAATGAAACTAGAACACTATATACAACAAAAAGAAAGAGACAAACAGCTTTCTTTGGTCATGTGATGAGAAGAGCGGTATTGGAGAACATTGTAACAACTGGAAAGATCAATGGAAAGAGAGGCAGAGGCAGACCAAGAGGAATGATGCTGGAAGGATTGAGAAGGTGTCATGGAGGAATATCATCAGCAGAGTTGATCCAGAACACCAAAGACAGAGATCTGTGGCAGGCACTTGATGATGATGATGGCAACATCTACAATGGATATCATTTTGTACTTCAGTGACATCTACAATGGTTATCATTTCATATGTCTATGGAAACATCTACAATGGGATTACATTTAACCTTGTACATTAAGATGTTTAATAATATTACTTTTTTAATGTTATTGCTGGAGTGTCACTTTCATGTACATCGCTAACTGTATCACATTTGTGTCATTTTGTCTCTCTTATTTTGTTCTGCAGTTAATGATTGGTGGACTTGGAAAAATCGACCTGGATGACTGGAAAAAGCACACTCGGCTCAAGCACTGCACATCAGAGACCAACATTGTTCGATGGTTCTGGAGAGCAGTTGACAATTTTGATGATGAAATGAGGGCCAGGTTGCTCCAGTTTGTGACCGGCAGTTCCAGAGTTCCTCTACAAGGGTTCAAAGCACTACAGGGTAAAATTGCTGCTGTTGTTGTTGTTGCTGTTGTTGTTTGAATAGAGAAGACAAGCAATAGAGTGCACAGTTTATGACCTGGCATATTTCATTGCATCTCGTTGAGGTACATACTGCAGATGTTACACAACATCAACTAGAGCAGTGGTTGTCAACCGGTGGGGCATTCCCTCCAGGGGGGAATTAAGATTATTTCAAGATCGCGTTAATACAAGAACCGATTGCTTGATATTGTTTTTCCCTTCATAGTTTACGGTTCTGTACGTCTCACCCTTCTAAAATTCATTTTATAAAGTAAGTAGACCCACACATCACGTTTTATGTGGACGTATAGACTGCTTTTAGTATGTGCTATTAAATTTAGCTTCCATTATTACGTATACTGTGTAGGGGCGGGGGTGAGATTTTTAGGTAGGAAATACGAAAGGGGGGAATGGCGTTCTGAAAATATGGTGAAAGGGGGCACAGGGCCAAATTTTTAGGTAGGAAACACGAAAGGGGGGAAATGACGTCTGAAAATATGGTGAAGGAGGGCACGGGCCAAAAAAGTTGAGAATCACTGAACTAGAGCAACAAAATAGATCGTTCAAGCTGAACTATACAACACACATATCGCACAGCAATTTGAATTGTCTGCCAAGGCTGTTGTTGTTGTTGTTGAAAATGCTGTTGACTAGAGCGGCTGAGATTATTGTTCCTTTGCCGCCAGTGCTACATGAAATAATGTGTGATGTTGCAGCCATGTAAAATACATTAGTTATAATTGAAGAGGTTTGTAGTAGCTTGTTATCTTTCTGAAGCTATCTTTTAGTATGTGAATTGTACTTGATGGACTGTCTCATGTGGAATGGTTATCGCTGTATCAGTTTCTTATTCTTCATCTATCCACTAAAGAACACTGATTAATTTGTGCCTGTTTGCACCAGCGTTGTGATATCTGGACCTTTGGGGCATGATATCTGACTTCTTCTCTACGTCTGTTATCCAGGTATATTTGGATTGATGGGATTCTTCTCTTACACTTTCAGGTATCAATCTGAATATATTTAAAGAAAACAGCAGTCAACTTGAGCTTGTTAACCTCAAAGAGTTTGTCCTCAAATGTGGCTAGTGTATGCCAAAATAATGTCTATATGAGGGATTTACTCTATGTACATACATGTTATTGTCTCTATTATGACCTGCTGTTGTTGGAAAATCAATCAATCAATCAATCATGTGCCATGCCGGAAAGCGTGGGCGGTCATGACTCGCCATTTCACTCGATCATCAGTGTCGTGGATCAGCTCAGTGTTCCTGTCTCGTCCATGCCATGTGGCCAAGCCATCCAGGTATTTTCCTCTCGGTCTGCCTCTTGGTCTGTTCCCTTCGATCTTACCAGTTGTCACTAAGTTCTCCAATCCATTTCTTGTCATAATATGTCCAAAATTTTTTGACTGTCTACGTCTAAATTCTCTAATCAGTTTACGATGTTCATTTGTCTCCTGCAGTACTTGATCATTGGTTTTTCTATCTGGCCCAGCCATCCAGGTATTTTCCTCTCGGTCTGCCTCTTGGTCTGTTCCCTTCGATCTTACCTAGTTGTCACTAAGTTCCTCCTAATTCCATTTCCTTGTCTAATATGCCAAAATTTTTTTGACTGTTCACTTCTAAATTCTCTAATCAGTTTACGATGTTCATTTGTCTCCTGCAGTACTTGATCATTGGTTTTTCTATCTGTCCATGGTATCTTTGCATTTTCCTCAGAAAACCACATTTCTGCAGCCATCAGATGTTTTTCAGCTTAGACTGCCCATTGTCCAAGTTTCACATCCATACAAAAGAACAGGCTCTATGTATCCCCTCAACACTCTTTTTCTCGTTTCAATTGACATCTTTTTATTGGCCAGAATGTTTTTCATCTTGCTAAAGGCTACTTTCGCCATGGCGATTCTTGTTCTAATCTCTTCAAGGCATCTCCCATCAGATGTTATGACTGTTCCAAGATAATTGTACCGATTCACTTGTTGAAGAATATTTCCATTTACTTGTATATTACATTGTGGCACTTCTTCCTTCCTAGTGACTACCATAACCTGAGTCTTTTTACAATTTAATTCTAACCTAAGTTGCTCACTGTGTATAACAACCGCATCTACTAATTGTTGCAGGTCCTGCGCATTGTCTGCAATTAATACTGTATCATCTGCATATCTAATGTTATTGATGTTTCGTCCTCCAATGCTGATTCCATTTATATCCTCTACATTTCTGAAAATATTTTCACTGTATAGGGAAAAAAGATCTGGAGACATCACACATCCCTGCCTAACACCTCTTTTAATTGGCTGATACTGTCCCACTTCATTATATATGTTGGAAAATGCTGCTCTGTAATTTATTAATATTATTGTTCTTACTGTTACTTCATTTCTATGTATACAGGACGTCCTACTAGTCTCTTTGCCTGTTGGCTCAGTTATTCTGCTTTGAAGTGATTATAATAAATGTATTGTGCAATCTGCTGGTTTTGTTCCTGACAGGTTATTTACTCTCAGATTCTAAAATGTTAACGTTAAAATATCAGTTACAAGATGAAATTGTAGTTCTTCTGCTAAATTCAATTGGTATCATAGATATCAGTTATTCTGGTACATGAATGGAATGTTTCAGGATACAACGTCTCATTCTGGTACATGAATGAAATGTTTCAGGATACGTCTCATTATGGTACATGAATGGAATGTTTCAGGATACAACGTGTCATTCTGGTAAATGAATGGAATGTTTCAAGATACAATATCTCATTCTGGTAAATGAATGGAATGTTTCAGGATACAACATCTCATTCTGGTACATGAATGGAATGTTTCAGGATACAATGTCTCATTCTGGTGCATGAATGGAATGTTTCAAGATACAATATCTAATTCTGGTACATGAATGGAATGTTTCAGGATACAACGTCTCATTCTGGTACATGAATGGAATGTTTCAGGATACAACATCTCATTCTGGCACATGAATGGAATGTTTCAGGATATAACGTCTCATTCTGGTAAATTAATGGAATGTTTCAGAATACAACGTCTCATTCTGGTACATGAATGGAATGTTTCAGGATACAACGTCTCATTCTGGTACATGAATGGAATGTTTCAGGATACAACGTCTCATTCTGGTAAATGAATGGAATGTTTCAGGATACAACATCTCATTTTGGTACATGAATGGAATGTTTCAGGATACATCTCATTCTGGTACATGAATGGAATGTTTCAGGATACATCTCATTCTGGTACATGAATGGAATGTTTCAGGATACAACGTCTCATTCTGGTACATGAATGGAATGTTTCAGGATACGTCTCATTCTGGTACATGAATGGAATGTTTCAAGATACAATATCTAATTCTGGTACATGAATGAAATGTTTCAGGATATAACATCTCATTCTGGTACATGAATGGAATGTTTCAGGATACATCTCATTATGGTACATGAATGGAATGTATGTTTCAGGATACGTCTCATTCTGGTACATGAATGGAATGTTTCAGGATACAACGTCTCATTCTGGTAAACGAATGGAATGTTTCAGGATACATCGTCTCATTCTGGTACATGAATGGAATGTTGCAACATCAAATGTCGGCCTAGTACATTAATGGAATGTTGCAACATCAAATGTCGGCCTAGTACATTAATGGAATGTTGCAACATCAAATATCTGTTTGCTACATTAATGGAATGTTACAAGGTAAAATACTGCATTCTGTTGCACTAATTCATTCAGTCCCAAGCAGCACATTGTGAATGATTGTCTGTTTCCTTTGAATCCCAGCCACCATGTAATGTGTTCTGTTACTTGTAACATTGGTCACAACATACAAAATAAATCTGCCCTCTACAGTGACCACTTCCACTGTGTGGCTCATCTCTTCAACAGTAAAAATGAATTTTCATAGTGGGTATTTCCTCTCATGGACATCTGCTGCAATAACTTCTAGGGCTTAAAGAGTTTATGAAGAGCACAGTATTCATGAGTCTGACTCTTGGTTGGTTGTGAATCCTTTGGTAGATTTGAGTGTTAATTGTTTAGTCCAATGCATTGGTGTTCAGGTCATTAGAGCCATGAAAAGGCTTGCATCATTCGGAATGAGTTTGGTTAGAGAGTTTTCTCTCTACCTGGTACTGAAGTACAATCTTCGCGTGGTTTATGTTGCAAAGCTCCCGTTCCCCTCTCCAAGCTCAAACCAGCTGGGTGTGTCAGCCCTGGAACTTCACATCTGCAGAGACATACTGGAATGTAATCAGATGACGATACAACACAGCATGTAAAGGCTAACGAAGATAAGGTCTTTGTTGACAATGTACAATGTTTCCTCTTTGAGTTGTCGGTATTATCAACAGAATCCAGTCCAGTGCCCAGAGGGAATTCTAACAGATGAAATGATTGTGACAGATCAAATGATTTTGAAAGATAGAAATGAAGCATGACCACTGAAACAAGATATCTTTGTGGTAGAGTTATATCACATCAGGAAAGGATGTGTGTATTTATATACACCACAATCTTCACATACTGTAATATTCACATGAACCAAATATACCTCGCCTTTATCTGAAGAGGCTATAAATGTAGTCCAATACCCAGAGATAAAGTGTGCAACAGTGTGTCATCAATGGATTTTTCTGACAAATCGTGTTAAAATGATGCTTTATAATTGTATATGTCCACAGGATCAACTGGAGCGGCAGGCCCTCGGCTGTTTACCATACATCAGGTTGATATTTGCACAGATAATCTACCTAAAGCTCACACTTGGTGCGTTGTGTAATAGTTTTCTTTATTCCTTGATTGGTGTTTCTGTGTTTTGTGGGCTAGAGTTGACTATTTGAGCATCTTTGTGTGGTGTTACTGTGTTTGAAGGGCTGGAGTTGACTATTTGAGCTCTCTTTTGTGTGGTTAGTTTTATGTTTGAAACATCATGTGTTAATTTTTTTTAATACTCTTATGTTAGGTATTTTTAAATTTGAATTTGTGGAGAAGATTATTTGATCACTATTTTATACTTTTTTTTTGTGTGTGTATACATAATAATAGATGAAGTAGATTATTTGAAAACTACCAACATTCATCAATTGGTGCCTGTGCAGATTAGTGGGATAAAAATGTTATGATAGAATCACCAATGTAGAGCTAACATTAAAACATAAAACTTTGTCCTATTTGTAAAATACACAGTTCACGTCATGAATCGAACCAGGTCTGCACAAACCAGAGGCAAACATCATGAACTTTGACCTACTTTTCCCCATGTTTTGTAGGATTATATATTCACTATGAATTTATAATTTATAAAAGTTGTTTTCTTTTAAATACCATTAATTATTTTAGAGGGAGACCCGGGAGTGCAGTGGCTAGAGCCTCTCTTGCCATGTAGATGCTCTTTTGTTCAATCTGTGTCTAAGCAGTTTCCAGGGTTTGTTATTGACCTGGGTTAGCCCAGTCTAGACGGGGTACTAAGAAATGGCTTGGGAAGTGAAGGCGGTCGGCGCGGTACCGATCTCATCACCCACACTCAGTGCCTGTTGGTCTGTACAATGATAGATCTATCACCCACACTCAGTGCCTGTTGGTCTGTACAATGATAGATCTATCACCCACACTCACACACTCAGTGCCTGTTGGTCTGTACAATGGTGGATCCATCACCCACACTCAGTGCCTGGTGGTCTGTACAATGGTGGATCTATCACCCACACTCAGTGCCTGTTGGTCTGTACAATGATAGATCTATCACCCACACTCACACACTCAGTGCCTGTTGGTCTGTACAATGGTGGATCCATCACCCACACTCAGTGCCTGTTGGTCTGTACAATGGTGGATCTATCACCCACACTCACACACTCAGTGCCTGTTGGTCTGTACAATGGTGGATCCATCACCCACACTCACACACTCAGTGCCTGGTGGTCTGTACAATGGTGGATCCATCACTCACACTCAGTGCCTGTTGGTCTGTACAATGGTGGATCCATCACCCACACTCAGTGCCTGTTGGTCTGTACAATGGTGGATCTATCACCCACACTCAGTGCCTGGTTGGTCTGTACAATGATAGATCTATCACCCACCACTCACACACCTCAAGTGCCTGTTGGTCTGTACAATGGTGGATCCATCACCCACACTCAGTGCCTGGTGGTCTGTACTATGGTGGATCTATCACCCACACTCAGTGCCTGTTGGTCTGTACAATGATAGATCTATCACCCACACTCACACACTCAGTGCCTGTTGGTCTGTACAATGATAGATCTATCACCCACACTCACACACTCAGTGCCTGTTGGTCTGTACAATGATAGATCTATCACCCACACTCAGTGCCTGTTGGTCTGTACAATGATAGATCTATCACCCACACTCAGTGCCTGTTGGTCTGTACAATGATAGATCTATCACCCACACTCAGTGCCTGTTGGTCTGTACAATGATAGATCTATCACCCACACTCAGTGCCTGTTGGTCTGTACAATGATAGATCTATCACCCACACTCAGTGCCTGTTGGTCTGTACAATGATAGATCTATCACCCACACTCACACACTCAGTGCCTGTGGTCTGTACAATGGTGGATCTATCACCCACACTCATTGCCTGTTGGTCTGTACAATGATAGATCTATCACCCCACAACTCACACACTCCAGTGCCTGTTGGTCTGTACAATGATAGATCTATCACCCACACTCACACACTCAGTGCCTGTTGGTCTGTACAATGATAGATCTATCACCCACACTCAGTGCCTGTTGGTCTGTACAATGATAGATCTATCACCCACACTCACACACTCAGTGCCTGTTGGTCTGTACAATGATAGATCTATCACCCACACTCACACACTCAGTGCCTGTTGGTCTGTACAATGATAGATCTATCACCCACACTCAGTGCCTGTTGGTCTGTACAATGATAGATCTATCACCCACACTCAGTGCCTGTTGGTCTGTGCAATGATAGATCTATCACCCACACTCAGTGCCTGTTGGTCTGTACAATGGTGGATCTATCACCCACACTCACACACTCAGTGCCTGTTGGTCTGTACAATGATAGATCTATCACCCACACTCAGTGCCTGTTGGTCTGTACAATGATAGATCTATCACCCACACTCAGTGCCTGTTGGTCTGTACAATGATAGATCTATCACCCACACTCAGTGCCTGTTGGTCTGTACAATGATGGATCTATCACCCACACTCACACACTCAGTGCCTGTTGGTCTGTACAATGGTGGATCCATCACCCACACTCAGTGCCTGTTGGTCTGTACAATGATAGATCTATCACCCACACTCAGTGCCTGTTGGTCTGTACAATGGTGGATCTATCACCCACACTCACACACTCAGTGCCTGTTGGTCTGTACAATGGTGGATCCATCACCCACACTCAGTGCCTGGTGGTCTGTACTATGGTGGATCTATCACCCACACTCACACACTCAGTGCCTGGTGGTCTGTACAATGGTGGATCCATCACCCACACTCAGTGCCTGTTGGTCTGTACAATGGTGGATCTATCACCCACACTCAGTGCCTGTTGGTCTGTACAATGGTGGATCTATCACCCACACTCAGTGCCTGTTGGTCTGTACAATGGTGGATCTATCACCCACACTCACACACTCAGTGCCTGTTAGTCTGTACAATAGTGGATCTATCACCATGTCTAATGAGCCTTAGGCCTGTAAAAGGGACTTTTACTTAATGTTTTTACTGTTGTTGAAATTTGTTATGTTTTGTTGGATATGTTTTTGCAGTTGTTGAACTTTGTTTTGTTGGAGATGTTTTACAGATGTTGAACTTTGTTATATTTTGTTGGAGATGTTTTACAGTTGTTGAACTTTGTTTTGTTGGAGATGTTTTACAGTTGTTGAACTTTATGTTTTGTTGGAGATGTTTTACAGTTGTTGAACTTTATGTTTTGTTGGAGATGTTTTACAGATGTTGAACTTTGTTATATTTTGTTGGAGATGTTTTACAGTTGTTGAACTTTGTTATATTTTGTTGGAGATGTTTTACAGTTGTTGAACTTTGTTTTGTTGGAGATGTTTTACAGTGTTGCAACTTTATGTTTGTTGGAGATGTTTTACAGTTGTTGAACTTTATGTTTTGTTGGAGATGTTTTACAGTTGTTGAACTTTATGTTTTGTTGGAGATGTTTTACAGATGTTGAACTTTGTTATATTTTGTTGGAGATGTTTTACAGATGTTGAACTTTGTTATATTTTGTTGGAGATGTTTTACAGTTGTTGAACTTTGTTATATTTTGTTGGAGATGTTTTACAGTTGTTGAACTTTGTTTTGTTGGAGATGTTTTACAGTTGTTGAACTTTATGTTTTGTTGGAGATGTTTTACAGTTGTTGAACTTTATGTTTTGTTGGAGATGTTTTATAGTTGAACTTTGTTATGTTTTTCTGCCGAAATGTGACTCACAAGTGCCCTTTAATATGCCAGTAACATGCTGCCCTTGTATTTCAGCTTCAATCGCCTGGACATCCCACCGTATGAGAACTATGAGAAGTTCCTGTCCAAATTGACGTGTGCTGTCGAAGAAACTTGTGGCTTTGCTGTGGAGTGAATCTGCCATAGCCAACTGAGCACTCATCAGGACCATGTTTATAGTGACAATTTATAAGGACAATGTTTATAGTGACATTCACAAGGATAATGTGTATAGTGACATTTTATGAGGATAATGTTTATAATGACGTTCTGCAAGAACAATGTTTATAGTGATGTTTTACATGGATAGTGAAATTCAGAAGGATAATGTTTATAGTGATGTTTATGAGGATAATGTGTGTAATAAAATTCACAAGGATAATGTTTATAGTAACACAGAGACTGTGGTGATAGCAGTGTACACGGAAATTATATTTATGGGGACTTTCTAAAGCGTAGTGAATTTTAGAGATAATCGTCTTGATGATAATTATTATAAAATTAGAGTAACATTCACAAGGATATTGATTATATTGACATTGAGAAAGATTATAATGAAGGTGAAGATTATAAGTAGGATTCGTGAAAACGTTGGCCTGGTTCAATACCTGGTACATTCAAGGTCCATAGATTGCTGCTAGCTATTTTATTTTAATAGTGACCACTCCTTTGCTTCAGTATTTGGAGACAATGTGGTTTCCTCTTGCCTTCCACGTGCACCTGGTTTTATAACGCGCTGGCTACATAGAATACTCTTAAGATGCACATGAGGATGAGAAAGAGGCAGTAATGGATCAAGTAACATGTTTGTAAGACAGGCAGGCACAGATTAGAAAGCTTCATGACCAGCATAATTGCTGCAGAACTTGATGATGATTTAGGAGGCATTGCAAGAATTGATGTGATTGTATGGAACAGTTCAAACTTGATGATGATAAAGGAGGCATTGCAAGAATTGATGTCATCATGTGAAACAGTTCAAACTTGATAATGATATAGAAGGCAGTGAAAGAATTGGTGTCATCATGTGAAACAGTTCAAACTTATAGATGATATAAAAGACAATGCAAGAATTGATGTCATCATGAACATTGAATCTTGTAGAGGATATAGAAGGCAGTGCAAGAATTTATGTCTTTGTGAAACAGCTCAAACCTTTAGCAGAGGACTAATTAGTGTCTGTACTGTCTTCCTGCAACTCTTAACTATATTTGATCATCTGTCCACAAGGATTTTAACGGAGCAAAGACCGGGGCAGATACAATCTATCAAAGATGCAGTTTTTAATGCTAAAACCATTTTGCAGTTAAGACTGCTTATTGCTGTGGGAGTAGCATTTTGTGGCCTACAGGAAATGTATCCAAGTTGCCAAGGTGACAGTGAGCATTGAAGTATTACCTCAAGGTGATGTGTTTTGCAGAACAGGCTTACCATTCTTTGGCACGGTTTCAGAGATGCTTTTTCTGGGATATTGTGTGCGCTTGTAACTAGGCAAGGTGTCAATGCAGAGGTCTCAAGTGTTGCAAGGAGACGGCTTGTTGCCAGCTTGGTCAGTGGCAAAGATGTTTAGTATGATATATGACATGCTTGTTCTTCAATGAGATTAAGTTTTATGTCGTGCACAGCTTGGATATAACTAGCTGTCCCGCAGTGTGGCTAGATGCCTCGTGTTGATTGATAGGAAGAAACTAGTGCAAATGCAGATAATCGTGTGCAATGAAAGTGGTCTACACACAAATTGTGCAAGAAAAACTGGCATGCTGACTTTTGCTTCTACTTCCTGTTGTTGCCAGAATGGACAGTTTAAAAATGAAATTGTTCTCCTCAGTGCAGATACAAATATTATTCTGACCAGATGAGACACCGACCATTGCCTGCCATTACCTGGTGCTACAGTTCAGGAACTTTAAAGTATTTTGTATTCTTTTACACTCATGACTTCTTTAACTGAGGATTCTTTTTAATTTATGAAATGGACAAGTCTGGGGTCTAATTGGCTTTAATGAAGTCTGAATTTATATTGGAGTTTTATGTTTGAGTTTGTGTATTTCCTGTATAGTTACATGTATTTTCTTTGTGGCATTTGTTGAGATTTGTCTGTAGGGAAACAGGAGCTCAGCTGTGTGTGAACAAGCTTGCTCATATGACCTGTTTATGTGCTTGTTGAAGTTTACATGAAATTGGTAGACTGATCATTGGATGAAGGGATGTTTTTGTTTGCATTTGTCTTTGTGTGCTTGGGTAATTTTGTTAGAAAGTTGTAACCAGCATTGATTGATAATTTGTTTGGGAGAAAGCATCGGCTGTGCAAAGACAATGGAAGAACTGTCTAAAGACACAAAGAACTGCATTGCACTCCAACATGCTGAGTCCAGGGTAAGAAATCAGCCAATTTAAAAGCAGACAGCCGTTGATTTTGATGGTATGAGCACCGGTTCAGAAAGCAATGGCAAACTACTGAACATAAAAATTGCCTAGTAAATCACAAAAGCCAAATAATGCTGGGGTTGATTGTGATGTCCTTTAGAGGACATGCACCTAACTCGAACTGTATATACAGTGTTACCTAAAGGACATACAACAAACTTTAACAATATATACAAAATTATCTAAAAACAGTATGCCCTGTTTAATGCTTGTGGTACATGCCTCTTGAGTGCAGTGCCAAGATTATTCTCATACCATCTGTGAGCTCGTGTCAGAGGTCAGGTGTGAGAACTGATGAGATGGGGGGGTGAGGTAAACTTGAAGAATGAGCAGGACACAAGCTTCTTGTTCAATTAGTTGTCAGGTTATCCTCACAGCACGTCAGACCATTCAGTCTATAAGAGCATGTATCCTTCTCCTCGGTATCTCCCTCAGCATTTAGTGGTCGATGACACCAGTTCTGTATTGAATAACTAGATTTCTGTGGCTCCCTGCATAGTGATCTCACCTGCACCTCCCCTTTTTACGTAATGTTCTGACAGTCTGGTCAGGGTTGCAGATTTGCAGTTCAGCTCTGTTGAAATAGATATTTTGTGTTTTGAAAAATTAGCATATTAGGAATATAACTGTCTCCTAAAAAATTTGGTGGGTTTAGAGTAAATTTTGAGGCAATTTGCAGTTTGTTGCTGCCAGTTTGCTATATTCATTCACATTTGTTCATACGGGCAGGTATTACAGTGTTTGACTTATTGTACCTTGCCATCTCATATTTATAACAGTGAGGATTATTGTTTTAAGCATGTCACTGTATTATAAAGATCTGATGACCAAGCAGTTGTATTCTTAGACACAGACTTTACTTGATTGGTAAATGACTTCTGCAGTCTCAAGACAAACTTTGATAACACAGTTGGAAGTGATGGCTAGACAGTCATGAAATTCTGAATGGACATGATAGTTTTCCCTTTTGTACACTGGGATGTGACATGTGTGACATTCCTCCCTTAGAGTCACAGACAGGGATGTTACAGTTGTACCCACAGCCTCCCTTAGAGTTACAGACAGGGATGTTACAGTTGTACCCACAGCCTCCCTTAGAGTTACAGACAGGGATGTTACAGTTGTACCCACAGCCTCCCTTAGAGTTACAGACAGGGATGTTACAGTTGTACCCACAGCCTCCCTTAGAGTTACAGACAGGGATGTTACAGTTGTACCCACAGCCTCCCTTAGAGTTACAGACAGGGATGTTACAGTTGTACCCACAGCCTCCCTTAGAGTCACTGACAGGGATGTTACAGTTGTACCAACAGCCTCCCTTAGAGTTACAGACAGGGATGTTACAGTTGTACCCACAGCCTTCCTTAGAGTCACAGACAGGGATGTTACAGTTGTACCAACAGCCTCCCTTAGAGTTACAGACAGGGATGTTACAGTTGTACTAACAGCCTCCCTTAAAGTCACAGGCAGGGATGTTACAGTTGTACTAACAGCCTCCCTTAGAGTTACAGACAGGGATGTTACAGTTGTACTAACAGCCTCCCTTAAAGTCACAGGCAGGGATGTTACAGTTGTACCCACAGCCTTCCTTAGAGCCACAGACAGGGATGTTACAGTTGTACTAACAGCCTCCCTTAGAGTTACAGACAGGGATGTTACAGTTGTACTAACAGCCTCCCTTAAAGTCACAGGCAGGGATGTTACAGTTGTACCCACAGCCTTCCTTAGAGCCACAGACAGGGATGTTACAGTTGTACTAACAGCCTCCCTTAGAGTTACAGACAGGGATGTTACAGTTGTACCCACAGCCTCCCTTAGAGTTACAGACAGGGATGTTACAGTTGAACCAACAGCCTCCCTTAGAGTTACAGACAGGGATGTTACAGTTGTACCCACAGCCTCCCTTAGAGTCACAGACAGGGATGATACAGTTGTACCCACAGCCTTCCTTAGAGTCACAGACAGGGATGTTACAGTTGTACCCACAGCCTCCCTTAGAGTCACAGACAGGGATGTTACAGTTGTACCAACAGCCTCCCTTAGAGTTACAGACAGGGATGTTACAGTTGTACCCACAGCCTCCCTTAGAGTTACAGACAGGGATGTTACAGTTGTACCCACAGCCTCCCTTAGAGTTACAGACAGGGATGTTACAGTTGTACCAACAGCCTCCCTTAGAGTTACAGACAGGGATGTTACAGTTGTACCCACAGCCTTCCTTAGAGTTACAGACAGGGATGTTACAGTTGTACCAACAGCCTCCCTTAGAGTCACTGACAGGGATGTTACAGTTGTACCCACAGCCTCCCTTAGAGTTACAGACAGGGATGTTACAGTTGTACCCACAGCCTCCCTTAGAGTTACAGACAGGGATGTTACAGTTGTACCCACAGCCTCCCTTAGAGTTACAGACAGGGATGTTACAGTTGTACCCACAGCCTCCCTTAGAGTTACAGACAGGGATGTTACAGTTATACCAACAGCCTTCCTTAAGAGTTACAGACAGGGATGTTACAGTTATATCCACAGCCTTCCTTAGAGTCACTGACAGGGATGTTATACTTATACCAACAGCTTTCCTTAGAGTCACACACAGGGATGTTACAGTTGTACCAACAGCTTTCCTTAGAGTCACACACAGGGATGTTACAGTTATGCCAACAGCCTTCCTTAGAGTTACACACAGGGATGTTACAGTTGTACCAACAGCCTCCCTTAGAGTCACAGAGAGGGATGTTACAGTTGTACCAACAGCCTTCCTTGAGTCGCAGACAGGAATGTTACAGTTGTACCCACAGCCTCCCTTAGAGTCACAGATTGAGATGTGATGACACTTGTACCAAGATTCCTCATATAATATCCTCAGACCAGAATGTGACAGTTGTACCAACCTCCTCCGGCTGAGATGTGGTACAGTGAGAAAAGACCCCAAAGGTGTCACTAAAGTATGATAAGTGAGAATGAGCAGGGGAAAAACAAATGCTGTCGTGTGATCTTCCACATGAAAGGCAGGAATGTCTGGCTGATGAACTGTCATTTGCTCATCTACTGACTATAGTTACCCTTGCCGTGTTTAGGACAGGGGGGGGGTGGGGGGGGGGGGGGGGGGGGGGGTTCTTGAGCCTGAGGATTTAACTGATTCAGTGCCTCAAAAAAGTGGGTTTTTGCCCAAGCAGAAATTGATGGCAGAAAATAGGACGTAGGGGTGTGTCATAATAATTATCTACAAATTGTTAAAATGGTAGCAAATGTATTATATATCAAATTAAAGGACATTCCACAAGGAAACACGTTGGTATTGCTACTGTTGCTTAATTTAGAATATAATAATTATTTAGCAGATGTTGTAAAAATAATTGAAGACAGAGGTGACAAGTACAGTGAAATAATTCCACTTACCAAGGCGGCGGGTACTGCTCCAATGTTGTTTTTCATCCAATGAAACTTACTGAATTATGCTAACTACCACCACTTTGCTACACAAATATCACTAGAACGGCTCCATAACACCAATAAATCACAATAAAACATCCTATTTTGAAGCGCATCATTGCTCACATAAAATGGAAAATGTCGGAAAATCACGAGACAGGTTTTGACTGTTTTCTGCCGATAAACACAAAATGTACCGCTATTTTTTTATATAGTTATAATTATTATTCTTTTAAATTTAATTATTTAAATACTCCATAAATACTTTGTGATAGGCAAAGCAAACTTTAGGGGTACAAGTGTCGCCCATTAGTTAATTCGACATAACAAAACTTTCACGGTTAGTGGCTAAGGTAGCCGGTTAGTTTTTGTTTACATTCATAAATAATTAATTTAACCGAACAAACACATTTTAAACATGTGCTATCAGTTTAGAATCGTTCACAAATTCCTTTAAATAAGAATAACTACAATCTAACATTGTTTACAACTTTTATCTGATGTAAATAAGACCAAAAATCAAGGGCCCACGCAATTCCTAAAACAGCGAGTAACTACAACTTTTTAAACACAATTGTAAACACATCAACACGACTAATTCACCAAATTTCGATGACTCGTGGCCTGTGTGTAAATGAAAAACCTTCTTTCGACATAAAACTTCGTTTCAGGGTATTAAAAATAAGCAAGGGATCGCAAACGAAAGAAACAAACGGACTGCCAAGATCTTACCAATATATTGATGAAGGGGTCAAACAGTTCAGACTGTTTGGCAATCCGTTAGCGGATGGCATCGAATCAGTTAAGGCCGCCTGGCTAGTGCAGTCGCCGCGAACTGTGCAGGTTAGGGTTTTCTCTCCCCCGACAGAAAACAATCCACACCTTACCGAGGATTCGAACCTGGGTCTCCCGAAGGAGAACCCAGTGTTCTTAGCCACTTCCCGGCTGATGAACAATGCTCATTGTTGTGCACTTTGTTGTTGTTAATGTTCTGTTCATATTCATCATCATTATCAAATGTGTTATTGTTAATGTTATTATTATTGGAGATGCTATTATTTTGTTATCTTCATTATTGTCATTATTACTATTATTATTATTATTATCATCATCCTAATGAATATGCAGCTTTGTTTAAAATGTGCACTGCAGGGTATTTATTCCTAGTTTTCCACAGCATTGTTAATGTTTCTTTGATTCAAGACTTGATGTTTGAGCATTGATTGCCTATTGCTGTTTGAGTGTTAGTTGTTGAATGTTGATTGTTGAGGAACAGTTGAGTGTTGAAGGGCTCACTGTTCCAGCGGAAGAAAATATTTTCTTCACATAGGCAGACAATTTTATAGTAATCTCTCTCTCTCTCTCTCTCTCTCTCTCTCTCTCTCTCTCTCTCTCTCTCTCTCTCTCTCTCTCTCTCTCTCTCTCTCTCTCTCTCTTCCCCCCCCCCACACACACACACACATACAGACAGACAAACTGTACTTCTGATGAGAAAATTAGCTTCCAGTAATGGTGGTTTCAGCCGGGATCATTGTCTCTCTGTAAGCTCCCAGTAATGGTGGTTTCAGCCAGGATCATTGTCTCTCTGTGAGCTTCCAGTAATGGTGGTTTCAGCCGGGATCATTGTCTCTCTGTAAGCTTCCAGTAATGGTGGTTTCAGCTGGGATCATTGTCTCTCTGTAAGCTTCCAGTAATGGTGGTTTCAGCCAGGATCATTGTCTCTCTGTGAGCTTCCAGTAATGGTGGTTTCAGCCGGGATCATTGTCTCTCTGTAAGCTTCCAGTAATGGTGGTTTCAGCTGGGATCATTGTCTCTCTGTGAGCTTCCAGTAATGGTGGTTTCAGCTGGGATCATTGTCTCTCTGTAAGCTGCTGCACTCACCACTATACCATCTTGACATTAGATTATTACCATCATCATCATCATCATCAGGTTAATCATATGTTGAAGTCATGTGATCATGTCAGTCTACTGTCATCTATTCTCAGCAATCCCCTTCACCTCTGTTTGTGTCCTTGCATGCTTGTGTGATGTAGTTGTTCATGGACTCCCTTTAACTGCTCCCCCGTATTTTACATTGTATTATTTTCACTAGTAAACCCCCATGTCTTGTATTTTAGTGTACATTATATGGACATGAACAGATGTCATGTTTCTAAAACATGGACATATCCTTGTTGTCTACAAGGTTGCAGGTTTTCTATTTCAGTTAGTCTGCAGCATGTGTTGCAACTGTCGTTGAGCCGTGTAATTATGCCCTGCCAGCTGACATAGGCATTCATGTCTTTCCCCAGATCTCAATCCTTAAATGTTCTGGATCGACTCTGCTGATGGTATTCCTCCATACTCCTGTCTCTGTGCATCCAGCATCATCTCTCACACTTCGGCCTCTTTTCCCAATGATCTTTCCTGTCATTGCGGTGTTTCCCGTGGTTGAGTGTCTCCAGACATCTTTTAGTGTCAGCATCTTGTTTCTCATGTTGGTGTCACAGTGCCAGTCTTTTGACAAAATCAACAACACTGGCAATGGAAAGACTGCCAATGGAAAGCGTCAGCTTTACATGAGCGCAATTGTATGTGACAGAATTGGTGCTGCAGCTAGAAAGTCTTCATCAGTAAACAAAACATAAAAGACACAAATAAAACTACATTAAAAAAACTACCAAAAGATAATACCGAGCTGAAATGTCAGTTCTTCAGAGAAAATGTGTGTGTCATAATTTCCCACAGAATACAAGGCAGCAATCTCTTGAGCATCCTGGCCAGTATTTCTCAATACAGTTTACAGGCAACTTCATTGCTGCAGGTTTTATCCCATTTAGGTCGGCCTCTTTCCTTAAAGCACAACCTCCATAGGTCCAGGGACGACCCTCCAGGGGTCTCTTAAAACATTACAATCTTAAATCAGATGATGGAGTCTGAAACAAACCCACAACCTTTGCAACACAAGGTGTGCGGCTTGACTGTCCACTACAGTTGTAGTATTTATGAACTCTGGGTATCCACATGGCAGAGCTGTAGCACATCCACCTTCTATTGTCGAAGTCAGTAGTCATGTTAGTTTTCCTGTTGTACGTAAACTCAATACCAACATATGCATACAAACAAGTAACATATACACATACATCTGTCAATCCTGGATTCAGTTTGTATACTTATGTCCTCAAAATATCCATTAGATGATTAGCATATGTATACACGTGTAATATTCTGGTGTATTCGTCTTGGGAAATGACCAAGTGATTGTTTACTCAGTATGTTATTCATACATGTTAACATGAAATAGTTATTCACATTATATGTGATTGGTGATGCATGTCATAGGAAATAATGTATACAAGTCAAGGGCTGGGTTGGAGGTGCTTAATGTGTGGTGACAATTCTCTCTGTAGGTGCCACAGATGTGGCTACTGTTCCCTCTGTATGTGCCACAGATGTGGCTACTGATCCCTCTGTATGTGCCACAGATGTGGTTACTGGTTCCTCTGTCGGTGCCATAGATGTGGCTGGTGGTCCCTCTGTGTGTGCCACAGATGTGACTGGTGGTCCTTCTTTGCGTGTCACCGATGTGGCTACTGTTCCCTCTGTATGTGCCACAGATGTGGCTACTGTTCCCTCTGTACATGTCACAGATGTGGCTACTGTTCCCTCTGTATGTGCCACAGATGTGGCTACTGTTCCCTCTGTATGTGCCACAGATGTGGCTACTGTTCCCTCTGTAGGTGCCACAGATGTGGCTACTGTTCCCTCTGTATGTGCCACAGATGTGGCTACTGATCCCTCTGTATGTGCCACAGATGTGGTTACTGGTTCCTCTGTCGGTGCCATAGATGTGGCTGGTGGTCCCTCTGTGTGTGCCACAGATGTGACTGGTGGTCCTTCTTTGCGTGTCACCGATGTGACTACTGTTCCCTCTGTATGTGCCACAGATGTGGCTACTGTTCCCTCTGTACATGTCACAGATGTGGCTACTGTTCCCTCTGTATGTGCCACAGATGTGGCTACTGTTCCCTCTGTATGTGCCACAGATGTGGCTACTGTTCCCTCTGTATGTGCCACAGATGTGGCTACTGTTCCCTCTGTAGGTGTCACAGATGTGTGTGCTGGTATAAGCTAGTATGATTCCTAAAGGAATATGAATGTGAGTGTGGTATACATGAGTAATACCTAATGATAGCAGTCGTGACCAACCCACACCCGACCTCCTCGAGGTAGTGGGAAGGATGTTGAGGGTGGTGAGGTTTTGAATCTGCAGTATCTTGATGAGGTGTATGTATGTGTGTGTGTGTGTGCTGGTGTGTCTTATGTATGTATGTGGGCTGCTAGAGAGGTGATCCGGGGCCGGCGGTCTGAAACAATTTGAGAGTAACTTATATACACCCACAGTAATTTATCTTTGAAGTTTTTATTGTTGCACGATTGTTGTTGTTGTATATTGTAATAAATGAATGGAAATATTTGTACTTTCATACAATTGTGTTGTTCAGGTAATAGATTGCAGTTATGACTCAGCACCAGGGTCATTGTGTCAGATCATGTGTGACTGAATGTCTATAAACATCCAAACATCACGAGCGCTGAGCTAAACTAGCTTCCTATGCAAGATTAGTGCTTCAGCAATCAAGGAGAATGTCTCCTGGCAGTTGCATGCAATAAAACCTGAGTACTTTGTTGATGCTTTTGTGCACAAAATAACAGCAATACAGATTGGTGGGTTCAGCTGTAATAAAAGCAATGCAAAACTGACTTGAGTAATTCTCTTCAAAGATAAACCTAAGGTAGGTCATTTTGTAGCAGGGCAAAATACATACTCTCTCATGGCATTATGGGATGGGGTGACCCAATTTAATTTCATTGCTGTTTTCTCCTTCCTGAGTTGTGAGTGCAGACAAATAGTTGTTTGATGGGTGGTCGTTGAAATGGTCACTGTCAGCATGGAAGTCATGGCACAGGACAGTTGAGTTGTCCAGAATGTCCAGGCATGTCTGAGATGACTGTGGCCGGGAGGTTAGTGGCTACAGTGTCCAGTCAGAGGATTGGTGAGGTTCATGGAGTGTTGTATGGCTGAATGGTGTGACACTGCCTTTGAATATAAATCTTATAGACGAGTTCTAAGAATATCTTGGGTAAAGAAAAGAACAAGTGCATCCATACTTCAAGAGTTGAATATTGAAGAAGGTTGGCTATTAAAGACGATAAAACAAAGAAAATTGAAATATTTTGGTCACTTGAAACGTCACGAAAGTCTGGAGAGAACAATAATGGAGGGGTATATGCCTGGGAAGAGAGGAAGAGGAAGGCCAAAGAGAAGATGGGTGCAGGATGTGGCGGATGATCTCCAGATGGGTTTATCAGACGCGGGACATCTTGCTTATGATCGAGAGGTTTTCCGGAAGGTTGTTATGTAAGCGAGGTTCTGCAAAGGACATGCTACTGAATGAATGAATGAATGCAGGGATGTGTGAAGTAGTTGGGTACTGTTTGGCTGTGTGCTATAATACTGCTAAGATGTGTTAAGTATTGTGAGGCGGTATGTTGATGTATTACTGCTAGATATATGAAGTACTGCATAGCTGTATACTGTGGCACTGCTAGGGTATGTGAAGTACTGTGTGACTGTATGCTGTGGCACTACTAGGTTATGTAATGAACTGTATGACCATATGCTGAGGAATTGTTAGGTTGTGTGAAGTATAGCTGTGTTAGGTTATTGAAGTATAGTTGTGGTAGGTTGTGTGAAGTATAGTTGTGTTAGGTTATGTGAAGCATAGTTGTGTGAAGTATAGTTGTGTGATGTATACCTGTGTTACATCATGTGAAGTATACCTGTGTTAGGTTGTATGAAGTATAGTTGTGTTAGGTTGTGTGAAGTATTGTATATGTGTCTGCAGCAGCATTACTACAATAAAGCCATCATAGATGACTGAACGGTGGTAATATAGAGCAGTGCTGAGCCATGGTGGCATCATCGCTAGATCATTGGCTTGATATCAGAATCAACATTCCCAGGTGAAGAGTCACATCTCTTGCATCACTAGCATATCTGAAAGTTGATCGCACCCCCGTAGCATCCAGAAGGGAGTTGGTCTCTGTATCTCATAATGCCATGGATAGATATGTAAGAAAGGTTATCACTTCACACTTCTAATGATTAGTACCTGCCATAAGATAATAGGAAAGTAAGGGAAGAACGCCCCAGCACACAGTTTCAGTCAGGATGTGAAGGGTCGACAGTGGAAATTTGTCTCCCTTTGACTTGTAGTGACGTCTGTGACAAGATAGGTGGTAACTCTAGCGATATAAATGTGCTACTTTGCAGCAGAATATTCAGTGATTGCCAAGATGAGAATAGAAGCACACACACACACACAATGTAAATACAAATACCATGCCTTACTTTGTTCACCTGTGTTTTTTGTTTGTATTAGTTGTCTGTGGTCTTGTATATTGTGTCTTGTTGTGTAGTATACAGATTTCTAACACTGTGATTAATTGTATGCATTTGAGTCCTTAATTTTTTGTTTTTGTGTTATTTTGTTGTTATTGTGTGTCTGTATTGTCACAAGGGTTTTGTTGTTTGTATGATTGCTATTTGAATATCGCAGCCACGTCATCTCAAGGTGACAGATGAATATAAACATTGACGAAGCAGACAATATAAGTCCTGTGCCATCAAAGAATTGACATTCTACAGAATTGCCATGCTGTCACACATGTCTGTATATAGGGGGTGGTAGCTGTCACACATGTCTGTATATAGGGGGTGGTAGCTGTCACACATGTCTGTATATAGGGGGTGGTATCTGTCACACATGTCTGTATATAGGGGGTGGTAGCTGTCACATATGTCTGTATATAGGGGGTGGTAGCTGTCACACATGTCTGTATATAGGGGGTGGTAGCTGTCACACATGTCTGTATATAGGGGGTGGTAACTGTCACACATGTCTGTATATAGGGGGTGGTAACTGTCACACATGTCTGTATATAGGGGGTGGTAGCTGTCACACATGTCTGTATATAGGGGGTGGTAGCTGTCACACATGTCTGTATATAGGGGGTGGTAGCTGTCACACATGTCTGTATATAGGGGGTGGTAGCTGTCACACATGTCTGTATATAGGGGGTGGTAGCTGTCACACATGTCTGTATATAGGGGGTGGTAGCTGTCACACATGTCTGTATATAGGGGGTGGTATCTGTCACATATGTCTGTATGTAGGGGGTGGTAGCTGTCACATATGTCTGTATATAGGGGGTGGTAGCTGTCACACATGTCTGTATATAGGGGGTGGTATCTGTCACATATGTCTGTATGTAGGGGGTGGTAGCTGTCACATATGTCTGTATATAGGGGGTGGTAGCTGTCACATATGTCTGTATATAGGGGGTGGTAGCTGTCACATATGTCTGTATGTAGGGGGTGGTAGCTGTCACATATGTCTGTATATATAGGGGGTGGTAGCTGTCACATATGTCTGTATATATAGGGGGTGGTAGCTGTCACATATGTCTGTATATATAGGGGGTGGTAGCTGTCACATATGTCTGTATGTAGGGGGTGGTAGCTGTCACATATGTCTGTATATAGGGGGTGGTAGCTGTCACATATGTCTGTATGTAGGGGGTGGTAGCTGTCACATATGTCTGTATATAGGGGGTGGTAGCTGTCACATATGTCTGTATATAGGGGGTGGTAGCTGTCACATATGTCTGTATGTAGGGGGTGGTAGCTGTCACATATGTCTGTATATAGGGGGTTGTAGAAGACTTTCACCAACATATGTCTGTATATAGGGGGTTGTAGAAGACTTTCACCACAACCCATAACATCCACTTTTGCCCGGGGTTACATGCAAATTGCAAACCTTGCCACTTCCAAAAGACAACTAATGATAGATGACCTGTGCATATCTACTAATTTAATTCTACCCACAAAAGCTCGAAACTGTAATAGGGCACATCGTACCACTAACCAACCTTACATTTGTTTACATGCAAATGGCAGACAAACCTACCAAGACATTCTTAGAGTGTATCATTGCCTTCCACTAGCCATAGGCTGTTTGAGAAAACACAAATAACAGTGGGTTTCCTGGGTGTAAAATGGACAGTCAGGTGAAACTGGGTGGCCGTATCAGCAATGGCTGGATTAGCCAGGGAGAAGTTTTATGTCTCTTAAATCTATGTACAACCACACGGAATGACACTATCCAGTGCCGCCTACCGGGCGCTGGAATGCAGATTATTCCTCCCAACGACGCTTGATGGTAAAAGTGGAAGATGATGATGATGAAATCCATGGACGTGCTGCGCTCGGATTGATAGATGGGAATATTTCTACTTACCTTCCTGAGGTTCACGATGTATGTCACCCGTGTGAAAGCTTGTTGAGAACCTTGTACAGTTTGAGACTGAAAAACAGTCACAATAACTTCCCACGATAATGGTAGACATTCAGCATCGAAGCCTGGCACGTATGCCTGGAGACCTCACAGATGCAGAACGAGTACTACTTGTGTGCTGGGGTGGAGACAGAAGGCATCATCACTCCCGAAATTGTTCATGCTTTATAAGAGTACAGCTCGGGTAATTCAACTACAACAAGGCAAGTACATCTTGGGTATGTAGGATCTGTCATCCTCTTGGCTAGATCCCAGAAAGTCATGACTGTCTCTCTTACAAAGGTCTCTATTATCAAGTCACCGGTCTCTCTTGGTTGTGCCCAGATACCGTGGAGTGGTTCCCTCAGTAGAACTGGCAATGACCATGTCGTCGTTTGGCATCTGTCCTTGAACTGGCAGCCTTAGACATGCTCCACAATGTGGTGCCTATCGCCCCACATCTGTTTGTCCTACTATCACAGTGTCTGAGTTTGCAACTGATGGTTCTCAGCACGCATTTGATCTGTGACTCAGCTCTTGGTAATGTGAGATATTGTTGTAGCAGGCGGACTGGCTTAAAGGTAGAGCATGCCTTTAACTCCAGCAGATATGTTACGAGTCATTATGTTTATGGTGTGGATTTTTACAACGTAAGAAAATTATGGGAACACCTACCACTTTCTGAAGTGTATTGATTTAATTTAGGGGAGCAGTGCTTTAAAAATCTGTCTCATAAGAATATGAACAGTGCGAGATGAGGGATAATCCAGTCCTGCAAGTCGGTGACTGCAGACGGCTTATAGCCAGCCTTATTATTTGTTTACAATTTAACACACACCACTCGTGTGCTTGTCTCACAAACTCTTGGCCCCAACATCCACTACCAACTCGTATTTAGATATATATTAGGAGATCGTATGGTTGTCCCATCCCATGCAGAGCAAGACATGCACACTGCCTATTCTGTAATCCTCTCACACTCAGTCACTCCACTGATGGTCCTTGTAAACACCAGGAACGTTAGTCACTGCTGTGACTGCTACCTTGCCGTCTTAATAGACCAGTGGTTCTCAACCTTATTTGGCCCATGCCTCCCTTCACCATATGTTCAGAATGTCACCCCCCCCCCCACCCCCTTTCGTATTTCCTCCCTATAACCCCCCCCCCTTTTTTTTCCCTCCCCTACACAGTATGTGTGCAAATATAAGCTAAATTTATTACCACATACTAGAACAAGTCTAGACGTCTACATAAAACTAATTTCAGAAGGGCGAGAAGTACAGAATTATAAAGTATGGAGGGAAAAACAATATCAAGTAATCGGTTCTTGTATTAACGTGATCTTGAAATAATCTTAATTCCTCCCCTGGAAACCCTCAAATTCCCCCCAGGGGGGAATTCCCCACCGGTTGAGAACCACTAATAGACGATAGTATGTAAAACGAAATTATACCTCTCTAAGGCACACAGCCTGGGCTGAATTGTAAAGACCATGTGTTGTCCATGCAGCATGATCCATCTCTCGGCCTGCCTAGTTTACTCCAGAGGAAAGGTAACACCAATACATTTGGAACAAGACAAGCTGCCGGATCAGCAAAGCAATGCTCTAACTGTCCTATCCTGTCGGATAACAAACCTTTACAGATATTCAAATCTGGTCATCCTAAGAACTCGAGAATTCATAGATGGTCTTTACTTTTACAAGATTATGAGTTTGATATCTATCACATCCCTGGAAAGGATAATAATCATGCAGGTATTCTCAGTCGTTTCTAGTAAATAGAGAGACAGAGCTATATTCAATTATTCAGTTATGTATTTTATAAATTTTACTGATTCTGTTCCTTCATATATTGTTAAGAAATATTCGTTCAGAAAGCACCTAATTAGAGACCCAATGTTATGATAATCTTCAACTAGGTTAGCTAATACTTTGCGAATATATAGTTTAGATAAATGAATACATAGTTGTGTATTTCTCATTATTGGCAGAGTCGTCGTGTGTTGAAGATATGACTCGGACCATATATTTTACCTACACATTCGAGAGACTGCATACTTGGATTGTGTGATTCTCCATTCGAACTATTATAAACATTAAGTATAATTATTGTGTTATCGTTTTATTCAAAAAAATAGTGCAGGAGTGCAAATATGTGATTTCATGAACTGACAGTATCGGTGTATTTAACTGATAATTTCGTTATGAAATGTATTTTAGTGATTAGATTAGTATGTTGAAATAATTAGAGATAGTTAAGTACAAATTTGTGAGTTAAAAGTTCGTAATATTATTTCAGTAATGTATTATGTTCGAATAAGTTATATTAATTCTCATTAGTTCACCGCATAATTATTGAAGGTAGAAGTAGCCGTCAATGTTCCCAAAATATCCACTATTGAAAGAATATCTAAAGTTTCTCAAAGTTTGGAGCGGCTACGTGGACCCTACCCATGGATATATATTATGGATCAACAAAGTATATGTAGTATACAGGAACAACGGCTACTGGAATAGTATACTGGAAACCTCATTATCACTCTCGTCCTTTAACTCATGGTATTACCTAGAGTGAGGACGCGTGTCTTTTGTCAAGTAGGGACTAATATGTTATTAGTTGGACTGATCCTCCCATAGATCAGCCACACGACGTCCAAAGTTAGGTTTGGATTGGTGGGCGTGCCCGTCTTATGTTTTATTTTTTTTAGGGTAGGTAAGAGGGTAGACCAGGAGCTAATTAGTTGTTGTTAAAATTGTTGTAAATGTTGTATCATATTAGTACATAGTAGTATATACATATATTAATAGAAAAAATGATGAATCGTTTTTTTTTATCTGGGAGGGAGCATAGTGCCATACCATAGGACACGGCACGCGCCACCAAACATACAAAAGGGTGAACAGGATTTTCCCCATATGGACACTGGAGTGGACATCAATAGGAGGGAGAAACCAAGGGGAACAGGATAGCGTCATAGAACAGCAACGGGATACGCTGGGAAGCGGCGAGAAGAAGCGGTTCGGGTTTCAAGGAGTTCCGTGCGGAGAAGCGAGCGGGAAAGATCTGGACGAAGCAATGTTTATGAGGCGAGGAATAAGGTAGCAACGGAGATTCATTCTGTAAAGGACCTAGACAGAAACGATGGAACAAGTGGAAGGAAGATAGCTGGGAGTCGGAGACGTAGGATTTTAAGAATTATTTTGGGAAACTAGTTCTTAGATGCTTTGGAATGAAGACCGACCATGTCTTAAATGGCACTTCATTTTTCTTCGAGTAGTTTGATCAATGACAGATTCTACAGCGCATTAATAAATGACGTCCTTCAGTTCTCACGATTTTGCCGTCAGTTGTTATTTCCGTTCGCCGCGTTTGAGCATTTTTCGAACAGGTGAGAAGATATTTCGTTTTGTTGTTGACTGATGATTATTATCATTAACTAGCATATGCCCAGCCCCCTGGCAACGTAGATGGCTAATTTTTGTCTTTCTAACGTGAAGATAGCCATTTATGTAGCTCTCTATTATAATGTTGAATGATGGAGGTGATCAAATGGAAAGCAAGCTGGTTGTTGAACGTCAGTAGATGCAGAGTCCGGTACAGGTTGTGCTTGGTGTCCTTTAGTTCGGAGATATGCAGTTGATGCACAGTCACTGCCAGCTTCATGTACTTGACGGACTGCTCCTGTGCCAGGCGATTGAAGAGTCGTGTCTCAGCAGGAACCAGTTTGCCTAACGAGAGATGAATATTGCTCCGGATGCCTTTAGGTGTAACCTTGAGCCGGAGACAGTTGAGACAATTGTTCAGGAAATTCAAATGGCAGGAAAAGCGAGTGATGTTAAAAATAGTACGTGCGAGGCTAATAGCTGCACGGGACATGTCCTGGGGTATGAGGGCAAATATGTCGGAGATGGTGTGGTGGAGAGATGACATAGTCCGTGTGTCAGCAGGCATGATCGGCTATAGGCCGGTAAACATAAACTAATGGATATATAAACTAAAAAAAAAACGAACCACAGAAAAACGGACGACAGAAAGGGGTAGCAGCCAGGGAATTCCGAATTCTAGGTTTGTGATGTTAGTTAATCGCGGTTCCAACTTCACGGCATGTTCCATTCCTGTGCCAGTGAATATCACACAAAATGCTCCTCACTGCCCCGTGTGAAAAGTTGACCAAACAGGAGTCTCGACAAACCAGCGGTCCGCATGGGTATGCTAATAGTATTAGTAATACGGTAACACCATGCATAATGCGGCTACCAGAATGCCAACACAAAAGTCCGCCACGAAACATGCAATTCATCGCTGATGGAAGTGGCAATCACTTGAAAACCAGCAGGCACACATTTCTGCATAAGGCAAACCCAGTTAGATTAGCGACTGTGTAGGATTTTTGTTGTCCTATCTATTAGCGGTCGGTTAATGCAGGCGTCAAACCCTCTTCCGAAAACGGTCATGATATCAGGCATCAGCAAATACGGGTAAATATTTTGTAAAGGGATGTTATCAAGATAATTTTTTTCTAAGGGTTATAATTATGTTTTGAATAATTTTATTAAAACATTATATTACCACTTTTTAAAATGCTAAATAAAATGTTAGTATTTTCATATATTAAATTAAACATTGCAAGATAATATAAAAATTGTAGTGTGTTTTATTAAATTGGCCACTAATTTAAAAATTGAAACCATATTTTATAATGATAAAACTTTTATTACTTTATGTTTTTAACACATTATATTTATTTATATTATTACGTAACACTGTATAGTCAGTATCTGCTATGGGATATAAGCGAACGCTTATATACAGGGGTTTATATTCCCCTTGATTTATTTAGACCGGTACAACCAGTGCCGGGAAACAACAATGTTTAAAATGTTATTTTTGTTTCAATGTTCAATTCAAAACAATGTTTTCCCGTAGTTTCTTCTTCGTCTTTCGTTCGCTTGAAATATGTCTACAACTGCAATGTTGTCTCTTGTATGAATCTAACAGTCTTTTTTAGTTCACTCGGCGGTCCATAGAGTTTATCTTCCACTGTTGTCTCTCTAGGCCAGAAGGTTCGCCTGGATATGTTGTAGTGTGGGAAGTCCTGGAGTATGTGCTCTGCTGTCTGCGACGTGAGCGCACGAGAATCAGATGTGGTTCGAGTCGCCTCAGTGACTTATGAGAGTATGGAGCAGGTCGCTCAGAAAGTCGTGGCGTGCTGATGAGCGTAATCTAGCCTAGGAATCAACATACAGCTGAAAGATGCTGATGTTGACCGCAATATCCTGAAACAGGATGGAAACGCGAAAAAAAAAAAAAAAAACTAGGATGAAATATCCCCCACCCCTCCCCAACTCCACCCTTGTTTTCTTCAATATGTAATTCTTAACTGTGTAGTCCCCATAAACTGCTTGACGTGAACTGTATACACATATACACATATACTGAGCTGTAACAGAAGTAGGACGTGAATATTCTGGAAGGCTGTGAGCTTTAACTCTTGAACTCCAATTATATGCTTGAAGCATATCCTGGCATTACCAACAATGGCAGATAGACATAGGGTCTTTCAAGCCAAATGGTACCCGAGAGTTGCTGCAGATAGGGATCACTCGCTGCATGAAGTTATGAATATGGTCAAGGCTCATAGACTAAGACACAGGTAGAAATACCTATACCCCAGATGTGTGATCTAGAGACCATTAATCGTGGAAATGAGTGGATTAAAGTACCAGAAGACATGTCGGACTGGCACAAGGCAATAGTAACACTGGGTCGTGAGTGCAGAGAATGGGCCACGGGTCGCACAGAGTTTGAGGTGCAAGAATTGATTAAGAGTAACACACATCGAGGTGACATTGTGATCTACACCGATGGGTCAGTGGCGAGAAACAGATGTAGTGGTTAGGGTTTCATTGCGAAGGCTAATTGACGATTCTTGAAAACGGAGAGTCTGGCATATGAGACTACGATCTCCAGCATGAGAATGGAGGTGGAAGCAGTAACAGCTGCATTTTGATGGTTAGAGGGGGCCACTGCAACACACATAAAATTTATTACGGACTGGGACGCAGAGGTGTTTCCAAGGCACCAGGGCCAGGTTCTATACTGGCCAAGACCTGCTGACACCTTCACGCCGTGCGTCCTGGGCAACAGGTCCTGGCTAACGTTACTCCGGGAGTCTCTGTGGCGAAGTGGTCAAGCCGTTTGACTCGTGCTCCGAAGGTTGTGGGTTCGATTCCGGGCCGCACCCTTCGGTTTACGAGTTAAATGTTTCGGAGACTCCTGTGGGTCGTCGCTAAAAGCTACGGAGTTCGTGCTTTGTGCGACGCTTTCCGCGCTGCGGAAAGAGACCGAGCCATATGGGATAATACCCGGTGCAATGAAGTCGACCCTGTCGACTTTTAAGCGACTTTTTAATATAACCTCCGATTAGTATTCCTGGCGAATCTTTGATTTCTCTCATTATTACTTCGCTGTATAGGGAGAAGAGATCCGGTGACAAGACACACCCCTGTTGCACTCCTAGCTTTATCTGTTCATAACTTCCTTCTTTATTTCCCATTTTAATTGCTGCTACTTGGTTCCAGTAAATATTCTTTATTATTCTTAAATCTTTCCCATCAATGTTGATATCTACCAACGTATAATAATAAATCACTCAATTTATACAAATGCATTTCCCGAGTTGCTTAGAGCATATTTAAAATATCATACTAACATGATTGTAATGACTTGATTGATCACTACACGTAATAATTATGTTCAAGCATTCTGCAGAATTACAAGCTAGCTAAAAGAACAACACTTAAATAAGCAAATGAATAGGGGACATAAGCAACCAATATTGTTGCAAGGGAGATGACTTAACATTTAAAAATACGAATAATATACTAGCTGAAATATTTAGAAATAACATAAAACTTCTCTTCAATACACATAGTAATGAGGAAATTAATGTGAAAATAAAAATTTTGAATAACAAATACATTACTTTCAGACTTCTTAAATAACATGTTTTTAATCTTTAAATACTTACAATTTTTAAGCCATTGTTTAGTCGTATATTTATATTATAAATTGTATTTGTATACTTTCAACGTATATTCTATTTAACTTATAATTATTCCCCCTATTTGGGGGAGAAAATTCTTTACTGGTCTCTTAAGGCCACAATCAATCAATGAAGTGTCGTCTCCGCAGAGAAGATTGGCTGCAATGGATCTCCAACGCTGTCACTCGCCTTGACTGTACATTCTTCAGGCTGATGTTCGTCCATCTCTTGATATTACCCTCCCACCTGTATCGTTGTCTACCTCTTGCTCGCTTGCCCTCAACCATGCCTTCCAGTATAGTTTTTATAAGAGTATCATGTCTTTGAACGTGGCCAAAATATTTACTTGTCTCCTCTTTATTTCTTTCATCAGTTCTCCCTTCATTCCCAGTTTTTCAAGGACCTCTGCATTTGATTGTTTTTGTTTCCAGGAATGGTTCTCGTTGCTTCAGGGGTCAAAGATTGTGAGAATTGTATGGATATTTTGCCCTGGCCATGCGGGTGTACGGGGGAATGACCAGGCTGATAGGCTAGCAGGGAATGCACCTCTTGGTGTTATCTTGCCTATGGACAAGGGGGAGGTGGTCGTTCGCTTGTGGGACCAGGCGGAGAAGGCGGAGGAACAGATTGAGAACCCATATGTGGAATGTATGAGTTTGCGGGTGATCGGCAGAGGTTCTGGAAGAATCTCAAAACTGGGAGGAAAGACCAGGAGAACTATTAATCTGATAGCGGGGGAAACAATTAGTAGTATGACTCTTCGCTGGCTGTTGAACGAGGGGACTGAGCATATATGGGAATGTCCTGAGTGCAGTGATGTCGATTCTTAACTTAACTCAACTCAACTCATGCCGTTGAAAGCATTTTTGGCTATTCCTATTCTATTTGTGATTTTCATTTCACTTCTGCCGTCATCTGTTATTATATGTCCAAGATGAGAGAAGCTTGTTACTTGTTCTAGAATCTGCCCGTTTATTGTTCATTGATGACCTTTCCTTTTCACTACTAATTATCATAGTTTTTGTTTTTTGGATGTTAATACCCAAGCCACATTCTGCACTGTGCCTGTTTACTTCTTCCACTAGGTCTTGCAACTCTTGCTCACTTCCATTGATGTTGAGTCCAGGCATTTCAACTTGTTTAAAAATTATTTCTGTGTATAGGTTGAAGAGGCTTGGGGACAGTACACATTCCTGCCGTACTCCTCTTTTTATCTCTATAGGTGACGAATAGTTATTACCGCATCTAATAGACGCCACTTGTTCCCAGTACAAGTTACTAATAAGTCTGATGTCCTTTCCGTCTACTCCTATATCTTGAAGGCACGTAATTAGTCGTTCATGTTGTACTCTATCAAAAGCTTTCTTGTAGTCTATAAAACAAACAAATATATTTTAACGCGTGCACTCCGGCCTACACATCTGATGGTCCAAACACTGCACATACGAAGGACAGCCAGGCTGTTGGATAAGCGCGCACGCTCTTAAACTTCCGGTGTGCTGATGCCGATGTAGCGGGTTCAACCTCTACACCTGTCAATTGGGTTAAAATGTTGACTTCTCGTCCTTGACTTGGGGACACAATTTCAAATACCTCAGAAGTCGGAGTGGGTTCGCCTGATGGCGAGGGACACTGGTAATAGGAAAAGCTAATCCACACACAAAAATTAGTCCCGTGCACTAGAAGTAGTATAGACTATGCTTGAGTTCACATACCAAGGGCACGTTCTTGCTACGGGACTCGTGTCGTCTAGGGACCCGCGATAGCGTAGTGGCCAGATGCTGGCCTACCGGTCTGACGGCCATGGGTTCAATGCTCATCGGGGCGGGACTGCATTTTTAAAATACAAACGTCATTAGACATTTGTGATAGATGAATTCTTTAACAAACAAATTATATACAATCATTAAACAAGGCACTTAAAGAATCTGACTGCAGTTGATGTCTAGGGCACATCAACACACAGTCGACTCGACGCGCTATCGAGAGCAAGTCGCCTAATCGGAAGCTGGCCGGGTGTTAGAAAATGGCACGTAGCAAGAAGATCTCCACTAGACACCCGACGTTCAAAATGAACAGCGTGGAAGCCGTCAAGACTATCAAGATGATGCAAGAAGACAACGTGTCTGCTAGCCGCAGCACAACGCCAGAACTCGAGGAAACATTAAATGAAGCTACCACTTCTACACAAGATGAAACCGCACCCGTAGCTCAACAGACGTCAGAGACTACAACTTTAACTGAAGCCAGCAGCAGCCGTGAAGTTTTCAACAGCACCAAGACCGAAGCAGCCAGTTTACCAAAGATTTCAACATCGGAGGAAACTACAACAGCTGAGGCACTTCACCGGCAAATTGCTGCTAAAACAGGCAAGCGTGGGAGAAGCCAAACTGTTGGCGCTACCAACAGATAAGATAATCAAGCTGCTGGAAAACGAGCTGGGAAGAAACAGCATCTACCAGCTAAGTGAGACACCTGAGGGAGTAGTGGTCTCCCTCAACAAAAACCCAAAGATCACAGCACTTATGCAGAAAATCGCACAAGGAGAGAAGGCTGACATCAAGCTTACCATGGCATCTTATTGGAGGCCACCAGACACAGCATGATGAAACGATGGGTCATTAAACGAGTCAAGACCCATCTCACCAACGACCAGATCAGGGAAATGCTGACTCAAGATCACCAGCGCTGAGAGGATCATCGGAAAGAACATCCCCTCCACAGTTGTCATAGTAACATCAGAGGACCGAGTGATCCCTCAATACATCAGATGGGACAAGAGAGACCAAGTTCCAGAGCACTACATACCGAGAGTGCTGCAGTGCTCTAAGTGCCAGAAGTTTTGGCACACCCGTGCCACCTGCAAGAGTGAGGTTGAGGTTTGCAGATATTGCTCTGGACCTCATCCATACAGTCAGTGCCAGCATGCAAAGATCGACAAGGACTTCAGGAGGCCTAACACTAACAGAAAATGCGCCAACTGCCTCGGCAACCACGACGCCAGGTACCTAGGCTGCCCCTGCCACCAAGACAGCAAGGAAGCTATGAAGATCGCCATCAAAACTAACTTGCCCTATAAAGAGGCTAGGAGGCAGTACGAGGCCACCAATCGACTCACAAAAAGCGACAAAGCGCAACTTGAAGGCCAACTGACGGACCTACGATCAAAGTTCAAAACGTTCCCCCATAACTCATTTTTGATGACAAACCCTGTTCCTAATTCATGTTTATTTTGGGTGTTTCCTCCATATATTATAATCATTCTATTTTGCTCTAAAGTACCCTCTCCTGGCCACCTTATTTCTTGAATTGCTGTGATATCTATTTGATATTCAACCAGCTCCCGGGTTAGTTCTTCTGCCGCTCCAGCTCGATATAGTGTCCGTACTTTCCATGTTCCAAATCTCAAAAGTCCCTTAACGTTCCAAGGTCGTTGTCCAGATAAGCCAGTCCGAATTCGAGGCTCGTGTATCTGTTTTGTAACAAAAATGGTTTTTACAAAGGTGGGGATGTTAACCCCACGCTTCAACCCCCAACCTGAAGGACCAGGGTGTTTCTCTTTGTCTATTCTCTACCCTTTGACCTGTCCGGCTTGGGAAGGCCCTGCTGGTAGCTACGCTACCACCGGCATAGCTCTCAGGGTCATTGAGAAACTCAAGCTCCCCCACCACGATAAGGTGGAAACACCATCGGGGGAGAGCGTATAATAATTATTAAGTGTAGTGATCAATCATTACAATCATGTTAGTATATTTTTTAATATGCTCTAAGCAACTCGGGAAATGCATTTGTATAAATTGAGTGATTTATTATTAACGTATAATAATAAATCACTCAATTTATACAAATGCATTTCCCGAGTTGCTTAGAGCATATTTAAAATATCATACTAACATGATTGTAATGCCTTGATTGATCACTACACTTAATAATTATGTTCAAGCATTCTGCGAAATTACAAGTTTACTAAAAGAAAAACACTTAAATAAGCAAATGAGTAGGGGACATAAGCAACCAATATTGTTGCAAGGGAAATGACTTAACATTTATAAATACAAATAATATACTAGCTACAATATTTAGAAATAGCATGAAACTTCTCTTCTGCATACATAGTAATAAGGAAACCAATGTGGAAATAAAAATTTTGAAATGCAAATACATTACTTTTAGACTTCTTAAAGAACATGTTTTTAATCTTTGTATACTTACATTTTGTAAGGTTGGAGGAGAAATTTTTTTACTGGTCTCTTAAGGCCACAATCAATCAATGAAGTGTCGTCTCCGCAGAGAAGGTTGGCTGCAATGGATCTCCAACGCTGTCACTCGCCTTGACTGTACTTTCTGTCAGGCTGATGTTCGTCCATCTCTTGATATTATCCTCCCACTTGTATCGTTGTCTACCTCTTGCTCGCTTGCCCTCAATCTTGCCTTCCAGTATGGTTTTTATAAGAGTATCATGTCTTTGAACGCGGCCAAAATATTTCACTTGTCTCCTCTTTATTTCTTTCATCAGCTCTCCCTTCATTCCCAGTTTTTCTAGGACCTCTGCATTTGATTGTTTTTGTTTCCAGGAATGGTTCTCGTTGCTTCAGAGGTCACAGATTGTGAGAATTGTATGGATATTTTGCTCTGGCCATCAGTGGCGTCACTGGGGTTGGTGTCACCCAGTGCGGTAAACTCTTGGTGTCACCCCTCTAGACTTTCACCATGGTCTTCTTCCGAGTGTTCCTGTACCATATATAATCGCATATAGTAATGTTTGTAAAATAAGTCAAAAAGTTAATAAGGACATAAGAAAGAAAACAAATTGAACAATATAACTTCAATACTTCAGGTAAAACATAAATAAAGAACTTCGACAAACTCGGACAAAGTTAAATTTTTGTTATTTAACATTAAAGTTTCTGTTATTTAAAATTAAAAGTTTCCCATCCTGGTCTTCAAAGCTGCAAACCTGTCAATCACATCATCAAAATCAATATCTTTCACCATATCACTTTCAATTAATAATATAGCCAGATCAGAAAGTCTTGACTGTCCCATGGTTGATCGCAAATAGTTCTTTATAAGTTTCAGTTTTGAAAAGCTCCTCTCACATGAAGCCACAGACACACAGATCGTAAGAAATAGTTGTAGGCTTAGTGAGAGTATTGGGAGAGATTCAAGGAAATCCCAGTCAACTATGAATTTTAAAATATCAAATATTGACCAGTCTTTGGCTTTGTGGATATCAATATCTGCTGCCTTCAGGTGTCTTCTCAGCCTTGGTATTTCTTTTAAAAGCTCTACTTCGGATAGCTCATCATAGAAAGTGGTCAATTTTGGAACTGACACCAGCAACTCTTCTTCGGTTGCTGATAGAAGACTCTTGGCTTGAACAGCCTCAAACATATTTGCTACTTCCTTGATCGCTGTTGATCTGGTCTGGAGTTCAGAATGAAAACGATCAATACACTCCAGCATCGCCCTATTGTTTTCTTCTTGCATAGTGAGTCCAGCATCTCTGAGTTGTTCCCCTGCCATTCTCTTCTTGAACCTTAATCTTCTCTCTACTGTTATTCCAAACTTTTCTGCTTTTAAAAGTGCCGATTCAATTGCATGCTCCACTAAGTGACTGCGCTTCTCCTGCAGAAAAAGTCTTAATGCCTCTAACTTGGTCACTACTTTGTCAAGAGTTAAGTCTTTAGTCTGCAGATACTGCTGTGTCAAATTAACTTCCTCAAGTACAGCAGCCCAAAAGTAAAGGTAGCACAGAAACGTGAAATCACAGACAGCAGGTAAAAGACCTTGTGCTGCACCTCTTGTTTCCACATTTTCACGAGGATCACATAGAGCTTCAATCGCCGCCACACATTCATCAAACTTATCTTTCACCGGTTTAACAGCAGCATGATGTGCACTCCAGCGTGTTGTTGATAGCCTTTTAATCGACATTGCAGTGTGTTCAATTAAAACATCCCATCGATGGGTGGAAGCAGCAAAGAAGGAATACATTCTCTCAAGAGTTCCAAAAAATGTTACACATAAAGCATTTTCAGCAAAAGAGTGTTGACCACACAAGTTAAGCGAATGGTCCACGCATCCGTTAAAAATAGCTTTCTTATTATTTCTTTTCAGAATGGCTTGAACACCTCCATGAATTCCAGACATTGTGGCAGCATTATCATAACCTTGAGCTCTGCACATCATTATGTCAAGTCCATCACTTTCTAGATTTTTTAAAATGTCTGAACTGAGGTCATCAGTTTTTTTCCCCTTTAAAGGGAAAAATCCTAGAAACACTTCTCTCACTTCAACTTCCCCATTGTGGATTTTCACATATCTGATCACCTCAGACATCTGGTCAGTGTGTGATATGTCAGGTGTGCTGTCGAACATAATTCCAAAATACCTTGCAGACTTTATATCATTTACAAGAATTTCCTTCACATGATTTGCCAGAACAGTTATAAATTCATTCTGAGTTTCTGGTGAAAGATAAGATACGGATGCTTTTACTGTTACAGATGTAGTTCGCTTTAATCTCATTAGGTGCTCTTTCAACACAGGGTCATATTTAGAAAGCATCTCAACCATCTCAAGAAAGTTTCCTTTATTCAACGAAGATGCATCTTCCTTATGGCCACGAAATGCCAGATTTTGCTTAGCAAGAAACAATGTGATATCAAGCAACCTGTGCAAGATATCCCTCCACTTTTTTGTATCCCTATCCATTACAGCAACACTGTCGGCATCAATTGTTTTGTGCAGCGTAAGGCCTGCTGCCAATGTTTTCCATTTTTCAAGGCAACCTAGATGGTCATCCGATATCTCATGATTATGTAATTTTGGGCTCAGCTTCCACCACTACTGAAACCCAGTGACAAATTTTGATGTTTGTTCTGTTACATTAACAGCAAAGAGTCTGCAGCAAAAGCAGTATAATTTCTCACTGACGAGCGAGTAAACCATTCATGACCGCAGTATTTTCTCACCATTTGGCATCGTCTTGTAGAACCATTCTTTTGACAGCTGGCGCACATCTCCTTTAGTCTTTGCACCTTGCCTTGTCACAGTACTGAAAGGCCCATCCTTGTTCTGAAAAGAACAACTTCCTCTTTTGATAATTTCAACTCGAAAATGATCTGGAACTGGTGCATTCCAGAAAGAAGCATCAGATAAAATATTCCAATTTTTCTCATCCACTTGACTCATCACATTTACAGTATCATGACGAGAATCATTTTCAGAATGCATTTCTGTTTCAAATTCATCCACTGCTATTTCATTATGTATTTCTGCATCAATCTTGTGATTCTCTTCCATTTCTGGCTCTAGTTGCTTTTTTGAAGAATGCATGCTGTCAGCATGGGAGGAACCCTTATCAATTGTAGATTGAGGAAGAACGTCTTTTGATGAACCTTGTCCATCACTTGGTCTCTTGACATATTGAAGCATGAATCCAGGTAGTGATTTTAGTGATTCACATCTTTTCTTCTTTGCTTTTCGCTGCTCGCATCCACTAGGCCTCTTTGATTTGTGCACTCCATGTGGCATGATGGAATATTCTAAAATAATAAATCTAAAGTAAATTAGGGACTTAAAAATATACAAACAACTAAACAAAAAGATATAATATAAATATATAAAATCTGTATAAATAATTATAATCCAAGCATTTATGATTTATTCATAATTTAATAAATATAGTTATTTAGGTTAAATTGCGTTGTTTACCGTAGAATTAAAATGTAATTAAAAAATGATTATGTACACTAAAAAGAACCGTCTAAAAAAGAAAACTTGTCATACAAAATATTAAATTTTTACAAATATTGTCCATGGAAGTTACAACTTTTTTATTTCATTGTAACAAGTTTGAGTGGATTGTAACGTTTTTACTGGCTAATGGAGTATTGAACATACCAACCTGCATACGATGCGGATGACAAATGCTGCAAGGCACAATTAATGGATTCATATACAAATGTAACCGGCGGTCAACAATATTCGTTGCAACACTTCTTCTTAACTTTTATCAGGAAGTTTTGTCGCCAATGCACGACTGTCATTTCATGACATATATTTTATTATTTTATATTGCGAATTGCTGGCGAATGTCAGTAACCGCATCAATTATTGGGGGAATCTGCGTGTGGCAGTCTCAACAGTGACTCGTTGGTTCGAAAAATTACACAACCGTTATTTATTTTTCTATTTACATCTTTTTAATTAAAAAATTTAATTAAAAAATTAAAATATATATTTTTCAGACAGATAGAAAAACGTGTGTATGCCGTAATTATTAATTTATTGTAGTAGTAAACTACTAGTATACTATAGTATAGTAATACTAACTTTCTTAAGTGGAAGCCTGCCGCTGTTTTCTCCTTTAAAATTTATGCCCTATCCTAATTAATTTACTTTAAAATATTTATATTTTAGTGATATTGATAAAATTATAAAATTTCGAAAAAATAATTATTTACATAAAAAACGAACCTGTAAACAACGTCTGTCATTTTCTGCAACCACGTGACTCCACACGTCATTAATTGGCGCGTTTGCAAATGACCCACGATTCTACTCCGACTCCGAGGCTCCGAGCAGCTCTGAGCTCTGAGTCTTATTCATTTAAGCACCAGACGCTCTGCATGGTGGCACCCTGTGCCTGCTCATGTATTTAACAATGAACGGTTATGAAACCCGACTAGACAGAGCTATGTCTGCTTTGTCAAATTTGCAATTTTTTTATTTTGGTGTCACCCCTTGATGGTGTCACCCGGTGCTGCCCGCACCCCCCGCACCCCCCTAGTGACGCCCCTGCTGGCCATGCGGGTGTACGGGGAAATGACCAGGCTGATAGGCTAGCAGGGAATGCACCTCTTGGTGTTATCTTGCCTATGGACAAGCAGGTGGTCGTTCGCTTGTGGGACCAGGCGGAGAAGGCGGAGGAACAGATTGAGAACCCATATGTGGAATGAATGAGATTGCGGGTGATCGGTAGAGGTTCTGGAAGAATCTCAAAACTGAGAGGAAAGACCAGGAGAACTATTAATCTGATAGCGGGGGAAACGATTAGTAGTATGACTCTTCGCTGGCTGTTAAACGAGGGGACTGAGCATATATGGGAATGTCCTGAGTGCAGTGATGTCGATTCTTAACTCAACTCAACTCAACTCATGCCGTTGAAAGCATTTTTGGCTATTCCTATTCTATTTTTGATTTTCATTTCACTTCTGCCGTCATCTGATATTATATGTCCAAGATGAGAGAAACTTGTTACTTGTTCTAGAATCTGCCCGTTTATTGTTCATTGATGACCTTTCCTTTTCACTACTAATTATCATAGTTTTTGTTTTTTGGATGTTAATATCTAAGCCACATTCTGCACTGTGCCTGTTTACTTCTTCCACTAGGTCTTGCAACTCTTGCTCACTTCCATTGATGTTGAGTCCAGGCATTTCAGCTTGTTTAAAAATTATTTCTGTGTATAGGTTGAAGAGGCTTGGGGACAGTACACATCCCTGCCATACTCCTCATTTTATCTCTATAGTATAGGCGACGAATAGTTATTACCGCATCTAATAGACGCCACTTGTTCCCAGTACAAGTTACTAATAAGTCTGATGTCCTTTCCGTCTACTCCTATATCTTGAAGGCACGTAATTAGTCGTTCATGTTGTACTCTATCAAAAGCTTTCTTGTAGTCTATAAAACAAACAAATATATTTTAACGCGTGCACTTCGGCCTACACATCTGATGGTCCAAACACTGCACATACGAAGGACAGTCAGGCTGTTGGATAAGTGCGCACGCTCTTAAACTTCCGGTGTGCTGATGCCGATGTAGCGGGTTCAACCTCTACACCTGTCAATTGGGTTAAAATGTTGACTTCTCGTCCTTGACTTGGAGACATACATTTCAAATACCTCAGAAGTCGGAGTGGGTTCGCCTGATGGCGAGGGACACTGGTATTAGGAAAAGCTAATCCACACACAAAAATTAGTCCCGTGCACTAGAAGTAGTAGCATCTGTATAGACTATGCTTGAGTTCACATACCAAGGGCACGTTCTTGCTACGGGACTCGTGTCGTCTAGGGACCCGCGATAGCGTAGTGGCCAGATGCTGGCCTACCGGTCTGACGGCCATGGGTTCAATGCTCATCGGGGCGGGACTGCATTTTTAAAATACAAACGTCATTAGACATTTGTGATAGATTAATTCTTTAACAAACAAATTATATACAATCATTAAACAAGGACTTAAAGAATCTGACTGCAGTTGATGTCTAGGGCACATCAACACACAGTCGACTCGACGCGCTATCGAGAGCAAGTCGCCTAATCAGAAGCTGGCCGCGTGTTAGAAAATGGCACGTAGCAATTAAATCTCCACTAGACACCCGACGTTCAAAATGAACAGCGCGGAAGCCGTCAAGACTATCAAGATGATGCAAGAAGACAACGTGTCTGCTAGCCGCAGCACAACGCCAGACCTCAAGGAAACATTAAATGAAGCTACCACTTCTACACAAGATGATGCAAGAAGACAACGTGTCTGCTAGCCGCAGCACAACGCCAGAACTCGAGGAAACATTAAATGAAGCTACCACTTCTACACAAGATGAAACCGCACCCGTAGCTCAACAGATGTCAGAGACTACAACTTTAACTGAAGCCAGCAGCAGCCGTGAAGTTTTCAACAGCACCAAGACCAAGCAGCCCAGTTTACCAAAGATTTCACCATCGGAGGAAACTACAACAACTGAGGACTTCACCGACAAATTGCTACTAAAACAGGCAAGCGTGGGAGAAGCCAAACTGTTGGCGCTACCAACAGATAAGATAATCAAGCTGCTGGAAAACGAGCTGGGAAGAAACAGCATCTACCAGCTAAGTGAGACACCTGAGGGAGTAGTGGTCTCCTTCAACAAAAACCCAAAGATCACAGCACTTATGCAGAAAATCGCACAAGGAGAGAAGGCTGACATCAAGCTTTACCATGGAATCTTATTGGAGGCCACCCGACACGGCATGATGAAACGATGGGTCAATAAACGAGTCAAGACCCATCTCACCAACGACCAGATCAGGGAATAGCTGACTCAAGATCACCCGCGCTGAGAGGATCATCGGAAAGAACAACATCACCTCCACAGTCGTCATAGTAACATCAGAGGACCGAGTGATCCCTCAATACATCAGATGGGACAAGAGAGACCAAGTTCCAGAGCACTACATACCGAGAGTGCTGCAGTGCTCTAAGTGCCAGAAGTTTTGGTACACCCGTGCCACCTGCAAGAGTGAGGTTGAGGTTTGCAGATATTGCTCTGCACCTCATCCATACAGTCAGTGCCAGCATGCAAAGATCGACAAGGACTTCAGGAGGCCTAACACTAACAGAAAATGCGCCAACTGCCTCGGCAACCACGACGCCAGGTACCTCGGCTGCCCCTGCCACCAAGACAGCAAGGAAGCTATGAAGACCGCCATCAAAGAGGCCAGGAGGCAGTACGAGGCCACCAATCGACTCACAAAAAGCGACAAAGCGCAACTTGAAGGCAAACTGAAGGACCTACGATCAAAGTTCAAAACGTTCCCCCATAACTCATTTTTGATGACAAATCCTGTTCCTAATTCATGTTTATTTTGGGTGTTTCCTCCATATATTATAATCATTCCATTTTGCTCTAAAGTACCCTCTCCTGGCCACCTTATTTCTTGAATTGCTGTTATATCCATTTGATATTCAACCAGCTCCCGGGTTAGTTCTTCTGCCGCTCCAGCTCGATATAGTGTCCGTACATTCCATGTTCCAAATCTCAAAAGTCCTTTAACGTTCCAAGGTCGTTGTCCAGATAAGCCAGTCCGAATTCGAGGCTCGTGTATCTGTTTCGTAACAAAAATGGTTTTTACAAAGGTGGGGATGTTAACCTCACGCTTCAACTCCCAACTTGGAGGACCAGGGTGTTTCTCTTTGTCCATTCTCTACCCTTTGACCTGTCCGGCTTGGGAGGCCCTCCAGGCAGCTACGCTACCGCCGGCATAGCTCTCAGGGTCTTTGAGAAACTCAAGCTCCCCCACCACGACAAGGTGGAAACACCATCAGGGGAGAACGTATAATAATTATTAAGTGTAGTGATCAATCATTACAATCATGTTAGTATGATATTTTTAAATATGCTCTAAGCCAGTGGTTCTCAACCTTTTTTGGCCCCCTTCACCATATTTTCAGAACGTCATTCCCCCCTTCCTATCCCAAATTTGGCCCGTTCCCCCCCCCCCCCCTTTTCACCGTATTTTCAGAACGTCATTCCCCCCTCCCCCTTTCATATTTCCTATCTAAAAATCCCCCCACCCGTATACAGTATACGTAAAAATGTAAGGTAAATTTAATAGCACATACTAAAACAAGTCTAGACATCCACATAAAACATGATTTGTGGGTCTACTTACTTTATAAAATGAATTTTAGAAGAATGAGACGTACTTAACTGTAAAGTATGAAGGGAAAAACAATATCAAGTAATCGGTTCTTGTATTAACGCGATCTTGAAATGGTCTTCATTCCCCCCTGGAAACCCTAAAATTCCCCTCTGGGGGGGAATTCCCCACCGGTTGAGAACCACTGCTCTAAGCAACTCGGGAAATGCATTTGTATAAATTGAGTGATTAATTATTAACGTATAATAATAAATCTTTCAATTTATACAAATGCATTTCCCGAGTTGCTTAGAGCATATTTAAAATATCATACTAACATGATTGTAATGCCTTGATTGATCACTACACTTAATAATTATGTTCAAGCATTCTGCGGAATTACAAGTTAACTAAAGGAAAAACACTTAAATAAGCAAATGAGTAGGGGACATAAGCAACCAATATTGTTGCAAGGGAGATGACTTAACATTTATAAATACAAATAATATACTAGCTACAATATTTAGTAATAACATGAAACTTCTTTTCTGCATACATAGTAATAAGAAAACTAATGTGGAAATAAAAATTTTGAAACACAAATATATTACTTTTAGTCTTCTTAAAGAACATGTTTTTAATCTTTACATACTTACATTTTGTACCCCACTTTTTAGTCGCTTATTTATATTATAAAATGTATTTGTATACTTTCAACTGTATTGTCAATGTTCTACCTAATAAAACAAAAATTTTTGTCTGGTCTCTTAAGGCCACAATCAATCAATGAGGTGTCGTCTCCGCAGAGAAGGTTGGCTGCAATGGATCTCCAACGCTGTCACTCGCCTTGACTGTACTTTCTGTCAGGCTGATGTTCGTCCATCTCTTGATATTATCCTCCCACTTGTATCGTTGTCTACCTCTTGCTCGCTTGCCCTCAACCTTGCCTTCCAGTATGGTTTTTATAAGAGTATCATGTCTTTGAACGTGGCCAAAATATTTCACTTGTCTCCTCTTTATTTCTGTCATCAGCTCTCCCTTCATTCCCAGTTTTTCTAGGACCTCTGCATTTGATTGTTTTTGTTTCCAGCAATGGTTCTCGTTGCTTCAGAGGTCACAGATTGTGAGAATTGAATGGATATTTTGCCCTGGCCATGCGGGTGTACGGGGAATGACCAGGCTGATAGGCTAGCAGGGAATGCACCTCTTGGTGTTATCTTGGCTATGGACAAGGGGGAGGTGGTCGTGCGTTTGTGGGACCAGGCGGAGAAGGCGGAGGAACAGATTGAGAACCCATATGTGGAAAGAATGAGATTGCGGGGGATCGGCAGAGGTTCTGGAAGAATCTCAAAACTGAGACGAAAGACCAGGAGAACTATTAACCTGATAGCGGTGAGAACGATTATTAGTATGACTCTTCGCTGGCTGTTGAACGAGGGGATTGAGCACATATGGGAATGTCCTGAGTGCAGTGATGTCGGTTCTTAACTCAACTCAACTCATGCCGTTGAAAGCATTTTTGGTCATTCCTATTCTATTTTTGATTTTCATTTCACTTCTGCCGTCATCTGGTATTATATGTCCAAGATGAGAGAAACTTGTTACTTGTTCTAGAATCTGCCCGTTTATTGTTCATTGATGACCTTTCCTTTTCACTACTAATTATCATAGTTTTTGTTTTTTGGATGTTAATATCTAAGCCACATTCTGCACTGTGCCTGTTTACTTCTTCCACTAGGTCTTGCAACTCTTGCTCACTTCCATTGATGTTGAGTCCAGGCATTTCAGCTTGTTTAAAAATTATTTCTGTGTATAGGTTGAAGAGGCTTGGGGACAGTACACATCCCTGCCATACTCCTCATTTTATCTCTATAGTATAGGCGACGAATAGTTATTACCGCATCTAATAGACGCCACTTGTTCCCAGTACAAGTTACTAATAAGTCTGATGTCCTTTCCGTCTACTCCTATATCTTGAAGGCACGTAATTAGTCGTTCATGTTGTACTCTATCAAAAGCTTTCTTGTAGTCTATAAAACAAACAAATATATTTTAACGCGTGCACTTCGGCCTACACATCTGATGGTCCAAACACTGCACATACGAAGGACAGTCAGGTTGTTGGATAAGTGCGCACGCTCTTAAACTTCCGGTGTGCTGATGCCGATGTAGCGGGTTCAACCTCTACACCTGTCAATTGGGTTAAAATGTTGACTTCTCGTCCTTGACTTGGAGACATACATTTCAAATACCTCAGAAGTCGGAGTGGGTTCGCCTGATGGCGAGGGACACTGGTATTAGGAAAAGCTAATCCACACACAAAAATTAGTCCCGTGCACTAGAAGTAGTAGCATCTGTATAGACTATGCTTGAGTTCACATACCAAGGGCACGTTCTTGCTACGGGACTCGTGTCGTCTAGGGACCCGCGATAGCGTAGTGGCCAGATGCTGGCCTACCGGTCTGACGGCCATGGGTTCAATGCTCATCGGGGCGGGACTGCATTTTTAAAATACAAACGTCATTAGACATTTGTGATAGATTAATTCTTTAACAAACAAATTATATACAATCATTAAACAAGGACTTAAAGAATCTGACTGCAGTTGATGTCTAGGGCACATCAACACACAGTCGACTCGACGCGCTATCGAGAGCAAGTCGCCTAATCGGAAGCTGGCCGGGTGTTAGAAAATGGCACGTAGCAATTAAATCTCCACTAGACACCCGACGTTCAAAATGAACAGCGCGGAAGCCGTCAAGAATATCAAGATGATGCAAGAAGACAACGTGTCTGCTAGCCGCAGCACAACGCCAGACCTCAAGGAAACATTAAATGAAGCTACCACTTCTACACAAGATGATGCAAGAAGACAACGTGTCTGCTAGCCGCAGCACAACGCCAGAACTCGAGGAAACATTAAATGAAGCTACCACTTCTACACAAGATGAAACCGCACCCGTAGCTCAACAGATGTCAGAGACTACAACTTTAACTGAAGCCAGCAGCAGCCGTGAAGTTTTCAACAGCACCAAGACCAAGCAGCCCAGTTTACCAAAGATTTCACCATCGGAGGAAACTACAACAACTGAGGACTTCACCGACAAATTGCTACTAAAACAGGCAAGCGTGGGAGAAGCCAAACTGTTGGCGCTACCAACAGATAAGATAATCAAGCTGCTGGAAAACGAGCTGGGAAGAAACAGCATCTACCAGCTAAGTGAGACACCTGAGGGAGTAGTGATCTCCCTCAGCAAAAACCCAAAGATCACAGCACTTATGCAGAAAATCGCACAAGGAGAGAAGGCTGACATCAAGCTTTACCATGGAATCTTATTGGAGGCCACCCGACACGGCATGATGAAACGATGGGTCAATAAACGAGTCAAGACCCATCTCACCAACGACCAGATCAGGGAATAGCTGACTCAAGATCACCCGCGCTGAGAGGATCATCGGAAAGAACAACATCACCTCCACAGTCGTCATAGTAACATCAGAGGACCGAGTGATCCCTCAATACATCAGATGGGACAAGAGAGACCAAGTTCCAGAGCACTACATACCGAGAGTGCTGCAGTGCTCTAAGTGCCAGAAGTTTTGGTACACCCGTGCCACCTGCAAGAGTGAGGTTGAGGTTTGCAGATATTGCTCTGCACCTCATCCATACAGTCAGTGCCAGCATGCAAAGATCGACAAGGACTTCAGGAGGCCTAACACTAACAGAAAATGCGCCAACTGCCTCGGCAACCACGACGCCAGGTACCTAGGCTGCCCCAGCCACCAAGACAGCAAGGAAGCTATGAAGATCGCTATCAAAACTAACTTGCCCTATAAAGAGGCTAGGAGGCAGTACGAGGCCACCAATCGACTCACAAAAAGCGACAAAGCGCAACTTGAAGGCAAACTGAAGGACCTACGATCAAAGTTCAAAACGTTCCCCCATAACTCATTTTTGATGACAAATCCTGTTCCTAATTCATGTTTATTTTGGGTGTTTCCTCCATATATTATAATCATTCCATTTTGCTCTAAAGTACCCTCTCCTGGCCACCTTATTTCTTGAATTGCTGTTATATCCATTTGATATTCAACCAGCTCCCGGGTTAGTTCTTCTGCCGCTCCAGCTCGATATAGTGTCCGTACATTCCATGTTCCAAATCTCAAAAGTCCTTTAACGTTCCAAGGTCGTTGTCCAGATAAGCCAGTCCGAATTCGAGGCTCGTGTATCTGTTTCGTAACAAAAATGGTTTTTACAAAGGTGGGGATGTTAACCTCACGCTTCAACTCCCAACTTGGAGGACCAGGGTGTTTCTCTTTGTCTATTCTCTACCCTTTGACCTGTCCGGCTTGGGAGGCCCTCCAGGCAGCTACGCTACCGCCGGCATAGCTCTCAGGGTCTTTGAGAAACTCAAGCTCCCCCACCACGACAAGGTGGAAACACCATCAGGGGAGAACGTATAATAATTATTAAGTGTAGTGATCAATCATTACAATCATGTTAGTATGATATTTTTAAATATGCTCTAAGCCAGTGGTTCTCAACCTTTTTTGGCCCCCTTCACCATATTTTCAGAACGTCATTCCCCCCTTCCTATCCCAAATTTGGCCCGTTCCCCCTCCCCCCTTTTCACCGTATTTTCAGAACGTCATTCCCCCCTCCCCCTTTCATATTTCCTATCTAAAAATCCCCCCACCCGTATACAGTATACGTAAAAATGTAAGGTAAATTTAATAGCACATACTAAAACAAGTCTAGACATCCACATAAAACATGATTTGTGGGTCTACTTACTTTATAAAATGAATTTTAGAAGAATGAGACGTACTTAACTGTAAAGTATGAAGGGAAAAACAATATCAAGTAATCGGTTCTTGTATTAACGCGATCTTGAAATGGTCTTCATTCCCCCCTGGAAACCCTAAAATTCCCCTCTGGGGGGGAATTCCCCACCGGTTGAGAACCACTGCTCTAAGCAACTCGGGAAATGCATTTGTATAAATTGAGTGATTAATTATTAACGTATAATAATAAATCTTTCAATTTATACAAATGCATTTCCCGAGTTGCTTAGAGCATATTTAAAATATCATACTAACATGATTGTAATGCCTTGATTGATCACTCCACTTAATAATTATGTTCAAGCATTCTGCGAAATTACAAGTTAACTAAAGAAAAACACTTAAATAAGCAAATGAGTAGGGGACATAAGCAACCAATATTGTTGCAAGGGAGATGACTTAACATTTATAAATACAAATAATATACTAGCTACAATATTTAGTAATAACATGAAACTTCTTTTCTGCATACATAGTAATAAGAAAACTAATGTGGAAATAAAAATTTTGAAACACAAATATATTACTTTTAGTCTTCTTAAAGAACATGTTTTTAATCTTTACATACTTACATTTTGTACCCCACTTTTTAGTCGCTTATTTATATTATAAAATGTATTTGTATACTTTCAATGTATTGTCAATGTTCCACCTAATAAAACAAAAATTTTTGTCTGGTCTCTTAAGGCCACAATCAATCAATGAGGTGTCGTCTCCGCAGAGAAGGTTGGCTGCAATAGGATCTCCAACGCTGTCACTCGCCTTGACTGTACTTTCTGTCAGGCTGATGTTCGTCCATCTCTTGATATTATCCTCCCACTTGTATCGTTGTCTACCTCTTGCTCGCTTGCCCTCAACCTTGCCTTCCAGTATGGTTTTTATAAGAGTATCATGTCTTTGAACGTGGCCAAAATATTTCACTTGTCTCCTCTTTATTTCTGTCATCAGCTCTCCCTTCATTCCCAGTTTTTCTAGGACCTCTGCATTTGATTGTTTTTGTTTCCAGCAATGGTTCTCGTTGCTTCAGAGGTCACAGATTGTGAGAATTGAATGGATATTTTGCCCTGGCCATGCGGGTGTACGGGGGAATGACCAGGCTGATAGGCTAGCAGGGAATGCACCTCTTGGTGTTATCTTGGCTATGGACAAGGGGGAGGTGGTCGTGCGTTTGTGGGACCAGGCGGAGAAGGCGGAGGAACAGATTGAGAACCCATATGTGGAAAGAATGAGATTGCGGGGGATCGGCAGAGGTTCTGGAAGAATCTCAAAACTGAGACGAAAGACCAGGAGAACTATTAACCTGATAGCGGTGAGAACGATTATTAGTATGACTCTTCGCTGGCTGTTGAACGAGGGGATTGAGCACATATGGGAATGTCCTGAGTGCAGTGATGTCGGTTCTTAACTCAACTCAACTCATGCCGTTGAAAGCATTTTTGGTCATTCCTATTCTATTTTTGATTTTCATTTCACTTCTGCCGTCATCTGGTATTATATGTTCAAGATGAGAGAAACTTGTTACTTGTTCTAGAATCTGCCCGTTTACTGTTCATTGATGACCTTTCCTTTTCACTACTAATTATCGTAGTTTTTGTTTCTTGGATGTTAATATCTAAGCCACATTCTGACTGTGCCTGTTTACTTCTTCCACTAGGTCTTGCAACTCTTGCTCACTTCCATTGATGTTGAGTCCAGGCATTTCAACTTGTTTAAAAATTCTTTCTGTGGATAGGTTGAAGAGGCTTGGGGACAGTACACATCCCTGCCATACTCCTCATTTTATCTCTATAGTATAGGCGACGAATAGTTATTACCGCATCTAATAGACGCCACTTGTTCCCAGTACAAGTTACTAATAAGTCTGATGTCCTTTCCGTCTACTCCTATATCTTGAAGGCACGTAATTAGTCGTTCATGTTGTACTCTATCAAAAGCTTTCTTGTAGTCTATAAAACAAACAAATATATTTTAACGCGTGCACTTCGGCCTACACATCTGATGGTCCAAACACTGCACATACGAAGGACAGTCAGGCTGTTGGATAAGTGCGCACGCTCTTAAACTTCCGGTGTGCTGATGCCGATGTAGCGGGTTCAACCTCTACACCTGTCAATTGGGTTAAAATGTTGACTTCTCGTCCTTGACTTGGAGACATAGATTTCAAATACCACAGAAGTCGGAGTGGGTTCGCCTGATGGCGAGGGACACTGGTAATAGGAAAAGCTAATCCACACACAAAAATTAGTCCCGTGCACTAGAAGTAGTAGCATCTGTATAGACTATGCTTGAGTTCACATACCAAGGGCACGTTCTTGCTACGGGACTCGTGTCGTCTAGGGACCCGCGATAGCGTAGTGGCCAGATGCTGGCCTACCGGTCTGACGGCCATGGGTTCAATGCTCATCGGGGCGGGACTGCATTTTTAAAATACAAACGTCATTAGACATTTGTGATAGATTAATTCTTTAACAAGCAAATTATATACAATCATTAAACAAGGACTTAAAGAATCTGACTGCAGTTGATGTCTAGGGCACATCAACACACAGTCGACTCGACGCGCTATCGAGAGCAAGTCGCCTAATCGGAAGCTGGCCGCGTGTTAGAAAATGGCACGTAGCAAGAAAATCTCCACTAGACACCCGACGTTCAAAATGAACAGCGCGGAAGCCGTCAAGACTATCAAGATGATGCAAGAAGACAACGTGTCTGCTAGCCGCAGCACAACGCCAGAACTCGAGGAAACATTAAATGAAGCTACCACTTCTACACAAGATGATGCAAGAAGACAACGTGTCTGCTAGCCACAGCACAACACCAGAACTCGAGGAAACATTAAATGAAGCTACCACTTCTACACAAGATGATGCAAGAAGACAACGTGTCTGCTAGCCGCAGCACAACGCCAGAACTCGAGGAAACATTAAATGAAGCTACCACTTCTACACAAGATGAAACCGCACCCGTAGCTCAACAGATGTCAGAGACTACAACTTTAACTGAAGCCAGCAGCAGCCGATGAAGTTTTCAACAGCACCAAGACCAAGCAGCCCAGTTTACCAAAGATTTCAACATCGGAGGAAACTACAACAGCTGAGGACTTCACCGGCAAATTGCCGCTAAAACAGGCAAGCGTGGGAGAAGCCAAACAGTTGGCGCTACCAACAGATAAGATAATCAAGCTGCTGGAAAACGAGCTGGGAAGAAACAGCATCTACCAGCTAAGTGAGACACCTGAGGGAGTAGTGGTCTCCTTCAACAAAAACCCAAAGATCACAGCACTTATGCAGAAAATCGCACAAGGAGAGAAGGCTGACATCAAGCTACACCATGGAATCTTATTGGAGGCCACCCGACGCAGCATGATGAAACGATGGGTCATTAAACGAGTCAAGACCCATCTCACCAACGACCAGATCAGGGAAATGCTGACTCAAGATCACCCGCGCTGAGAGGATCATCGGAAAGAACAACATCCCCTCCACAGTTGTCATAGCAACATCAGAGGACCGAGTGATCCCTCAATACATCAGATGGGACAAGAGAGACCAAGTTCCAGAGCACTACATACCGAGAGTGCTGCAGTGCTCTAAGTGCCAGAAGTTTTGGCACACCCGTGCCACCTGCAAGAGTGAGGTTGAGGTTTGCAGATATTGCTCTGGACCTCATCCATACAGTCAGTGCCAGCATGCAAAGATCGACAAGGACTTCAGGAGGCCTAACACTAACAGAAAATGCGCCAGCTGCCTCGGCAACCACGACGCCAGGTACCTCGGCTGCCCCTGCCACCAAGACAGCAAGGAAGCTATGAAGATCGCTATCAAAACTAACTTGCCCTATAAATAGGCTAGGAGGCAGTACGAGGCCACCAATCGACTCACAAAAAGCGACAAAGCGCAACTTGAAGGCCAACTGAAGGACCTACGATCAAAGTTCAAAACGTTTTCCCATAACTCATTTTTGATGACAAATCCTGTTCCTAATTCATGTTTATTTTGGGTGTTTCCTCCATATATTATAATCATTCCATTTTGCTCTAAAGTAACCTCTCCTGGCCACCTTATTTCTTGAATTGCTGTTATATCCATTTGATATTCAACCAGCTCCCGGGTTAGTTCTTCTGCCGCTCCAGCTCGATATAGTGTCCGTACATTCCATGTTCCAAATCTCAAAAGTCCTTTAACGTTCCAAGGTCGTTGTCCAGATAAGCCAGTCCGAATTCGAGGCTCGTGTATCTGTTTCGTAACAAAAATGGTTTTTACAAAGGTGGGGATGTTAACCCCACGCTTCAACCCCCAACCTGAAGGACCAGGGTGTTTCTCTTTGTCTGTTCTCTACCCTTTGACCTGTCCGGCTTGGGAAGGCCCTGCTGGTAGCTACGCTACCACCGGCATAGCTCTCAGGGTCATTGAGAAACTCAAGCTCCCCCACCACGACAAGGTGGAAACACCATCGGGGGAGAACGTATAATAATTATTAAGTGTAGTGATCAATCATTACAATCATGTTAGTATATTTTTTAATATGCTCTAAGCAACTCGGGAAATGCATTTGTATAAATTGAGTGATTTATTATTAACGCCACAATCAATCAATGAAGTGTCGTCTCCGCAGAGAAGGTTGGCTGCAATGGATCTCCAACGCTGTCACTCGCCTTGACTGTACTTTCTGTCAGGCTGATGTTCGTCCATCTCTTGATATTATCCTCCCACTTGTATCGTTGTCTACCTCTTGCTCGCTTGCCCTCAACCTGCCTTCCGGTATGGTTTTTATAAGAGTACTAGCTGACCCGTCCCGGCTTCGCCCAGGCCCTGGAGGGGATCAATCTATCTATCAGTCTGTCTGTCTGCTTGTTTGTCTGTCTGTCTGGCTGACCCGGCCCGGCTTCACCCAGTCCCTGGTGGGGAGCATCTCATTTAATTCATATAAGTAGTCATATAAGCTCTCCCGTTCCCGACTATCTGTCTGTCTGTCTATCTGTCTGTCTGTCTGTCTGACCTGGCCCGGCTTCACCCAGTCCCTGGTGGGGAGCATCTCATTTAATTCATATACGTAGTCATATAAGCTCTCCCGTTCCCGACTATCTGTTTGTCTGTCTATCTGTCTGTCTGTCCCGGCCCGGCTTCACCCAGTCGCTGGTGGGGAGCATCTAATTTAATTCATATACGTAGTCATATAAGCTCTCCCGTTCCCGACTGTCTGTCTGTCTATCTGTCTGTCTGATCCCGGCCCGGCTTCACCCAGTCCCTGGTGGGGAGCATGTCATCTAATTCATATAAGTAGTCAAATAAGCTTCCGTTCCCGACTATCTGTCTATCTATCTTCTTTTTTTTCTTTTTTTTTTTTTTTTTTCAGTTGTAGTATCCTTTATTTAAAACAAGTTATTTGCTTCTACTGTAATATGTGCTGTCTTCAGCCAAATATTTTACGAGATTTGCGCGTGTGGGGCTAAGATTAGAATGTTTGCGACTTTTTGTTGATAAAGTTGTTGGACAATTTCTTTGTTGATTGTTCTGTAATTGTATAGTGCCTTGTTTCTTAATTTCCATATAAGATTTCTGTACTCTGCCAATAGAACAAGTAGCTTTGTGTGGGTGTCTTGTGTGGAGTAAGGAATGGAATTTATCATGATTGCTTTGTAAACATCTGTTCTTTGTTTCAAATGAGTGTTTAGGATGTTTTGTAGGAGGTTTCTTGTTGGCATGATTGTGTTGCATTCGTAATAGATGTGCTCTTCTGATTCTTGGACGTTCCGTCTACAAAGCTGACACTGTAGTATTTGTTTAGTTATTTTTGCTGTTCTCTCTGTTGTTGGGGTCATGCTGTAAACAAGCCTATATGTAATTTCCCTTGCTTTTGGAGTAATCTGCTTGTTTTGAATATTTGAGAAAATTTCGGTATAATCTTTTATGAAATATCTATGTCCTCTTTTAATTCTGAGATGTACCGGAGTTGCTTGTAATTTAACTAAATGCCTGTAGATTGTATGTGTTTTCTTGTGTAGTAATTTTTCATGTCCTTTAATGGCTGAAATACATGTTTTGTAGAACGTTGGGAGAGTGCCAAAATAATGTGAGGATGTATTCCTAATAGGTTTTAAAGAAGATAGCCTAATTCCAATGTAATAGTGTGCTAAAGGGTGTTTTTCTGGGTGTTGTAGGATTTCACCTACGTGTTTGATCCTAAGTGCTTGTATTTTGGTTGTTATGTCTTGGAGGGCGATACCTCCATCTTTTTTGTCTTGCATGAGTGTAGTATGTTTGATACTGTAGATGGTGCTGCCAAACACAAAGCGTCTAATCTCTTTGTTTATGTTTGTGACAGTTTGACGTGGGGGATATAGGATTGTGCACAGATATAGTATTTTTGGAATTATATATGTATTAACAATGGTACTTCTACCAAATATGGTAGTTGTTTTGTATTTGCATCTCTGTAACATATCTGTTATTTTCTTCTCTAGATGTTGCCAAGTGTCTTTGTGTGTCTGATTTGGTTGACATGGGAAGACTATTCCGTACACTTTTATAAGATTGTTTGATGTTAAGTCAAATGGAAAATCCGCCTTATTTTTCCATTTGCCTAAGCCCATTATAGTAGATTTTTGGACGTTTAATTTTGCCCCACTCCCTTTGCCGAAAAACGAGAACGTCTCCAAAATGATCCGTACATATTTTTCAGTGGTCGGAAAGAAAATGGTATCGTCCGCATAAGCACGCAGCTTTTGTTCACCCTTCCCTGGTATGAACGTACCCCTGACATTGTCGTCCTGTCGTATCTTTTCTAGAAGTGGCTCTAGAGCGACAACGTACAGTAAAGGGGACAAGGGACATCCCTGTCTCACTGACCTAGTCAACCTGAAAGAATTGGTTAGGGTATGGTTTAATAGAATCCGACTTTCCGGTTTCAAATATAAAATTTTGACCCATGTCCGAAAATAATTTCCCACGTTGCAGTGTGAGAGAGTTTTGTGGAGGTATGAGTGAGATATTCTGTCGAATGCTTTTTCTTGATCTAAAGAGAGAATTGAGGACTGACAGTTTTTCAGATGTGTGTAGTTGATGATGTCCCTTATGAAGTGTGTGTGTTGCTGGATATTCCGGTGTTGTACACTACATTGCTGGTCTTCATGAATGAGAGATGCCATTACTGGTTTCAATTTATTTGTCAAAGTCTTTGTTAAAATCTTGTAGTCTACATTTAAAAGCGAGATAGGTCTGTAACTCTTTAAAAGTGTCTTGTCAGTGTTCTCCTTCGGAATAAGAGTGATGTAAGACGTGTTGAAACTGGATAGGAGTTCATGTTTGTGGAAAGATTCAGAGAAACTGCTAGTAAAAGGGGACCTAGAAGGGGAAAGAAAAACTTATAGAATTCAGCAGTAATACCGTCAGGGCCAGGCGATTTGTCCTTCTGCATTCCATGAACCGCTTGTGTTATATCTGTTAGTGTTAATTCAGTATCTAGTGTTAGTTTCTGTTCCTCTGTGAGTTCTTTTGTGAATTTCATAAAGTGTTCTTGCACGTGCGCCTGTGTGTTTTCCTCTGTATAAAGGTTCCTGTAATAATCTTCAAAGGCTAAGGCTATTTGTTGTGGCTCGACTTGTATATTTCCTTCCCTGTCAATTATCTGGCCTATTTGTCTGCTGCGCTGTATGTTTTGTTCTAAAGCTAGGTATTGTTTACTCGGTATCTCTTGTGTTATAGTTTGTAACTTTGTTCGCAGTAAAGCCCCCTGAAATCGATGATGTCTGTGGAGATCTAATTCTTCCTGTAATGCTATGATGTGTGGTGAATTTTTGTCTGTCTGTAGTAAGAGCTTAATTGCATTTTCCAATACTTTTTCTTGTTGTAGTTTTTGCTTGTGTATTACTGCTGCTAGTGTTTGTGTTCTCTCTCGTATAGTTTGTTTAAGTGTTTCCCAGAGTTCTCGCGCTTTACCCTCCGGTATATCGCTTGTGTATGTGAGGATCAGTTTTGTTATGCAATCTACATAGTCCTGATTTTGTAAAAGTGTGCAGTTCAGTTTCCAATGGGGAGATCTTCTAAGATGTGGTGTTGCTTGTACTGTGTTTATTGTTGCAACTACGGCCTTATGATCTGTGAAGTTCAGTGTCTCCTGTAAATGCTTGACTTGTGTTATATGATGTGTTATTGGCGCATAAATTCTATCTAATCGCGCTGCTCTGTTATGCGCATTGTTTGTGTGTGTTGTATCTGTTCCATGGGGGTGCATCTGCCTATATGCGTCTGTTAGCCCATGGATATCTAAAATTGTTTGCAATGTGTCTAATTGATGTTCCTCCTCCCCCGTTGTGTTTCTAATTTGCATTCTTACATCTCCATTTATAAGGTCGTGCGCCGAAAGTACGCAATTAAAATCACCCCCTAGAATGATGTTGTGACCCCGATATGAGCATGATAATAAATTTTCAAGTGTTTGGTAGAAGAGCGGCTGATTTCTGTAGTCAGGCGGTGCGTGTATGTTGACAATTATGTATTTATTTATGTTATTTCTCACCTGTACTATAGCTATCCTACCCTGGCAGTCCCTGTCCTTCTCTATAATCTGCCACCTGTCCGATGTCTGTATTATTGCTGTACCCAATCCGATATGTTGCGTACTAAGACTAAAACATGAGTGTCTTAGACCTAAGCATGTTGTGATATATGATGCGTGTTCATCGATTTTAACGTTAGCTTCCTGAATGAGTATAAAATCAGGTTTATATTTGTGTATGAGTGGTATAAGATGATTAAATTTGGATCTTATACCTCGAATGTTAATAATTTTTCCTTTTTTTTCCGCTTGGGCCCTTTTTTGGTTAAAAAAAAAACGTTAGTCTTTTATTTTTGTGTTAAAAATGTTGTATTCCTTTTTATATTTCTAGTTTTTTTAATCCAAGGGAATTTTCCCTTGGCGGGTTTTCCCCCCCTTTTTTCCCCCCCCAAAATCTTTAAATTTAAATAACCGTGGTTGGGGTTAAACAAAACTTAAAGGGTTTTTTTTCTTCCTTTTTTAATTTTTCCCTTTTTTATTTTGGGGCCAAAAAAGGGGCTTTTTTGTTTCAAAGGGTTTTAAAAATTCGCTTTTTTTTTTTTTTACCCTTTGGCCTTCAGGCCCCGGTTTTAGGGTTTTTTTGTGGTTTTTTTTTTTGGGGGCCCTTTTTTTGGTAAAAAAGGTTGAGGGTTTAAAAGGTTTTTTTCAAAAATTTTTACCGTTACACGGTTTGGGGACCTTTCCCCTTTTGAATAAAAGGGGTGGGAAAACCGGTTTTTTCTCCTTTTTTAAAGTTATCCCGTCTATTTTGGAAGGGCCCTTTTTTGTTCCCGTTAATTTTTGCCTTTTTTTGGGGTTTTTACCCTTTTGGGCCGGCTTTATTTTCCGTGGGGTTTTACAGGTTGGGAAAATGGGGCGGCCCCCAATGTGATTAAGAGACGGTTTGGTTAGCTTTTTCCCCACCCCCGTCCAACCCCCCTTTTTACGTTGGGGCAAGGTTTTTGGGGGCCAGAAATCCCACTTTTTCCGGCTTTTTTCCCGTTTTGGGGGGCTTTCCCCCCGTTTATACCCCCCGGGAAATAAAGGCGGGTTTTTTGCTTCACCCCCCCCAATCCTTTCCCGGGTTTTGGCAATTTTTCCGGGGGGAAAAAACCCCCTTGGTCTTTTTTTCAGTTTTCAATTCGCGTTTTTTTGGGAAAACCCGGGAGTTTATGCTTTAAACCGGTTTTAAACCTTCCCTAATACCGCCTTGGCTTTTTCCTTTTAGCTTTCGTCCTTCTTTGGGTCCTGGGGGAAGGTTTTTTTCCCTTCCCCCCCAACCCCCAAAGGCCCCCCGGGACGTCGCCATCAGGGTTTGAAACCCGGTAATGGGGGTTTTTCCTTTAAAGAAAACCCCCCAAAAGGTGTTTGCGATGGAACCGGCTTCCTTTGAAAAAACCTTTTTCCCTTTTGGGGTTCCCTTGAAACCCCCGTTTAGACAATTTTTGGTTTTCCATCTTCGATAATCCGTGACAGAGGAAATCTTCAATACGGAAGCACAGATGCACGTGGTGAAAACAATCGAAAACACTTCCACAAAATTGAAATCACTGATATATTTGAATAATCCGTGACAGATGAAATTTTAATCCAGATCTACACGTGGTGATACACATCTATCTGACCCGGCGTGGTTTCGCCCAGCTCCTGGCGCACAGTAACTTAAAAGAATGTCCTTCCACACACCATTCAATGAAAACTGTAGAAAAAGATGGGTTACAATGTTATGCATTATGCATTATTTTTATGAAAACTTTGAAAATGCCTTAAAGATTATATCATTATTTATTATAACTCATATGCCTGAAAATAACTATAGACAAAGAGTTTAACAATAGTGCAAGTAAGTCCAACAATATGACTATAAAGTATATAGAAATGTTATTAAAAGTTATGCCCCTTGAAATAACTTTTCTAGAGTGAAGTCCCCCTGCTATATAGACATTATATAATGAAAATGGAAAAGTAAATGTTATTAAATAAGTAGAAGATTTTACATTAAGAAATTATTATAGTCGGTTGCACAGGAATGAAAGGAAGACGTGTAGAAAATTTCATCTCAATCGGATGTACCGTTATCGAACGCATCCAATACATAAATAGCCACAAGCAAACATACACTCTGTTTTATAGATATAGATCATGTCTTTGAACGTGGCCAAAATATTTTACTTGTCTCCTCTTTCTTTCTTTCATCAGATCTCCCTTCATTCCCAGTTTTTCTAGGACCTCTGCATTTGATTGTTTTTGTTTCCAGGAATGGTTCTCGTTGCTTCAGAGGTCACAGATTGTGAGAATTGTATGGATATTTTGCTCTGGCCATGCGGGTGTACGGGAGAATGACCAGGCTGATAGGCTAGCAGGGAATGCACCTCTTGGTGTTATCTTGCCTATGGACAAGCAAGGGGCGCTTGTGGGACCAGGCGGAGAAGGCGGAGGAACAGATTGAGAACCCATAGGTGGAATGAATGAGATTGCGGGTGATCGGCAGAGGTTCTGGAAGAATCTTAAAACTGAGAGGAAAGACCAGGAGAACTATTAATCTGATAGCGGGGGAAACGATTATTAGTATGACTCTCGCTGGCTGTTGAACGAGGGGATTGAGCACATATGGGAATGTCCTGAGTGCAGTGATGTCGGTTCTTAACTCAACTCAACTCATGCCGTTGAAAGCATTTTTTGGCCATTCCTATTCTATTTTTGATTTTCATTTCACTTCTGCCGTCATCTGTTATTATATGTCCAAGATGAGAGAAACTTGTTACTTGTTCTAGAATCTGCCCGTTTACTGTTCATTGATGACCTTTCCTTTTCACTACTAATTATCATAGTTTTTGTTTTTTGGATGTTAATATCTAAGCCACATTCTGCACTGTGCCTGTTTACTTCTTCCACTAGGTCTTGCAACTCTTGCTCACTTCCATTGATGTTGAGTCCAGGCATTTCAACTTGTTTAAAAATTCTTTCTGTGTATAGGTTGAAGAGGCTTGGGGACAGTACACATCCCTGCCATACTCCTCTTTTTATTTCTATAGGCGACGAATAGTTATTACCGTATCTAATAGACGCCACTTGTTCCCAGTACAAGTTACTAATAAGTCTGATGTCCTTTCCGTCTACTCCTAAATCTTGAAGGCACGTAATTAGTCGTTCATGTTGTACTCTATCAAAAGCTTTCTTGTAGTGTATAAAATAAACAAATATACTTTTTTGAACTTCTATATATTTTTCAATTAACATCCTCAAACAGATAATTGCTTCTCTGGTGCCGCTGTTTTTGCGGATTCCAAATTGTCCTTTAGCTACTTCCTCATCTATTTTGTGTTGAATTCTTTCTTGCATGACCTTGAGTAGTGTCTTGGTTATGTGGCTCATTAAGCTAATAAGCTAACAGGGCCATAATAATAAGGCCACAAACAAGAAACAAAAGTGATTCAGCAATATAGTTGACACATAAGAGCAGAGCTGGATTAACCATTAGGCAAACAAGGCACGTGCCTAGGGCACCAAGCATTTGGGGGGCACCACAAGTCCTCAAAGAAAAATGTGTATATTGTCCCGGTAGCGTAATTGCATGGCATAAGCAAATCGCAAATGTAATATTGAATCGCACATAATTTAACAGATGTAGTGGTTAGGGTTTCATTGCGAAGGCTAATTGACGATTCTTGAAAACGGAGAGTCTGGCATATGAGACTACGATCTCCAGCATGAGAATGGAGGTGGAAGCAGTCACAGCTGCATTTTGATGGTTAGAGGGGGCCACTGCAACATACATAACATTCATTACGGACTGGGACGCAGAGGTGTTTCCAAGGCACCAGGGCCAGGTTCTATACTGGCCAAGATCTGCTGACACCTTCACGCCGTGCGTCCTGGGCAACAGGTCCCTTCGGGGTCCTGGCTAACGTAGTAGGATCGCTGATTCTTCCGAAGTCGGAGAGTATCTGCATGTACAGCGAGGAATCACCAGTCTACACACCAATAAGCCAGACATGGGACAACGGATACTCACGCAAACCTCATGTCGGGTATGACATCACACTGATGTTGGACAACAGGATGTCTTCATCCGACATACAGGACTTCACAGCCAGCGAACACAAGCAAGCAAGCATTATTGACTCAAGGAGTATGGTTAGTAAGGTGGGGAAAGGAATGTTTCGTATGGAATGGTTTTCCTCGCTACGGGGGTCACAGATTGTGAGAATTGTATGGATGCTTTGCCCTGGCAACGGGGGAGTGCGGGTTAATGAACAGGCGTACAGGCTGGCGGCGAATGCACCTCGAGGTGGTGGTTTGCCTATGGACAAGGTAGAGGTGGTCGTGCGCTTGTGGGACCAGGTGGAGAAGGCGGGGGAACAGACTGAGAACCCATATGTGGAAAGAATGAGATTGCTGGGGGATCGGTACGAGTGCTGGAAGAATCTCAAAACTGAGAGGGAAGACCAGGAGAACTTTAAGCCAGATAGCGGTGGGAACGATTAGTAGTGTGACTCTTCGCTAGCTGTTGAACGAGGGGATGGAGCACTTTGAGAATGTCCTGAGTGCAGTGATATAAGTTCTTAGCTCAACTCAACTCTTGAACTGATTCAGTGCCAAATTATAATTTATCGTCAAATGTGAACTACCATTTGGACAGAAAGACGACATATTGCCATACTAGCGTAACCTGCGCGAGAATCGGTAGCGGTTCTCGCCGCGTTGGTAACTTATGGAGTATGTGAGCCGGTCACTCAGAAGCAAACTACTGAGCGTAATCTTGCCTAGTACATCAACAGCAATTGAAAAATGCTGATGTTGACTGCAGCGTCCTGTAAGGGATGTGCAAAAAAATAAAAGGGTCATCGTAGTATCTGTTTTGTTTCGTGGCATCTTCTGGCAGGCAATTTCAATGCTCTGTGGATGGAAATGTACATGATAATGTTTGCTCATTTGATTGTGCACCATGTTTAGTCAGCACCGACTTTATGTTTGGCACTGAATCAGTTAAGTCTGATGCCCTGGAGTTCAGGTTGTCTGAACAGCGAAGAGGGCGGGGTGAGGCTGAAGTTGATTTTCTTCCCGACCCATCTCCGTTGAGACTGATGCAGAGATCTCATTTCCTTCCCCAAGGTTAGGGATCAGCAGAGTGTGCAAGGCCGGTACTTCAGCTTCACGTCTGCCGAGATCATATCAGGATGTAACCGACTTCAGCACAGCGCACACACCGACTGGATGGGTCGCCATCTAGGTCAGTAATCTGTCCTCCAGTTCAGGTATGTCACTGTCACCCGATGCTCAAGGCGACGGTTAGGGATACGGAGGATAGAAGAAGAAACGAGGAAGTGAAAGAGGTCAAGTCCGCGGGATTATGATAGAATTAGCACGTCACTATGAAACCGTCTCTGTGGCGAAGGGCTTACGAGCGCAATTCGTAATCCCGCATACCGCGGGCGATTTGGCAGCAGACCGCCTTGCGTTTGTTTTCTTACAATGGTATGGGTGCCAATAGGTCCGAAAGCAAAGGCAAACTACTAAACGTACACTCGCCAAGAAATCACAAGCAGCCAAAAAAATGCCTGGGGTGGACTGTAATGTCCTGTAAAGGATACGCGACTGTATGAAACTGACGCAACATAACGCGTCATTAGACCAAGCATGACCAACTATCAATGAACCACATCAAGGAGAGACAAGACCACTCACAATTACAGAGAGGACTGAGATAATGATTTCTTAGAATAACACAGCATGAATCAAGCAATTGTAATGTCGCCGGCAGGGCGATCTTATTACTCGTCACAACCTTCCTTCTCTCCTCACCCCCGTACGGATGGAGTTACCACTGCGTCTGTTTCGAGGGGTTCACTATAGGAGGCGATGGATGAATAATTCACTTATAAACTGTTTCGTTTTCACCCTGCGCCCTGCCAATTGGAGTTCATATCTCCCCACAGATCTGTGTCCTTGGTATTCCGGACCAACTCTGCTGATGATAATCCTCCTTACCATGGTCTCATGGTAGACAACATCAACTCCATCTGCCTCTTCACCTACTGATCTGTCCAGTCATGTTCTCCAATGCCCCTCCTCTCATTACTTGAGCAACGAAAATGGCTTGTCTCGTTCTTACAGTATATAATGTTCCAGTTTCATTATCCTCTTCTACACAATCATCATTATAATGTGACTGTACCATTAGGTTTGGAACTCTTCGCTGGCTGTTGTAGATGAAGACGGAGGATAGAGCACGTATGGCAATGATCTGATTGCTGTTATGTTGGTTCTTGACTCACAATCATTATTAATGCGCATGTGTGATGTTAGTTTTGTCAGAACTGCTGTCTGTTTTACTTTTCACACGGGACAGAGAGGTGCATTTTGTATGATTTTTAATAGTACGGGAACAGAGTAATTATGGGGTGACCAGCTGCTGTGAAGTTGGAAGAACGACTAACTAACCAACCAACCAACAAACATTATTAGTCACTCTTGCAGTCCAAGGCATTCAACTCAGGAATCACATCTCCGTTGCTTCCAGGTTCTTCTTATTGTTCTTCATTAACGTGCCTTCACTCACTACCATATAATACAATTTCAGCACTCTCTGACAGTCAATAATAAGCAATTTATTGCATGAGATACTTTTCATTGTCTGAAATGTAGGTCAGCATGGCCGAATGGTTAAGAACGCATGTTCTTAAACATCCGTTGTGCTAATGCCGAGGTAAGCAGTTCAACCCCTACACGGGACAGTTGGACTAAAATGCTGACCTATCGTCCTTGACTTTGGAACGTAAATTACAAGTACCTCTGGAGTCGGAGTGGGTTCACCTGATGGCGAGGGACACTTAATAGGGAAAGCTAATCCACACGCAAAATTCATTCCAGCTACTTCTAGAAGTAGTGTGTATGGACTACACTTGAGTTCAAAGCGAGCCAGCGCAAAAAAATGGGAGGCACTATTCGCAATGGAATTGCAAATATAAAAAAATTATATTCGCAATTCCATTGCGAATATAAAAAAATTATATTCGCAATCGATTTGCGGGAAGTAACAAACATGTCACATCGTCTGCTTACTAGTCAATTTTAGTTTGGGCCATTAAAAAGTCTAAGAAGATGGTTAATTTAAATAGGAATGTTCACTGTTGCGAGTTTAATTCTGCCGAATTCTCCGTATTTATTAATGAATCACTCTTCTTCTTACATCTTACTTCTGTTCATTCCTCATTAATTAATAAATAAACAAGGAAAAGGAAATGCTACGCATATTATAAAGTGCAGGAAAACCCGGTATATCTGAAGCAGGTGGAAAAGAGAGAGGAGAAAGATAGATAACGAAGACAGTGTGAGAGTCAGAGATATGAGAAAGATGTATTGAAAGACATTAAAGAGTGGTAAAGACAAGAAAGGGAGAGGTGGGAGATCGAGACTTAGAGCGAGCGAGCGAGAGAGAGAGAGAGAGAGAGAGAGAGATGAAGTTCGGGTGGCTAATCTCCTTTCCTAAGATAACAAAAGTAGAGGACAGATAAGAACAGAAAGACAAGTGTGCAGGTTCCTGCGGAGCAAGATAAACAACACCTAATACACAAAATCCGCAGAAAACATATGCCTAAAGCGAAATCATCAGACAAGCATTGGTGTTACCTAACTCCTGAAAATGGAAAAAAAACAAAAAACGTCACCTACCGATTTGGGAATCGAACCCGGAGCTCCCGTGCACCAGGCGGATACACTAACCACTATGCTACTGAAGACACGTTAACAGATCAACAAAATATTGTAATGTGAACACACGCATAGGAATAATCACGTGACCTACTTCGATTGCGAATATAATTTTTTTATATTTGCAATTCCATTGCGAATAGTCACTTCGCCAAAAAATTGTTTTTCTGAAATGCACTTTTGCTCGACCCTGTATATTTTGTAAATATTTCCGTTAGCACTCATGCAGTCAACAGGTAGAGTTTTAAACGTAACACAGTTCTGGAAATATCTAAATTGAAGCTCCAACTGTATATGAACACTCAATGAGACAGACAAATCCAGCACAAAATATGGAGAAACCCCACGCCCTTTCTTCTTCTTCAGCTTTCCGAGCCATTGAGGTTCTTTGCTGCAAATACAATCCGTCTCCATTCGTCTCTCTGGTGGACCTTCTCTTGCCAGTCGTTGATTCCAAGTGCTTGTAGGTCTGTACATGTATTATCTCTCCACCGTCTTCTTGGTCTACCTCGGGATCTACGGTCATTTATTTCCTGAGTGTAAGTGAGTTTTGTTTCTCTATTATCTTCCATTCTTTCTATATGCCCCAGCCATTGTAGTCTATTAGCCTTCATGATACCAGTGATTAGCGGGGACTTAAACAGATCATAAATGTCTTTGTTACTTCTTCTTTTCCACTCTCCACTTTGTGTATCCCTAATGGGTCCAAAGATGCGTCTTAAAATTTTGTTCTCAAAGGTTTGTAACAAGGCTTCGTCTCCCTTCGTTGTACTCCAGAGGTTTCAGAGCCATACAGCACAACTGGTCTGATCAGTGTTTTGTATGTATATTGTGATTTTGGTGTTACGAGATAGCGCCTTTGATTTTAGTAGATGTTGTAGTGCATAGTATATCTTATTTCCAGAGTTGATTCTAGTTTGTATTTCTTCCCTTATGATGTTGGAGCAGTTGAAGATTGTACCCAGGTATTTGTATGTTTCCGTTCTTTTAATGATCATATCTATTTGCATGTGGCCAGAGTTTTTAGCCATTCCGTCTCTTGAAATTACCATATATTCTGTCTTATCTTGGTTGATAACCAGCCCCATCTGTTGGGCTTTTTCCTTTAAGTGAGTCAATATTTCCAATGTCTTTTGTTCACTTTGCCCTATAATATCTATATCATCTGCATAACCAAGCAGCTTGGATGTTCCTCCGATATCACATTCCTCCTTTACCTTCCTTACAACTTTCTCTAGAGCCAGATTGAAGAGTAGCGGCGATAGTGCATCACCCTGTTTCAAGCCAGATGTTATTTGGAAGGGGTCTGATTTCCTGCCTTTATATCTATATATATAAAAATCGTTGTTTGTATGTATGTATGTATGTATGTATGTATGTATGTATGTATGTATGTATGTGGATCCGTACTTTATGCGTTCGCGAACGGTCCATCCGATTGAGATGAAATTTTCTACACGTTTTACTTTCATTCCTGTGCAACCAAGTGTCATAGTTTTATCTATCAGCTATTACCTTCCTAAAATTTAATTTTGTAATTACATGACTGAACATAAGAAAATATAAAAAAAATATTTAAAAAAGGGACATAACTTTTAGTAGCATTGTTATATCTTAAGTTAAGTTCCCTGGCTATAGATATCTATATGAATTAAATGAGATGCTCCCCACCAGGGACTGGGTGCAGCCGGGCCAGGTCAGACAGACAGATAGACAGACAGATAGTCGGGAACGGGAGCTTATATGACTACAAGTTTACTTTAGATAGATCTCTTCCAATCATATTTTCAATCTATTCTATATTTTTAACGGGAACGGGCTGAACATACATACATAGACAGACAGACAGATAGATCGGGAACGGGAGCTTATATGACTACTTATATGAATTAAATGAGATGCTCCCCACCAGGGCCTGGGCGAAGTCGGGCCGGGTCGGACCGACACACAGACAGATAGTCGGGAACGGGAGCTCATATGACTACTTATATGAATAAAATTAGATGCTCCCCACCAGGAGCTGGGCCGGGTCAGACAGACAAACAGACAGACAGATAGATACATAGATAGATACACAGATAGATAGATAGATAGATCCCCGCCAGAGCCTGGGCGAAGCCGGGCCGGGCAGCTAGTGTTTATAGTGTTACTATATTATAAGTATCTTCCATGCATAGTCTGGTCATGTTGATTAACTTCCTTGGTATTCCAAATTCCTGCATAGCATTCCATAGACTATTCCTATGGACACTATCATAAGCCTTTTAAAAATCCACAAAGATGTTATGGAGATCTCTTTTATATTCCCAATGTTTCTCGGCTATTTGTCGTAAGATAAATATCTGATCTATTGTTGATCTGTTTTGTCTAAAACCTGCCTGGTAGTCACCTTATACGTCTTCTGAATATGGTTTTAGTCTATTTAGTGATATTGCGGATAGTATCTTATAGCTTGTGGACAGTAGTGATATTCCTCTATAATTTCCACATTGGAACTTGTCTCCTTTCTTAAAGATAGGTATCAATAATGACTCTTTCCAGTCATGGGGTAATTCTTCTGTCCTCCAGATTTTTATTATTAGTTCGTATAGCTTTAGATGTAATGCATGGCCACCTGCCTTTATACATTCAGCAGCAATTCCATCAGTCCCAGTTGCCTTATTGTTTTTAAGTCGTGTGATTACATATAGGATTTCTTCAAATGTAGGTTCTTCAATTTGTGGTTCGCATGTTAGAACCTCTTCCTGTGGGAAAATGTTACTTGGAGCTTCACAATTTAGTAATTCAATAAAATATTCTTTCCACGTGTTGCACATTTCCTCATTGGTATTTATCATATTCCCATTTTTGTCTTTTAAACCATATGTGTTTTGTTGGTGCCCTCGTTTAATTGACTTCAGTTCTTTAAAAAATTTTCTGGATTTATTTTTCTGGTGATTAGTGTCCATATCTTTGATTATATTACTCATATATTCTCGCTACTGCTGTCTGACTATTTTTGTAGCCTCTTTACATTCATATCTAGAATGCTCTTCCTTTTGGATGTTATTGATGTCATTTAACCATACATGTCTGGCATTCTTCGTCCTAATGACTGCTTCTTCACATTTTTGATTGAACCATCTGTCCTTTCTATGCGTGGCTAACACACCGAGACATTCTTCTGCGGTAGATTGAATTGTATTCTTGATGTTCAACCAAGTTTGGTCAACGCTTTCCTCCGAAGGGTTTTGCAGAGTTTCACTTTAAACATTGATAAATCAAAGATGGCCATCCCATTAGGGTGAACTACAGACCTATAATACGAGGGCGAGTCAATAAGTAAATCATAGTTCTGTGGGATGGCAGGTAAATTTAGTTGGCGTTTTCTAAAGATGTCATTAGGTGACAGCAACATCGACCTTTATATTCCTGTTCCTCTGAGTGTCTCATGCGCAGCGCATAAACAAAATGGCGACTGTACTTATGGAGTGTACAACCAAAAAGCAACGTGCTATTGTGCGTTTTTTTGTGGGCAAAAGAACTGCCTGCAAAGGACATTCATAAGGAAATGCTTCCTGTTTATGCTGACTACCAGCCCGAATCAAAGCGTGCTTCAATGCAATGGAAACATCCTTCTTCGCCTTGTGTCCAAAAATTCAAGGTTACGCCATCAGCAGGGAAGGTTATGCTGACAGTGTTCTGAGATTGTCAAGGAGTGCTTTTAACCAATTTCAAGAAGAAAGGTGACAATGTGAATTCTGAATCGTACTGTGAAGTTCTATCGATGCTTCATGATGTAATTCTAAGAAACCGTCCAGGACCGCTGACTAGAGGAGTGTTGCTTCTTCATGACAATGCCAGACCACATACGGCTTGATTAACTCAGGAGAAAATTAACCAACTAAGGTGGGAAGTTCTGGAACATCCACCTTACAGCCCCGACTTAGCCCCTAGCGATTTCCACCTTTTTGGTCCACTGAAAACCCACCTTGGCGGGAGACATTGTGCAAATGACACCGAAGTTGAATGTGAAGTGAAAACGTGGTTTAGAAAACAGAGCACGCAGTTCTATGCAGCCAGGTTTGGGAGGACTGATAAAACAATGGGATAAGTGCATCAATGTTGGTGGGAATTATGTTGAGAAATAAAGGGACAATGTATGTATAAAAATAAACTGGTTTCAAGTAGTTATCACATTTAGTTATTGTTCTACAGCCATTTGTGACTTACTTATTGAGTTCCCCTCATAAAACGACGGCATCACACACTTTAATGTACACTGGACATTGAGCGTGATAGACAACTTGCTAGGTGATGGGATCAGTATCAAACTGTCCGCCTTTACTTCTACAGAATTTCCTGGTAGCAATTTAAGGCTGGCTTAACCAGGACACCCAGGTTAATCTAAAACACCTGCCCTGATGTGGACTCAAACCCATGACCATCCAACCAGTAAGTGAGCGTCCAGTCACTACACTACCAACGTTCTATGATGCTGGCACCTTACTCTACATGGGCATCAATCAGTTTTCAATAAGAAGTATTACTACTCACTCTTGACCAAAGACAAGAAAAGGTATGTATACATGTGTGAAATGTGTTTATTGTGAACTATTTATGAGACAAAACACCTGATAAATCTGTTGTTTACATTCCTGCACAACTTGGCAGATGATAATGTTGGCATTCAAATCCAGCATACACCTGGCCAAGCCCCAACAGTGATGTCACTTCCTGGCCAGCTGTGTCCACTTGACCTAACAATGACTAGTAAACAATGGCAACTTTCTTGTCCATTTCTGCTGCACCATCTCAGAGTCACCAACACTGCAACTTACCAGTTAGTACAACTATTACAGAGCAAGAACCAGGACTATCTTTGTTTACAAATGTCAGCCTTCCCCGGAAGGTTTTGTGAATTGAGCTGTGACAGACTGCTGAAGGAACTCTCATCTGGGAGGTTTAGTGAGCTGAGCTGTACTAGACTACTGGCCTGCACTGTTACCATACAACATACAAGCCAGTGTTTATTTTTAAAGCATTATCTGTGATTTAATTGATAAAGTTGTGTGACAGAACCTGTTTTCCAGATTTGAGACTACCTTCCTAACGGTACAACTTTCTGAGAATAGGTTGATGTTTAATTATGTACACTGCATGTGTATACATGAAATAGTATCTATACATAATATATAACTAATAAAGGATGAAATAACACACAAAACATGCACTTCTGATGCAGCTGGAAGCAAGAAAACATCTGGAAACAAATTAATATAACAGCAAAACACAAGAGTCATATAGGGATGACATGTTTTTTTTAAAACCCAAAACACATGTTTTCACACTGGACAGCTGAAACACTTTTCTAGTCACCTTGGAGTGGTTTCTTGAAATACTCTTCGCTACAACAATGGCTATGTGTGTATGTGACAGCTCTGTGTGTATGTGACAACTGATTGAAGATTTCTATAGGTTCAGACACTGATTGATGATTTCTCTAGGTTTAGACTGCAGCTCCAAATGGCAAGGCAGGTCTATGACTGAATGTTCATGTCTAGTACCCTGCTAAAATTCACAAAATGTAACGTATTGATTACACTGTCATGTGTTAATACCATAGTTAAACTACACGCATAAAATTAAAACAAACAAATGCACATGTACAAATGAACAAAATAAAAATTAAGCAGAGGTTAAAAAGCATGCAAGAACTATCTAAATAATAAACTGTTATAATTTAACAGACATACACACACGTGTGACCAAAGAAACACCAGCACCATTTCAAGTTCCAGCATGTATCTTCGATGTGGCAACTGTTACATTTTCATCTATCTATCAAAGCTTTTCATCACTTTGACATTCTGAAATTTTGGCCTGTGAAATATCTAGAATTACGTCATCATTTCTGTGTTCATCCTGATTAAACTAATCATGTGTTGTTCACCGGTGTCCGGGATTGTCAATCACCTGCATCTCCAATGCTGTCCTGCAGCTGAAGTCACGTCAAGATGGAGTTTCATGTTGTGAGATATTGAGAGAACACTGCCCACAGATCTCATGACAAGATGCATGCTTATGAAGCCAGGTATACTGTCTTCTTTATTGTTGGTTCACAAATAACCTCAAGCTCTGTCACATAACATAGGACACTCCATCGACTTCCCATGTCATCTCACTGTTTCTGTCCCTGCTGGATGAGGCAAGCCCCGGTGGTCACTGTTCCTCTAATAGAGTAGACAATTCATCTCAGGTTATTTCTTTGCTCCTCTTTCCAGGGCAGTGCTCCCACCTACTTATTCACTTCAAAGGTTAGCGTGTCTGACCTCGGCCTGCATTGTGTCAGGTTGACTTCCTCTAGACAGATTCCGTTCAAGGTCATGGACTGATCTACCCATGGCCAGGTTTTTCAATCCAAACAATTTTGCCAGGGCAGAAACCATACTGTCTACTTTTTGTGATTTCCAACTGGTTGGTTGTTTTAATGTGCAAAACTTGTGCATTGGATGGACCTCCCGTTTTTTTACCCTTATTTGAGAGGGCTAGTTATTCTATTTCACTACCCAAGAGATCAGAGGGCCATGTGATATTAAATGTTAACAATTCATGGAAAAATGCCCAGCCCTGTGATGAGATTTAACCCAGGACCTTCTGAGCCTGAGGCAAACACCAGAACCTCTCAGCCATGCCCCCTGCCCAGGTTTCTCCTTCAGTTTCCTTACATAAGATGACACCACTTCTCCTTACAGAAGATGACACCTCTGCTCCTTACAGAAGATGACACCACTGCTCCTTACAGAAGATGACACCACTGCTCCTTACAGAAGATGACACCACTGCTCCTTACAGAAGATGACACCACTGCTCCTTCCAGAAGATGACACCACTTCTCCTTACAGAAGATGATACCACTGCTCCTTACAGAAGATGACACCACTGCTCCTTACAGAAGATGACACCATTGCTCCTTACAGAAGATGACACCACTGCTCCTTCCAGAAGATGACACCACTGCTCCTTACAGAAGATGACACCACTGCTCCTTACAGAAGATGACATCACTGTTCCTTTCAGGGAGCCAGCAGTCCATCTAAGGTTTCTCCTTCAGTTTCCTTACAGAAGATGACACCACTGCTCCTTCCAGAAGATGACATCACTGCTCCTTACAGAAGATGACATCACTGCTCCTTACAGAAGATGACACCACTGCTCCTTACAGAAGATGACACCACTGCTCCTTACAGAAGATGACACCACTGCTATTTTCAGGGAACCAACATTCCATCCCCGGTTTCTCTGAGCACCAAATCTCCAGCAACTAGTTTGGGAAGGACCATGCTGACTGCCCGACCTCTCCCATACAGCCTTCATTAAACAAAATAAATAAAAAGCCACATCTCTACTGCTGGGTTTCTAGCTGCACCCTGCAGTCAGCTTAAGGTGTTGCAACTGCCTCAAACATGTGTGTGTTGTGTGAAAACACCCAAAGATCTAACCTGAAACTCTACAGCAAGAACAGCCCAGCATGCAGGCTCAGTTTGTCGAGAACAATTAACCAAAACACATTCACCAAAGTCCCAGAAACAATGTCAGGCACTAGGCAGGATGAGGTTCTCAACTGAAAATTACAGCTCCAAATACATAAGTCATCTTTATGTTTGATATGGTTCACGCATAAAGAAAATTCTCTCATGTGCATAGCTTGGCTGCTACTTCATGCAAAATACAATAAAGAAAGCTAATGATTACATGAACTAAGTTCAATATTCTATGATCTTGAAGCAGAATATAAAAGAATTGTTAATTATCAACACATTCTCTCACTTCTGTCATCATATCACCATTCTGAATATCCACACGTGACTGCAATGTTTAAATGACAATCCACAATATGATGACAACTAGCCAATGGTCATTTTCACGTGACATAATATAAAGGGTTACAATATTAGCCCAAGTTCAATGCATGAGATGAGATAACGTTGAGAACAAGAAAATACACACCCCAAGTACAAAAATAAAAACAAAAAATGCTTTAAAATAAAAGTAATGTTATAATACAGAACTTAACACAAACAGTCTGTGCTGTTGCTGAATCTGGTCCATTAACCATCAGAGAATTTCCAGAAATGTCTAACAGGCACCACACAATTCAATTATTTTCTCTGTCTTCTTCCTTTTAAAGCTCTCAATTCATTACTTAACACAGCTTTCACAAATTGTACTTTCTTTCCCTCTGATTATTCATTTTTGTTAACTGTTTACAACACAGTAAATGTGAATGAATTCTTCATGCGCTTTTCATAATTAATACAAATTGACATATTCATATTACTGTGAACATTTACTCCTGTCTATCTGATCACTCAAGGATGTGACACCATGGCCTGCCTTCTACATAACACACGCCCCCTGCACTCTGTGTGTGTGTGTGTATTGTAATGTCCTCACTTCTGTGAAAGTGTGGTTTTCTTGTATCTTACATCTCATCTTTAAATTAGTATTCCAGAATTACAGATACAACCTTCTCATAAATTTTCACTAACTGTTATCCCATATTATTTTAAATAAACGATCCCTGCTGTCCCCTGGCTTGTTACGCACAGGTCACACAAATATTTATTGCTGTGCAAGTATTAAAATTATGGTGTTTATCCCCACATCTCAGCGTTGGTCCAGATTTATCAACAGTAACTTCTGCAACTATATAAGCTTGCCTTGCATGTTCTAATTACTGATGGCAAGTTCTCATTCTATGGTAGCCTCTTGTAGGACATAATGATACTAGCATAATGTTATTAAGTTCTCATTCTATGGTAGCCTCTTGTAAGGCATAATGGCACCAACATTTCATTAAGTTTTCATTCTATGGTAGCCTCTTGTAGGACATAATGATACTAGCATAATGTCATTAAGTTCTCAGTTAAAGGTAGCCTTTTATAAGACATAATGACACCAACATTTCATTAAGTTCTCAGTTTAAGGTAGCATCTTGTACGACATAATGACACTACTAACATAATGTCATTTTCCCTCGATGTTTGTAAGGAGCATTTCTGGCTATAGAAACTGTTGTCTTCAAATCAACAACCAAAAACAACTATATAAATATAATAACAGGAACCTAGCCACTTCCAAAAACATTCAACCAAAACCTCAAATTGTCTTTCTGAATCTCCAATATTGTGTAAAGAATAATGTGGCATGTTTCACATGATATGGCCACATCAACGCTTATATACAAGACTACATGCTTTTTTATATCAGAAAACAGTAGTAGAGACATTGCAGAAAACATTTCATGTGAGAAAACATACCTATCTCCTGATAAAATATGGCAAGCCAAGACAAACACATTCTCAAAGGTAAAAACAATAAATCAATAAATGGAGAATATATTAAGATGACAATTTATTTGTCTAGGGTGCTATTGTTCTGAACCTACAATGGCCAGGAAAAGTTCTTCAAATCACAAACAATAGTAGGCAGAATTTGAATAATGAAACTTGCCATTTCATATCTATATAATCATATCTGTCTTTTTTTGGTCTCATAGAAATAAAATACAAGCCTCACTTAAACCTATCTGATTCTCACTCACAAACAAGAAAATAAGTGTCATTCTGTTTTAAATATAAATACAGCAAACAATTGTCAGCGTTTCTGAAAAGATGACACACAATTTGATCTTGCATGTTTGCAATGATACTGGAAAGGCTTCACAAAACAGCTAGCAACCAGAAAATAAAACCAATATGAGTTACAACCAGGTATATATGATAAGCATGCTTTCTCCCAGTGTCTGTCTGTGTGTACACTGACAGTCTTCATGTTTGCTGGCTACACAATCCTTACGCTGGTAAACTGATCTTTTTGCCTTTCAAAACTGTGGAACAGACAGGAAAGAAACATTCAACAGAGAAACATTACAATTCTCCTCCTTCTTCAATCAACACTTACTCGGACTGCTATTCCACTAATCTGTCAACGGGTATTACGAGTTTTCTGACAACACCTGCTATCTGTTTTAGAGGTTCTATTTAACCTTTGTATTACCAAGGCCCATAAAAGAGTCGGTTTATTTTTTGCGATCGCTCGCTTTGAGCTCAAGCGTAATCCTTAGAGGCTACTTCTAGTAGCAATGAACTGAATTTTATATGTAGATTAGCTTTCCCTATTACCAGTGTCCCTCGCCCTCAGGCAACCCCACTCCAACTTCAGAGATACTTGTAATTTACGTCCCGAAGTCAAAGAAGATAAGACAACATGTTAGTCCAACAGACGTGTAGGGGATGAACCCGCAACAGAATGCTTAAGAATGAGCGCTCACATCCTTAAATGTAACAACCATTACTACCACATGCCATTATTGCTGCCTGCTCTTCTTCTCTTCCTCCTTGCTTTTCAGTGTCAGGTTAAGAAGAGCCATCTCTTTTGTGCTTGATATGTAGTGGCATTTATAGCTAGATGTCATCAACCCCTTCCCTCCGCTAGCTTGTGGGACACGTCATGCCCCAGACCAAGCCTCTAAGAAGAATCCCAACAATGCATAGTTTGCAGTGGTGAACTCCTGCTGTTTCCATTGTATCTATGAGTTAGTTCTTTGTGGGCTGCTGTCTTGTAATAAATCTTGCTACATGACCAAACCTTTTAATGTTTTTGTTGTTTTAAAAGCCAGACTAGTGAGAACTGTAGTGACACAGTTGCTGTCATACTGGCCTGCTATGTTCAAATCCCCATGGAGCCAGACTTTTAAAATCAACCTGGTTCTCAGGTTGACCCAATCTGAAATAGGTATCAGGCAGTGTCCTGGTGTGTAAAGACCCAGATAAAGATAAATCTGTCTCTTCTTAGTGAAACAGCAAGACTGCTTGACTTTTACAACTGGTGACGAAGAGGTTATGGACACAGTTCATAATTCTGTATACCACGGTAAAAACACAACTGTGGGCGATTTGGCAGCCGATCACCTTACCTAGGTTGAACATAAACTTGCCCAAGAATCACAAACAGCCAAAGAATTATGGGGTTGACTGTTACGTCCTGTAACGGATATGCAACTTATGAAAAATACATACCTTTGGTGATATACAGATAGAAGAAGTCACAGTACAAGATGGTCTGAACACAGCCGGCAACTACGGCTATCAAGTCAAAGAATCCCTCAAAATAATAGCGGTAAACCCAGTTCAAGATGTACAAGGCTCGGTACAGTCCTGCAGAGAGGTAAAATAGTTGAATAATGTGGTTAGCCATGATACAGATGTGAAAATGCAATCAATAATTATATACACACATTTAGTATGTCATGTAATGTGCATCTAAACAAGCAAATAGAAGCAAAAAAAAATGATGCAGGCAATATCACTATAACAATATAAGAAAAAAATGTGTTTGATTAAATCAAATACTGAGAATGTTTGTCTTAAATCATCAAACAAATGGCTACACAGCAAGCCACTTTACTGTAAATTCCTTTTCTTTAGAGCTAACATGTTTTCACTTTTCTGCTCTTTTTATATTTGAAACTTGACTAGTCTGTATTCGATTTGTCCAGTCTAGAGCCCATGAAAAAATATACAGAAACTAATAAAGAAACTAGAATTTGGATTAGGGCGGATAAAAAAAAAGCGATATTTAGAAGGCCCAATGGGAAATGATGAGTAGCACCAGCAAGGAAACACCTCAAGTCTTTACACCACAAGTAAAATAGCAGGAAAATGTAATTAGCCAAGTGGACTGATCAAAAAGAGCAATGGGAAAGTTGTCAACAACATTAAAGATCAAATGAACAGATGGGTGGAACACACTAAAGTACTTATCAATAGACCGGTCTTCACAGCTATCTAGCCAGCAGAAGTGGAGATGGATGTAATAGTGAGAAACCATCTAAAGAAGACATTAGAAAAGCTATCAAACTCATGAAGGATGGTAAAACTGTTGGTCCAGCTGGTATCTCAATAGAAGCTATTAAAGCAATTGAAACATGTTCACTAAATTACTGCATGAAATAGTGAGCAGTCTGGGAGACTTAAGAAATACCAGTTGACTGGAGAGGATATTAGGTGGATCTGCCAAAGAAAGGGGACCAACAGTAGTGTGAAAATTATAGAGGAATAATGTTTGTCAGTCTGTCCATTTTATCTCTTCCACACAAAGGGTCTGTCCTTTTCATCTTGTGTCTTTTTACCAGTCTGTCCTTTCAATGTTTGTCACATGAAAAGTTGGTCTTGCCACTTAACCAGCTAAGTACATATGATTCAATGTTGTTTTTTCTTCTTCAATAAACTGTTGATTATCTGTTATTTAAACTTAAACACATTAATCTATTTGTTCTTGTTTCAAGTTTTTGTTTGCTGATGACAACTGTTTGAACACAACATCCAATCAGCTCTGACTTATTATACTTTATGTTGGTTTTAATTCATTGCAGAAGTTAAACAACCACTATAATATCAATATTTGCTACACAAACTCCACTGCTCCATAACATCAATTTACATAAATAAGCATACCAACACAGACAACGATCAGTAACTGTAGCCTCAACAACATAAGCTGATACATATATATTCATTGTTTCTGTGAGCAAGGTAGGACACAACAGCAGCTGTTGCTCTGACAATCAATCATGCACTGTTACCACAATGAAGGTTGGCTGCAACTTGCTTTCTGTCTCTTGCTTCAGTTGTATATTCTGATAGACTGCTTGTCATCCATCTCTTGATGTTATTTTCCCACTTGTATCATTGTCTACTGCTTCCTAGCCTGCCTTTTAACTACCCCCTCTGTGTGGTTTTGATAAGAGTGCCATGTTTTTCAATGCGGCCAAAATACTCGACTTGACTTTTATTATTTCTATCAGCTCTCTTGTCATTTCTAGCTTCCCTAAAACTTCCATATTTGTTGACTTTGTTTCCATGGAACACAAGTGATTCTTCTGCAGGATATCAAATGATTTCATTACTAAATGAGCGAGGGGACCAGTGTTTGCTCTGCAAGTGCTAAAAACCCCTTGACAGTTGGAGATCTCCTAAATGAAAAAAAAAACAACTCTAGGCCGCACAATTTCAAAATGTAAATGCCTACACAAAAAACAAGAATACTAATGGAACATGTGATCATGATATACACACATGATCATCCTCACTGACGCTAAGGATTTTGTGCACTGCGCTTAAGGTCTCCTTGTGTGATCCATGGGAGGCAACTGGAGCACTTATGGAGATATCAATGTGCATCAAAAGTGATCCTAAATATAACTGAACCAAACCTTTAGACCTATGTCCATGGCTTTGTAGACCTTGTGTGTCTATGTCTCACCAACATTTCCAATCAATCACTTTTTACAAGTCAAAGGACATCAGCAATGAGATGTTTCTTTTCCCTGGTAATCTCTGTACAAATGTATCATCAACAATCCTACAATGAGATATACCATCCTAGGTTACTGCCTTCTAAAAGGTGTTGGATTTTGGTAATTTGTCCTCAAAATAGTAATAACCATGCCATTCCATCATCACTCTAGCTTTGTAACTGACCATAAACTATTTGTCGACACAATACTTCATTCACTCAACACACTAAAACAATCAACCTGTTTTCACCTCCAATTATTAGTGAACAATTTTATGACAGGACAAAGTTTAGAAATAAACACAGCACTGTCTTGAGACAGGTAGGTTTCTGTACTGGCTCAACAGATGACCCCACAACAGCAGAGAACCGAGCAACCACGCCGGACAAGCACGGAACAGATGTGAGTGGACGATCAATTACAGCACAAACTTCTGATGACCTTAAAAAAAGGGGCTTAGTTACTGCTGAGCATAGAGTCGACATAAAAAACAAAATATGACCAGGAAGGAATCTCGGCGAAAGAGATTAAACACTTGCATTTCCTTTCAACAATTGTCCTGGTCATATCTTGTGCTTTATTCAGACTCCTGTTGATCTTTGCAGGCTGTGTATTCTACCAGACTTTAACCCCAAAATGGTGTAGGCTGAACAACAACTTCACAGAGCATGACCGAACAGTCTAGATCAGTAGTTCCCAAGCTTTTCAAGCAGAGGGCAACATCTACTAAATTCGGTAGTTAAGCGGGCCACAACGTTATAAAATTATAAAGTCGTGGAATATCATTCTAACCTTTCTTAACTTTCGTCAATAAAATTGTCAAACTTTAGAGGCAGTCAGTGTCTTCATAATGTTCATTTCGAACTGAACAGGCGCATTCGATAATATCTTAGCACAACGACTACGAGCAGAGTAAATTATCGCACACTGACGGGGCGCTCCGATTACATTTTTTAAATTATTAAAATATATTATATTAAATAACGAGGTCTCGCGTACCACTTTCTGACAGCGGGCCGTGGTTTGGGAACCACTGGTCTAGATGGACAACACATGCTGGTAAAACATTGGAGACAGCAACATGAATACCGTCTTCCACATGCCCTGACAATCACTCTCTGCACATGATACCCGTTGGGAAACGGCTGCTTTATGAGGTTGGTACTTTGTATTCAAAAACAGAAATAACCACAAAAACCTGTTTCGGCATAATGTTTCCCCTGTTGTCAACCTGTTGTACCCACAGAAACGGGATATACAGGCATGTACAGCAGGTTTCTATCTTTTAATGAAACAATATATTTAGGTCATCTGTATTGATGCACCATCTGTACCACAAGCTCTCCAAAAAAAAAAGTGTGTGTGTGTGAGAGAGAGAGAGAGAGAGAGAGAGAGAGAGAGAGAGAGAGAGAGTGTCTGTGTGTGTGTGTGTGGGGGGAGGGAGGGAGGGGGGGGGGGGAGGGGTGATGGTCAATCTGTGTACGCTTGGGGGCGAGTGTTTATGCATATATGAATGTGAATAGTGTGTTTGTATATGTATAAATAAATGTGTATGTGTTTGTATAAATACATTTGTATGTGTGTACGTATACATCAATGTGCATTGGTGAAGAAGTGTCTGGTAATTCTGTGTGTGTGTGTGTGTACACACAGGGTAAAGCAACAAACAACTACAAGCGCCCTCACCCAAAGCAAACAGGTAGTGTGAAGTGATTGTTTCAGCTTCTCCGGTCTTGCTCATCATGAACAGCTGAGGCAAGATGGCCACTGATTCCAGGTAAATAGAGAAAGTCCATAGGATCTGTGAAAAGTGAATGGTCACATCATTACATTAATCACCAGTAACAAGATTGTCACAGGCTCCAGGTAGACGGAGAAGTGTATAAAGTCTATTAAAAAAAATTGCGTAATTATCTCCATGAGCGAAGAAAAAAAAAGAGAAGTAACTCACATTACAGTTAATTATTTTATGGAGTTATTTATATTCACTAAAACACATTGCAAATGATCCTAGATTAAACTTTATTAGAATATGTGTAATTCATTATAGATATGTACTACTTTACACATGTAAATTCACTACAAAAACTTACTATTTTAAACACTCTAATTTACTATGGAAACTGATTAGTATACGCAGTATTTACTATCATCATCATCATCATCATCATCCAGTGCCATGCCGGCTGGCGTGGACGGTCATGCTTCTCCACAAATTACGATCTCCAACGTCATGGATCAATTCATGTTGACTGCCTTCCATGTCATGACACAAGACTCAATAATCTGTTCACGCTGTCTTCCTTTATCTCTTTTTCCACTAATCTTTCCAGTTGTCACAACATGTTCCGGTCTCATAACGTGGCCAAAAAACGAATACTGCCTCTTTCTGTTGTTTGTAATAAGTTGTCGTTGTGACTCAGCTTCCCTTAAAACATCCTGATTGCTCTGTTTGGCTATCCAATAAATGTTCAGCATTCTTGAAAAAAGTCTTCAAGGCCGAGAGGATCGACCCCATTGCACAGGGTTTTATCCCACATGGCTCAGTCTCTCTCCGCAGGGTGGCCCGCAGAAAGAGTTGCACAAACTCTGTAGCTCCAGCAACGACCCCTAGGAGTCTCAGAGAAAAATGCACTCATGAACTGAAAGACATAGACTGGAATCAAACCCACAACCTTCAGAGCACGAGGCAGACGGCTTGATCACTTCACCATAGGGACTCCCGTTTCCACATCTCCAAGGATTCCAGTCATTTTTTCGCCTGTTTACTAATTGTCCAGGACTCGCAGCTGTATGTTAAAACTGGTTCTATGTAACATGCAAGAACTCTTTTTCTGACTTTCAATGACAGTGACTTGTTGCACAAAAACATCTTCATTTGATTGATAGAATGCAGTTTTTGCTTGTCCTATTCTTCTCTTTATCTTAGTGACACATTTTCCATCTGATGTTATCCATGTTCCTAGATATCTGAATTTCTGCACTTGCCATAAAATAATGTCCTGTACTTTAATTGCACATTTAAGCACAATTTGATTCTTTGATTTCACCATGACTTCTTTCTTTCTATTATTCAAACTAAGGCCCATTCTTTCACTCTCTACAACCACTGTATAAACTACTACTTTTTACACTTTAATTCCATATAGAAACATACTACTTTCTTTATACACTTGTATTCACTGGGAGTCTCTGTGGCAAAGTGGTCAAGCTGTCTGACTCGGGCTCCGAAGGTTGTGGGTTCGATTCCGGCTCGCGTCCTTCAGTTCACGAGTGCATTTTTTCTGAGACTCCTGAGGGTCGTTGTTGGAGCTACGGAATTTGTGTTTTGTGCAACGCTTTCTGCACTGCGGAAAGAGACTGAGCCATATGGGATAAAACCTGGTGCAATGGAGTTGACCCTGAAGTTGACTTTTAAGCGACTTTCATTCACAATAGGAATTTCCTACTTTATTTACTTTAATTCATTACAGGAACTCAATACTTCATATGCCTTATTTGCAGACACACTCCTAAATTATAATTTTACTGACTTAAATTGGTTTGTACTTCACTATAATCAACTGCCAGAAATAGAATTCAAAGGACCCTGCTGACAAGGAAGCTCAATGATCTGTACTTTGCTGACGACATTGTCCTCCTGTCACACACTAAATCAGGATAAACTAACAACACTAGATGGGAAGTCACAAAAACTAGGTGTACAATGTCATAGAGGAATGACACGGATAATGAGAATAAATCAAACAAATGATAATAAATCAAACAAATGATAATCTAATCTCCCTTGGGGAAACCCCACTTCAAGCGACAGAATCATACACTTGGTTAGGTAGCAATGTAGACAAAGGGTGTGGGGCAGATCAGATATCGGAATATGAAGACAGAAAGCTCGAGGAGCTTTTATTATAACACTAAGAAATTTGCGGAAGTCAAAAGCGCAAAACTTAGAATATTAAATTGTAATGTTAAATCAGTACTGCTGTATGGATCAGAAACAGAAAACAATGAAAACAATTACAAATAAAATACAAGCATTCCTTAATTGATGCTGATGCAAACTTGAGGGTATAAAATGGTATGACAAAATCACTGATGTGCAGCTTATGGAGAGAACTAGACAAAGAAAACAAATTAATCCACAAGTGAAGAAAAAACACAGATGCTGGATAGGCCATACATTGAGAAAACCTGAGAATAGTATAATTGGAAAAGCCTTAGTCTGGAACCCACAGGGCAAAAGAAATAGAGGAATATCTAAAAACATACGGGGAAGAGAAGTAGAAAGTAGAAATAAGCAATATGGAAAGGACCTGGGCAGAGCTGCCTGGGATAGCTAAAGATAGGGGGACTGGGGGTGAGTTGGTTGGGGGACTATGCCACACTGGGGGATAGAGGGCAATAGATGAAAGAAGAAGAGGTCATCAACTGCCTTGTCAACTGTGATGGAAGATTATACTTCTCCATATCTCCCAACTTCCAACAGTATGTACCAAGTCATGTGCTGACATTTGGTGCACTTTTCCACTGCGATTCACACGATGACACTTGTTCATTGCCACCGTACCCTGTAACGCTGAACTTGTTAGAACATCATAGTAGCATGTTGCCACAGTTCACACTGAGCTGCCACCAGGTGTCGCTGTGACAAACACATCTGCCTAGCACCTTCTCATCTGACCACCTGTGCTGAACCCCTCTGTTAACATCACAGGACATGAACATATCAGGACATGCTGAACATATCAGGACATGCTGAACATATCAGGACATGAACATCACAGGACCTGAACATATCAGGACATGAATATATCAAGACATGAACATATCAGGACATGAACATCACAGGACCTGAACATATCAGGACATGAATATATCAAGACATGAACATATCAGGACATGAACATATCAGTACATGAACATCCCAGGACATGAACATCCCAGGACATGACCATGTCAGGACCTGAACATCACAAGACATGAGCACTTCAGAGTATAAGGCTAAGTTAAAAACAAGACAACAGGTTTCAGTTCTAATAATTTTCAAGTTTTCCCATAGCGAATTTTAATAATGAAGAGACACAAACAACAGATTGTAGCATTTATGGCCTGGCATATTTTGCTGCATCTCATCAGGTACATACATTGTTTGGCTGTTTGTAATTTCTTGGCAAGTTTATATTCAGTAGTTTGCCATTACTTTCTTAATGACCAGCGCTAATATCATTGTACGAAAAATCAGAGCAAGGCGGTCTTCTTCCACATTACAGCTGTGTTTCAACATTGATATGCGGAACTGCAAATTGTGTTCGTAATCCCTTCGCCAGTCATTTACTGCTAATATAATACCTTGCGGTGAATGGCAGGGGGTCTTTGAGCCTGAGGAATTAAGGCAGCCTGGCTAGTGCAGTCGTTGCGAACTGTGCAGGTTAGGATTTTCTTTTTTCCAAAGCTCCGGCTATTTCAGAATACAAATAACATACATGTAAACACTTACCTCCAGAGGGGCGAACTCATGGTTGACCAAAAACGCCAGGCCACCAACAGGGACCACCAAAAATTCCACTCGGAAGGTGTCATGGTTAGCATCATACGTGGCTCGAAACTTGAAATACATCAGATAGACGGTCAGGAGTGAGGATGAGATGAAGAATATCTTCATGACAGAGTTGTACAGGGAGATGTAGCTGGAGAACAGGTCCAAATACCTGGTCACAAACACCAGAGCAAACAGGATCTGACTTTTGCCCGATATACCTGTTGGGAATGGAAACATATACTTGTTATGTTTGTTAACAATAATATAAGTTTAGTTTAGTCGACGGATCAACATCACGGCACACAGGTGTAACCCATAAGTGCTCCGTTCTACTCCTAACTCAAGCCTGAGTCTAGAGAATCTTAGCTCAGTGCACGAACTCCGTAGCACCAACGAGGATCCTGGTAGAATTTTAACTCAAAATTGTGTCCGGGCAGCGCCGTTAGACTACTATTTTTTTTTATTTCCAACTGCCATGGGATTTTTTATGTGTGCAACAGTACACACGGCCATCCGATCTCACTACCCAGAGACTAGGGGAAAGTTTGTTACTAGAAGTCCACATGAAAAAATCCCGACCCTCACAGGGGCTTGAACCCGGGACCTCCAGCACTCAAGGCGGACACAATACCTCATGACCACTCAGGCCCCCCCCCCCCCCCCCCCCCCCCACACAATAATATAAGGTAATAGGTAAAGGGGCTTGCCTGCTGGCCTGGTGGTTGTGTGTTCCAACCTCGATCGATGTTTTAAAAATTGTCTTCTGGCTCCAAGATAGACCTAGCCCAATATTGGAACCAGAAAAGGTTCTGGAAAGTGAAGGTGGCCATTGTGACACTGACCCCATGTCCCATGGAGTGCCAACTGGTCTAACAATTGGGGACTAGCACCATATCCCAATATGCCTCCTGTGAAAAGGGACCCTTAATTTTTGTAAAAGGTAATGGTAGTCCTATGGTAGATACTATTGTGAAATTGTTAGGTCTTCATATACTGTTCATATACTCTTAAGTTAGTTGCATATCTTTCAGAGGACATGGCAGTCAACACCAGCATTTATAAGTGTTATGATCTCTTGGCAAGTTTACATTTAGTAGTTTGCCATTGCTTTCTGAACGACCAGCACTCATATCATTTCATAAAAAACCAACGCAAGGCGGTCTGCTGATAAATCGTCCGCAGCTGTGTTTCCAACACGGGTATGCGGGATTACAAACTGTATCTGTAACCTCTTCGCCACAGAGCCGGCATATATACTCTAGGCCAGGGGTGGCCAACCTTTTCAGCAGGCGGGCCAAATTTCAGAAATAATATTTCCTGTCGGGCCACGCATCTAATTTTTTTGTTTAATTAAAGTAACCAAGCAAGCGTGCTACCGCTTCGACCACATCGTCGTTTCCCATTCCGCGGGCTGCAACATGACAACCGGCGGGCCTCGTGTTGGCCACCCCTGCTCTAGGCCATGATTTAATAAGGTGGAGTGATTGATTTCCTTTGTCATCACTTTTCCTTCCGTGACAATCCACAGAAAATTACCCAATACCCACTTCATGAGGCTACATGAGTATGTCTATGGAATACATAAAAATAGCAAATTCAATGTTGAAACAAACAAACCCATGCAGTCAGACACATGCAGTCTTATCCTAAAATGTGTATCGATAACAGGCATTTGCTCCAATATAACTGATAAATTAGGTATCAATCATACGCTGACTGCTATTGATCTTGTACAGAAGACAAATAAATGTTAAATGTGGCCAGGGAGTTCCACAAACAACACCAGCAACAACAAAATTGACAGTTTAAAATTAATTTTTGATAAACAAAAACACTAGAAAATTAAATTTCTTGACAAATGAAATATCACAAATTGGGAATAATAGACAACTAGTGACAAATATACAAAAAACAGACTGCCTTGCCTTGGTCACAACATTAAATACAGAAATCTACCACTGAAAATGCTGGAGCAAAATATTCAGGAGAAAAAATTCAAAGAAAAAGAGGTTATGTCCAGTCACAAATACTGGAGGTCCTCAGATGTCCTGTGTAGCCAGGGGACATGAGAATAGAGTGTCTGGGCATAACAAACAAACAATAAAATAATACACTGGAATGTGGAGGGAATTAGCAGCAAAACAATACAGCTCGAAAGTGTTCTGAATGAAAAACAAATAAATACATGTTGCTTGTAGGAAACTTATCTCAATGAAATCATATCTTTCAAAATCAGAGGCTACCAGTGCTACCAATCTGGCCGAAAAGACAAATGAAAGGGTGTAATACAGTCCCTTATAACGAATAGCATCACTGCTTTCCAAATAGAAGTATATATGCTTTTTAACTCTACAAAATGAACTTATAAGTGAAAGCAGCACTCTATCAAGGCAGAACTACAAAAAAGCAGACTGGACAATTTACAAACATCGCACCACCATATTGGTTAGAAATCTTAACACAGATAAAAATGTAAATAAAGTAGTTGACAAATTTAGCAAAAAATACATACTACAGGCAGTGCAACAATTAATACCAAGAAGTGCTCGTAAGCAATATAAACTGTAATGGAATAGTGACTTCAGCAACTGCATAAAGATGTGGAAATATGTAGAAAGCAAGCAAAGACCAAACTCAGCCAAGAGCACCACAATAATTTGAATAAATGCCAGCATGCAAAAGCCAAATTTTGAAGGGCCAAGTTGCAGGCTAGACGGATTGGTGTGTTTTATTTCCTAACCAACAACTTTGGGCTCAACTTGGCCCTGTAAAACGAAGGGATACCATTTTTCTGGGAAGGGTAAGTTAGCAAAAGCTAGGGGACTGGTCATCCCACTTCAAAATCCAATGAACTGATATATGTGAAATCCAATACTTCACATCCCTACAGGGGTATCTGTTGCCGGATTACGTTTTCCTTTTACCTAAGCATTCAAAATAAAGTTTGGAGTTTAAACGACTCCACTGAATTGATGAGACAAATTGTCCTGTCCAATACAGGCAAACTTATGAAATCATATGCATAATTGGTATTCAATTGACCAATTTTAATTGTTTTAATGTAACATTCATTCTCTTCAAATAACATCATATTATGATCCATGATAGATATGAATTCACTTCAAATTACATCATAAGTAGTTATGATTTGTGCTAGATATGAATTCACTTCAAATAACATCATAAGTAAGTTATGATTCAATTGCTAGACATGAATTATTCAAAATTGACTTTGCTTCAAATAACATCATAAGTTATGATTCGTGCTAGCCATGAATTCAATTCAAATCTGCGGCCATATCTTATCCCGACTTATGGAATTTAAGCCCTACCTACGGCTACGTAACGTAACGTAAGTTATGATATGTGTTACTGTATATGATAACTTAATTGGCATCATAGGCGTAAGTCAGGGGTTGAACACCAACCAACAGTCATTCTATTTTGGTGCAGATCAATTAAAAGTAAAACTATCCAACCAATTAATTTCAACAACATAATGCACATCTATCTTCCTATAAACATCACAGAGTTTCATTATTCGCTGCAAGTTTAAGGCTTACAAATACTGAAATAGATAAACTGTCCGGCTTCTGCTGGAAATCGGAATTCTTCAGTTGAGAAAATTTCGCGCAACAGTGAACACACAAACACAGAGCTTAGAAAACATTGTCACTACTCAATTAACGGTTTATTAGCTTTCACCTGCACATGAACGTGTTTTCCACATCTTTAGCAATAAGAGAACTATTGCTAGAAGATGGGACATGTCCCCAACAAGGCGAAAGATATTCATGTTTGCTAGTTTATCCGTCTGCACGTTCCTGCTGCCCCAGACCGATCTCTTGCGGACGTGGCCAAGGCGCAAGGAATTGTTGGTAAAGGGGAGACAATTTCCTGCCTACCTCCATTCGTTGTATTACTCAATGACAGCCATTTAGTTTTGACAACTTCTGTGATTTCTGTTACATACATCCAGTTTTATTCTACGTTTCCCTCTTCTTCTGCTTTTGTATCCCTAAATGAAACATGGACCTTCAACCAGATTATGCATAATTATAGCTTTTGCAACTAAGATTTTTCCACGTATATCCCCCCAGTTTACATATGTCCGGGTCTCTTTCCGTTAGTGTTGTTAGGAAAAAGCTGGCTTCTCACGGCCGAAGGTGCTTGAATATGCGTGAGGGCACGAAGCACCGGGTGCACGATGTTCTCCTCCTTTATAGAGGCGTGACTTTGGTGTAAGCACAATGCGCATTTGTAGGACAGGCGGGACAACGACTTCAATGTCCCGAAATAGGATACGAACTCCGGGTGAGCCCGTCTAGGTGGGCCCGCCACCAGAAAAGATAAAGAGTTGAAACATTCCGGAAAGGGGGTCTACCTCTGATGATTGGAAGTTTTCTCTCGTGCTTGCTCCGTGGCGGAGTTTTTAATCACATAGTTACGAGGGCGAGTCAATAAGTAAGTCACACAGTTCTATGGGATGGCAGGTAAATGTAGTTGGTGTTTTCTATAGGTGTCATTAGGTGACAGCAACATCGTAATTTATATTCCCGTTCGTCAGGTGGCGCTATGTGTCTCATGCGCATGCGCAGCGCATAAACAAAATGGCGACAGTACTTACGGCGTGTACAACCAAACAGCAACGTGCTGTTGTGCATTTTTTTTTTGGTGAGCCAAAGGACTGCCTACAAAGGACATTCATAAAGAAATGCTTCCTGTTTATGCTGAATCGTACTGTGAAGTTCTATAGATGCTTCGTGATACAATTCCAAGAAAACGTCCAGGACTGCTGACTAGAGGAGTGTTGCTTCTTCATGACAATGCCAGACCACATACGGCTCGACAGAGCACGCAGTTCTATGCAGCCGGTTTGGGAGGACTAATAAAACGGTGGGATAAGTGCATCAGTGTTGGTGGAAATTATGTTGAGAAATAAAGGGACAATTTATGTACAAAAATAAACTGGTTTCAATTTGTTATCATATTTAGTTATTTTTCTACAGCCATTTGTTACTTACTTATTGACTTTCCATCGTGGTTAGCTGCTTGGTTAGTTATTTAGTCGTAACTCACTGCATGTCGAACCATTTAGTCCATAAGTGTTCGGATCCCGTCCTTAGTATCCTCCTCGGCATGTAACGGCGAATCACTTTCATCTTAAATCAACGTATATTTCATTCTTCTTCTTGATTTGGGTAGATTTTACAGCCCAGCTCAGAGGTTATCTACAGTATGCCATATTACAATAATGTGTTTCTAATTTGTATTAATTTTAGCATCATCGTGTGTCCTGCTAATAAGCGTGGGAGGTCATGGTTTACAATCTCCTACCATTACTAAGTCTTAGATTGATTCTGCATTCTCGTCTTAATTTTGCCATATGGCCAAGCTACTCAGGTTTGTATCTCTCTGTCTTCCTTTTTTCCCCCACCAATTATGCAAGTTTTAAATAATTGTCCAACTGTATTTGTCCTCATTGTTAAAATTTTAGTTGCATATTCTATACAGGACGTCGCAGTCAGTAAACTTTCCATTGCTTTCTGAACGACCGGCACTCATAGGCCTACCATTTAATTTTTTAAAAACCCAACAGAAGACAGTCTGCTTCTAAATCGCGACAGCTGTGTCTTGAATGTGGTGTGCGGGATTACGAACTGCATCCGTAACACCTTCATCACAGAGCCGACAATTGTCCTCATAACATGTCTAACAATATATGTTGACTGTCTACGTCGAACGCTTCTGAAGAGTTTACAGCCCTCAGTCGTTTCTTGAAATACGTCTCCTTCATTCTTCTGTCCGCCCATTGTATTTTTTGTTTTCTTTCATTTTCTCAGAAGCCACATTTTCGTTGCCAGAAAATATTTTATTTATCAACTGTGCTTACTGTCCATGTTTTCCCTGCAAACGCATCATCATCACATCGACAGCCTTTGGTTAGAGCATTTTCTGGCAACCATTTTAGCCTGAGTAGACCTGGTAACCAAAGGTAATTGACTACCTGGCCAAACGTGCTAGCTACCCGCCCCCCCCCCCCCCCCCCCCCCAGATATTGTTCAGTTCAGTTCAGTTCTTGAGATGAATGGCCCCGTTCAACCGCCGGCTTATCGATTTAAAGAGATTGTGTACTCCGAATGATTTTATTTGTACTAGCGGTAGATGAGGCGGGCACAGAACAGGGGAAAGTTGTTGCATGGCCTGGGCTGTTGGTATGGATGAATATCACCAACAGAATGTATCCAATACTCCATTACACCAAGGACTGCGATCTGTGCCGATGCATGAGCCCTTAGGCCATTTGGCAGGCCACGTTATGATGATGATCCAGTTACTGCAGTCATTTGTCACCCTCTGCAAAGCCTGAGATTTCCTGACAGTCGTCTTTTAGAAAGTAAAGAATTAGAATACAAAGAACTCACGACAAGAATAGACCCAACCGACAATACCTTAAACTATGGGGGTTGCTGCAGACAACAAGGCACACTACTTGCACATAGCTACGCACAACATGAAATAATCAATCAACTGGAAACAGGGTGCAGAACGATAGCACAGTCTGAAGAAGCGAATACATACTTGTGTGTGTACGCACATTTACACGGAAAGGGCTGGTCTTGACCCCGACTCATCATCAGGGGCGTCACTAGGGGGGTGCGGGGGGTGCGGGCCGCACCGGGTGGCACCTTCAAGGGGTGACACCAAAATAAAAAAATTGCAAATTTGACAAAGCAGACATAGCAAAATAACAAAAATTTAACTTTGTCCGAGTTTGTCGAAGTTCTTTATTTATGTTTTACCTGAAGTATTGAAGTTATATTGTTCAATTTGTTTTCTTTCTTATGTCCTTATTAACTTTTTGACTTATTTTACAAACATTACTATATGCGATTATATATGGTACAGGAACACTCGGAAGAAGACCATGGTGAAAGTCTAGAGGGGTGACACCAAGAGTTTACCGCACTGGGTGACACCAAATCCAGTGACGCCACTGCTCATCATCATCAAGTGCCGTGCCGGCTGGCGTAGGCGTTCATGGCTCTCCACAGATCTTGGTCTTTGGTGTTCTGGATCAACTCTGCTGATGATATTCCTCCATGCCACCGTCTCAATCCGTCTAGCATCATTTCTCTTGGTCTGCCTCTGCCTCACTTCCCCTCGATCTTTCCAGTTGTCACGATGTTCTCCAATGCCTCTCTTCTCATCACATGACCAAAGAAAGCTGTTTGTCTCTTTCTTATTGTTGTATATAGTGTTCTAATTTCATTAGCCTCTTTCAGGCAATCGTTGTTAGTTGCTCTGGCAGTCCAAGTAATTCGCAACATTCGTCTTAAAAACCACATCTCTGTTGCTTCTAAGTTCTTCCTAATTTGTTCATTTACATTCCAAGATTCGCTGCCATACAGCAAAACTGGTTCTATATAGCATTTTAGCACTCTCTTTCTTACATTCAATGATAGCGACTTATTGCATAAGATACTCTTCATTTTCTGAAATGCGGCTTTTGCCTGCCCTATTCTGCTCTTAATCTCTGTTGTACATCTTCCATCCGATGTTATAAGTGCCCCTAGGTATTTAAAATTATCCACTTGGTTGAGAATTTCCCCTTCTATTTCTATGTCACATTTTGGTGTCCCCATTTTCTTTGATATCACCATTGTTACTGTTTTCTTGATATTCAATGAGAGTCCTTTCTGCGCACTCTCTGATACTACAATGTCCAACAATTGTTGTAGGTCTGTTGCACTATCCGCCACCAATACTGTGTCACCTGCATAGCGTATATTGTTTATATTATATCCTCCGATTAGTATTCCTGGCTTCTCTTTGATCTCTCTCATTATTACTTCGCTATATAGGGAGAAGAGATCGGGTGACAAGACACACCCCTGTCGTACTCCTAGCTTTATCTGTTCGTAACTACCCTCTTTATTTCCCATTTTAATTGCTGCTACTTGGTTCCAGTATATATTCTTTATTATTCTTAAATCTTTCCCATCAATGTTGATATCTTCCAACATTTTAATCAGCTCATCATGTTTTACTTTATCAAATGCCTTAGTATAATCTATGAAGCATAAATATATGTCCCTCTGTTTCTCTATTGACCTTTCTATTAGTGTTCGTAATATATATATTGCATTGTTTGTACCCTTTCCTTCCATAAAACCGTACTGTTCTTCACTAATTTCCATTTTTATTTTCTTTCTTGTTCTTCTCATTATAATTCTGAGTAGAAGCTTAGTGACATGGTTTATGAGGTTAATTGTACGAAAATCTTCACATTCAATTGCTCCTGGTCTCTTTGGTATTGCTATAAATACAGATTTTACCATATCGCTCGGTAAATATCCACTGTTGTAAATATCATTTAGCATTTTGGTTAATATATCTACCCCAAATTCTCCCAATACTTCTAATTCTTCTACTGTGATTTCATTTGGCCCAGCTGTTTTTCCTTTCTTCATATGTTTCATAGCGTCAGCGACTTCTTCTTTTAGAATAGGTGGGCCTTCTAAGTTACTTTCTTCTGTTAATTCTTCCCTTTCTCCATTATATAATTCTCTTATATACTCATTCCACCTCTTCATTATAGCACCTTCCTCCAATAATATCTTTCCTGTTTTTGATTTCAAACACCCTGTATTTATTCTTATTTTTCTTCCTGTGAGCTCACTGATTTGTCTGTGCATACTTTTTTGATCTTTAATGGAATTTAATTCAATTTGTTTGCATTGCTCGTTTAACCAACTTTCTTTTGCCTTCACACATTTATCTCTTATTTCTTTATTTATCTTAGCATACTCTTGTTTGTCATTTTTATTCTGTTTCCTTTTGTCCATCAGCATTAAGATTTCTTCATTCATCCATTTTTTCTTAGCTTTTTGGCTTCTCTCCGGTAATATTTCTTTGCTAGTTTGATGAATGGAGTCCCTTAACATTTCCCATTGATCATTTATACTCTGTATTTTAGCTATTGCATTGTACCTATTTTTCACAGTCACTCTGTATTGTTCTTGAATTTCTTTATCTACTTTCAGAACCTCTTTATTAAGTCTCAGGTTCTTAACCATTTTTTCCCCTCTCTTTAATCTTACTTTTATTTGTCCACATAGTGGTACATGATCACTGTTACCGCCAGCACCAGGCATTGTCTTTACATTAATTAATGCATTTCTAAATCTTTTATTAATAAGTATGTAGTCAATTTGGTTGCGTATTTTCATATCAGGGCTTTTCCATGTGTATAGTCGTCTTTTATGGTGTTTAAATCACGTGTTTCCAATGATCATATCATTAATATTTGCCCATTCTATTAGTTTATCTCCTCGTTCATTTCTTGTACCTAAACCGTAATTCCCCACTATATCCTTTATTTTTCCCTTTCCTACTTTTGCATTAAAATCTCCCAGTATTATTTTTATTTCTTGTGATCCAATTTGAGCTTTTGCCATTTCTATTTCATCGTAAAAGTGTTGTTTTTCTTCTTCACTACTGCTTGTTGTTGTTGTTGTTGATGACAGCAGTAGAAAAAATCCGCTGGTTGTCCTCACTCTCCATTGTATATTTTCCATTTTCTCTCACTTTCACACTTCTGTCACACATCTTTTATTCTCCCAACTATTTAAAAACCTTGAAGTGACACTGTACAAGTTTGGCTCAGTTTGAAAAGAGTTGAGCTTAATGACTGTGCGTAACTTACTGCACGAGTCATGTATTTACAAAATATTTACATAGATTACATGAAATAGGGTTGATAGTTTGTACCCTGATATTATTAAACACTATATTCTACTGAAATACTAATACTACTTCTATAAATATATATATCCTAATTTGTTGTACAAAATCAATCTAATTTAAGGGAAGTAATCTAACTATCTAAAAAAATGAAAATGATGTGAGATGAGTTATGTACCTTTCTGAAATGGGTACTGTGAAATGTAACAAAATTATAAATAATGTTTTCATGTTTAAATGAAAAAAATATGATTGATATTTTTACTCTACATGGTGTAAATGATGTATGTTAAATGTATAATCCTTTTATCCTATAAGGTATAAACTAATTTTAATCCTAAATGATGAGGATGTTAAAGTGTTCATGAAGATGGAATGACATAAAGTGAAATGAAATGAACTAAATGGTGCTGTTCCTATCTACACTAAATGGTACTGTTCCTATCTAAACTTTTTATCCTAGTCTTTAATTAGCTGTTATTAAGTTTAAAGTACTATCCTAATCTACTTTTATGCTAAGTAAGTGGGTAAATTAATGATTTATCTAAACTACAAAAAAAATCTATTATATTCCCTAAATCTAATCTAACTCTATATTAAAGTAACTAATCTAACTATAATTTATCACTATATTAAAACTGTTATAATACATATCACAATAGGTAAATATATATACATGGTATCTATTTACCTCAGGTTAGTGGTTGCCATAACGTTCAGAAATTGCTTTCGTTGGCATAGTTTATATATACACAATTGTCCTGGGTATAATAAATACACTACACAGTCATACTTTTGTCTTATGGGTATTCTTCCACTCGTAGAGTCCGCTGGTGTCGTAGACAAGTATATTCGTGTCTGTTATTTATGCATTGTTCTGACACTGTTCTTCCATGACTAACACAGGTGATTCACCGGAACACAAATGGAGCATAGTAAGTCACGAGCTGTCTATGTACACACGGTGATTCACTTGTTCTTGGAGCACAGTTCTTATTCTGCTGTCTATGGACACATGGTGGTTCACTGTTCTTAGCACACAGTCCTGATCATGATGTCTATGTATTACATAGGATATTTTACACAGGATATTCTAAGTGTACTAAATTACCATTTCTTACACTACACTTTCATGTGGAATATCAGGTATTTCTACCTCAGATGGTCGACTAATGGTATCAGCAAGAATGTTGTCCCTACCCTTAATATGCTCTATACTAAAAGTATAATTCTGTAATATTAATGACCACCTGTAGATGCGGTCGTTGCGATGCACCCCACCTTTGTATGACCGTGATTGGGGAGTTATCGGTCTGGACTACGAAGTGATTACCCGCTAGAAATCGATGCAACTTCCTCACCGAATAGATGACGCTTAGGGCTTCCAACTCTGATATGGAATATCTGGACTCAGCAGGTGTGATCTTGCGGCTCACGTAGTAAATTGGATGGAAGATGCCATCATAAAACTGGCCTAGTACTGCAGCGATGGAAATCCTGCTGGCATCTGTCCTAAGATAATAAACGAGCCTAGGATTAGGCAAACGGAGGATTGGTACATTACTAAATAGGATTTTCAATTTTGACAATGCAGAAATTAATAATGCATCTTGGACATCTAATTTTACTGATGCTTTTAAAACATTTGAAAATACACTTGTGATTTCCGCTAAGTTCGGTATGAACTTACTATAATAATTTACTAAACCCAAAAGGCTCCTGACCTGCTTCTTTGTTGTAGGCATGGTCAGGTTCATAATTTTAGTAATAATTCTATTGTCAGTTTTTAGTTGTCCTTGTGAAATGACATGACCCAAAAAATCAATTTCTTGTAGGCCCAATTCAACTTTGCTCGGTTTGACAGTGAGACCGAAGAGTCGCAACCTATCGAAGACATGTCTGAGTTTCAGTAAGTGTGTTGTCCAGTCATCTGTATGGACACAAATATCATCTATATATGTCACCGTATTTGTCACTCCATGTAGTAAATCTCTAGTTAAGCGTACGAAAGTGGCAGGAGCGTTACGAAGTCCGAAAGGAAGAAACTGCCACTCGTAAAGGCCTAAAGGTGTTGAGAATGCAGTAAGATGGATGGATTGCGTCTGCATAGGGACCTGCCAATATCCCTTAGTAAGGTCTAATTTGGAGAAGATTTTGGAGGTGGACATATCAAGAATAAGATCTTCGCAGGAAGGAATTGGTTCTGCGTCGATCTTAGTGACATTGTTGAGTTTCCTATAGTCCACACAGAGACGAATTGTGGAGTCATTTTTCTTGACCAAGACGATTGGAAAGGAGTACTCAGATGTAGATTTTTGAATGATTCCACTAGCTTCTAAATTAAGAATTTCCTTATTTAGACTTTCTCTGTAGCTAAGTGGGATAGAGTACGGCCTGCATTTGATAGGTTTAGAGTCCGAAAAAAGGATGGAGTGCTCAATCCTGTCCGTCCTACCTGGAATGTCGGAAAATATGTCCTTATACTCCGTCACTAATTCTATTGTCTGTCGTCGTTGCTCGTCTGTTAGTCCCTGTTCTAACCGTATACAATCTAATGTCGCAGTCCTGTCTACAATTGGAACAGGTAGTTCCATCCCGTCGTCGTCTACCTGATTCAGTACGGTTGTGGTGCTAAGTGCGTTTTCTGTATGCTCACTAAGTGTATGCATATCGTCGGCTTTGCCAGTCTCGCTAACTAGTGTAGTTGCGTTGTGTATGTCTGTCGTCTCATCTATAGGTGTGGGTGCATTGTGTTCGTCTGTCTCTAATTCTGTCTCTTGTCGTGAAAAGTAGGGTTTCAACATGTTGATATGAAATATCTTTAAGTGTCCGTTTATCGATATTTCATAGTCGACATCTGAAATTTTTCGTACCACTTTGAATGGCCCTTGCCATGAGGTCAATAATAAATTCCGTTTGTCTGGGAGTAAAAGCAGTATGTCTTGATCTGGTTCAAGATTAATAGTTCTCGCACCTTTATTTGCGTATTGGCGGTAGATTTGACCCTTCCTCTCCAAAGCTGCCTTGGCTATGATACACGATTTCATAATCTTATCTCGTGTTTCTGTTACCATTTCATAAGGTGTTTTAGGGGTTGGAATTTCAATAGAATTAGTTACTAACTGATGATAAATTGTTACGGGTCCACGTGGGTTAGCCCCGTATACTAATTCAAACGGTGAGAAACCCGTGCTTGAATGGGGAATCTCCCGATAGGCGAACAGCACTGTTGGTAACAGTGTATCCCAATCAGCTGGGTTTTCTGCTGTCACCTTAGCCAGCATATGTTTTAGGTCTCCGTTAATTTTCTCCACTATTCCATTGCTGGCTGGATGATAAGCTGTTGTAAAATGCTGTTTAATCCCTAACATTTTCGTAAGGGCTTGCGTTGCAGCCGATATGAATTGGGTTCCACGGTCGCATAAGATGGTACGTGGAAATCCGAATCGTGAGAACAAGTGTAGAAATACATTGGCAACGTCTTTGGAGGTGATGTACTTCAAAGCTACTGCCTCAACCCACCTTGAACATAGGTCTACCATCGTTAAGATGAAGCGATTTCCTTTGCTGGACACCTGGTTCAGGGGTCCAACAATATCAACCGCCACACTCTCAAATGGCCTAGAGGCCAGTGTTGAAGGTTGCAATTCAGCTGTAGGATGCTTACCCTTACGTACTAGTTGTTGACAGACATTACATGAACGACAAAATACTTTTATGTCATTACAAAAACCTGGCCAATAAAAATGAGCCTGAATTCTGGCCCTGGTTTTGTCGTATGCAAGGTGACCAGCAAACGGTGACTCGTGTGCAATCTTTAGCACAGTTTGGCGGTGTTGTACAGGTAACACCGTTTGCTGAATCTCATGGTTACCAGTTGTATAATAACGAGTAAGAATACCATTATTAAGTCTAAAGAACCATGATGCGTTTTTTGTTACTTTGGCTTTTTCTTTCAATAGTTTCAGATATGGAGACACACTCGGATCAGCTTTTTGCTGGTCTATGAACTTTTGCCTGGTGGTATCATCCGTGCTAGTTGGTGATAGCAACAGTAGTCTTTCATCCTGTAGTGTGTCTTGGTGTTTAATAGTATCTGCTCTGGTTGTTGCATTAGCTGCATTTAATTTTTCCCATGCAGCTATTTCTTCGTTAGTGCAATGTTTCAGTTGGGGTAAGCATCCCAAAATTAAATCAGTACAAGGGTTATCTAAAATCGCACATGTAAAGGTACCAGAAAGGAAAGGAGAGTTAATACGGGCTCTTGCCAAAGGGTAAATTTCAATATTACCCGAAAAGGTTCGGCATTTGACTGAGTCACCTGTATAATCATTTGGATTCACCAGTTCCTTTCTAAGACCTATAAGAGTGCTCCCACTGTCCAGCAAACATTGGCATGGTATTTCGTTGACCAATGCATTGTGGAACACCAAATTGCCTCTGGAGGCTAATGCTGCATTTACACTCTCAGTGGAGAATGGTACTGTATGTCCACATTCTAATTTTCCGTCTGCATGGAATTGGTGACATCGCTCACAACTGTCAAAGCTTAATATATCGTTTACACAACAAACATCTTCAGATTGGTTAAAAGGTAATTCATTCTCGACCTCACACTCAGTCTCACTACCGCTATCAGAAGATGTATCAATTAACATTGCACTGTTGGCCTTCATTCTTTGGCGGCCCAGGCACTTATTGGAATAATGCCCGTAGCTAGAACAGAAGAAGCATTTGACTGCACGCCTGTATGCAGTTCTCTTGTTTTGTTGTTTCTTAATGACCATCTCAAGATGTGTCGGATAGTTTGGTGATTTATCACACATAGAATAAGTATCATGAAAAAGTTGGCAATACACACATTTTGGCAATTTTTGATCTTTCTTGTCGACTCTCTGAAAAGGTTTTTTTATTGCTACGATAGCTTTTAGGTTGGTCCTTAACAAAAGAGACTATTTCAGAGTCGATACTTGATGTTTTAAAAATATCTCTATTTGAGGAAAAATATGCTGAGCCTTTCTTCTCAAATTGTTCTATGGTTTCGATGTCTGACTGCTGAAGGAATTTAGCGAAAGGAGATGGTATTGTGGATATGACTTTATCCATGGCTATTAAATTTTTAAGTTTTTCAAAGTCCTTTCCTATTTTTGCTGCACTAAGCCATCTATTTAGTACGTTTTGGACATTCGAGACATAATCGATGAAAGTCTAACTTGGTTTTGGTTTTAAATTTGAAAATTGCACTTGATACCCAGGGGCATCAAGTAAGAAATGTTGCATCATCCTATCATGAATGTACTGATAGTTAGATCTAAGATCAGTTGGTATTGATTCTATCACTTTAAGGGGCTCACCACTGAGGTTCTTCATGTAAATCATAGCCCACATATCGATTGGTACTTGGTGGTATTTCAGCTGATATTCGACATTTTCTGTCCAAGCTGATATGGAATCTTCTTTACAGAATGGCTTAATAATATTTTTGTATTTATTCAGTTTATTCTCTTCTTGTTGACTCTTTAATTTTGTAGCGGAGATCTCTAAGTGTGACTCTACTTCTATACCTTTCATCTTTAACTGTGTCTCTGATTCAACCTGTATTTGTTTTTCTTTCACTCTTGCCATTTCATCTATCTCTCTTTGCTTTAATTCTCTCTCCTGATCTAATTGTTTTTGCTTTAATTCTCTTTCCTGATCTAATTGTTTTTGTTTTAATTCTAATTCTTTTTGTTTATTCTCCTTATCATGTTCTAACTGCTTCTGTTTAGTTATCTCAGCTAGTTCTACAATCTCCTTTTGGTGTTGTCTTTCTCGTGCCCGTTCATCTCTCTCAGCATCTTTTGCTTCCCTAAATTTTTGATCAGCATATTGCTCTAATTCCTTTCCTGTGTATTCTAATTCCTTGCCTGCTTTTATGAAATCAGCTAAAGTTGCAATGTTGTTGGGTAACTAGCTGGAGTTGATAGGCACTTAAATATTTACTCGCTTATTTATATTAGATATGTTATGTTTTTAAATCCCTGTGTACCACAAATATACTCTTAGATTACACTCTGAAACATAGATCACAAAAAATATACTAATAGGTCACATCCTGAAAAAGAGATGCATTATTAATCATATTGCATTCAAAATAATTTGGGTATACTCATCTTAACATTCCAGAAAATTAGGTACAATCGTTTGGCACCTCAGGTCCAATCGTTCGGCACTTCGACATACAGCTTGAGTTATTCTCATAAACAGCTCTTGGTACATCTGGTTTACAAGAGCATCAACAATTAACCATTTGTAAACGACATATGAATTTAGACAATTTTGTACAATCACATGCCCCCGGACAACACAATGTGGTATAATTAATCTTAAATGTCAATGTCCTGTCTTCGTTCTAATGTCTTCTGCCTTCCCTAACTATTGCTGTTTAATTTATGGAAGTGCTGTGCAGACCGAGTCTTATTTGCATAGCGAAAGTAGTGCCATCGTGACGGTAACAAATAGAAAAGGTATACACATAATTAAATAAATGCTTTGAAATAAATATAAAAGTAATAATAATGTTCAAATAAATAAATATATTCAATAAATAGCTTGTATAAACAAATAATATTTAATATAAGTCAAAGATTTAGGCGAGCAGCCGCTTGGTGATTTGTAAACAATCCGTCGCTGATTGCAAATGGCGTAAGGCAGCTGTTTGTCAGTCGCGATACGTCATAGGCGCAGCGCTATTTTTAGATTGGAAAAATCGATATTGTCGCCGGCTCATTTCTTGTGTATTGCTCCGCCGTAAATCATTTTTGACAAATACTCATAAATAAATCAGTAATTGTAGAAATAAATAATACAAAACTATAAAAATAATACTTACAAATCAGAAGAAAACATGTTCATAAGCACAAAATATTTCAATAAGCATAAATAAACGTTAATCGGTCACGATGGGCACAGCTCGCACTTTGTTCTAGTCTGCACACGCCATTATTCACTAACATAAATTAAACCCTGTGATTAACTGACAGTAATACTATTTTAGAGCCGTGGGTGAGTGTTTTAGCTTGAAGAATTGTCCAAGCTACACTTCTGACACCACTTTTGTCCTAGCCTGTCATCAAGCGGTGCTACAGGCATTACGGGATAAACCTCTCTCGCACCACACAAAAAGATTTGTCAGTCGTACGAGAGGAATTGATTACACATTTTATTGCCACTGGCTCTTTACATTACATAAATGCACAAAACGGTCGCTAATGAATCACACATGAATACACAGAATTGCCTATCACTAGTCGTTCCTAACCCTACTGCTAAGTCTATCTACTCGGCTAAAGAATACGCATCGACGCTAAGCGATGTGTTCCCTACGAAGTCTGTCCCCTGTCTCCCGATTCTCCCCGTGCTGATCACACAGTACGCGGAGGGACCTTGTGCGTGCTTCGGCTTTTGCGTGCTGCATCATTCAGCACGCTTAGAGTAGTGGCCTCTCTTGAGTTTCATTCTAGTTCTCCGTGTCTATCACGTTGGCGTGATTATGCCGTGACCAGAGTGCTTACTCTCTGGTTGACACCTCCGTGTCTCATGAGAGAAATGTTCCCCTTCCTATCTACTCCCTACACCTACCCTGCCCTCATGTAGGGGCACTAGGTTACCTCTAATCTACTTGAGGTAGACCACTCATTCAGGGTGGTCTTCCCTGAGTCTTTGACAGTGCATATACTTGTATAATATTTATATCTATTGGTTTGCCTTTGATTTTGACCATTATAACTCTATCTGAAATACACCAGTATCCATTCATCGATTTTGCTGTTTTTTTCATCAAATATTATTCCTACACCTTTTTCATGTGTGTCCCCTCCAGAATAAATTATTGTGTGTTTGTCAGTTATAATTTTGCCAGATCCCTTCCATATCATCTCACTTATGCCTAGTATATTCATTTTCATGTTTTCCATTTCTCTTAAAGCATTGTTTAACTTTCCTAGCTCATTTAATGTCCTAACATTCCATGTTCCTACTCTAAATTTATTTAGTTTAGTTATAGTTTTAGTTTTGCCATCAGTCTGGATGACGGTCTGATGTCACCCGTGGCTCATGACTGTCCCTACCGGACGAGGATGTCCTAAGATAGCCATTAACGTCGTTCACTATTTCTGAAATGTGTGTCGCCATGAAATCTTGGGAAGATAATGTGGTGGTTTCCCCTTGACTTCCACATTCTCATGGTGGTCTTTTAACTCTGCCTTTGACAGCCATTTCCGACTGTCAGGACAAGTGAGTGCCCTGCTCTGCTCAGCTGCAGAGTTGTCCACTTATTCCGGTGGATACTCGGTCCCCAGAGCTGTGTTAGCCACACCGTAGTGTGTTTCCATCCTCTACCGGGGGAGGTGCAGTTGGGATTTTCCCTTCCTAAAGTTATGGTCTATGACCAAAACTCTCCAGTACTTTTAGAGGATTGACCCCGACTAAGGAAGAAATATCACAGAGAACTGAAACTGTGTATTGTGTTTGTTCTCTTTTACTATAGTAACCACTTGA